>MU839129.1:252823-318598 GCA_030685235.1 Copromyces sp. CBS 386.78 | reverse complement strand
CGACCCACCCTCCTCCCCACCCCTCGCCCGCCCCACACCGCTCGGGGGGCCGGGGGGGGGCCGCGCCCGGGGGGGGGGGGGCCGGCCCCGCAGACCTTTTTGTTCGCTCGGGGAGACAAGCCGAGCCGCGAGACAAACCACACCGCCACCACCACCACCACCACCACCACCACCACCACCAACATATATTGACGATGAACCCTTCGGCTGCGGCTGAATCTCATCCGGACTGATAAGCAGCCTAGAGATCCGTACACAAAAACAAGATACGGTGTCAAATGTCGATTGAGCTCATTCAATTTCCCACATTTCCACTCCATCGCATTTCACAGCCCTACGTACGTACGGCCCGATGATGTCTGGGAATGGAAAAAGCCATGGAAAACGCCATGGGATAGCTAAGAGATCTTGATGTACGTTTTACGTGCGTTGGCTTGACGGAAGCGAAGAAAGTGGAAAGTGAAAATAGTACCGGATGGCTTTTTCTCTCTCTCTCTCTCTTCACACACACACACTACGCGGCATTGCCGTCGCATCGTTTGGATCTAGTTAGCTACCTATCCAGCTATCCAGCTCGGCTCTCGCACAGACGGCGGTTATCGGTTGCCCAAGATAGTACTAGTTCTAGTTCCCATCTACGGACCTTGAATGCGGTATTGACAGAAGGTGGTAGTTGTAGCTATGACTGAGAACGGACATGGACACACACACACCATCGCAAGTCCGGAATGTCCAAGTTCCGTCTGACTACGTATAAGCATCTCCGGCCTGAACACTCCGATGGGATCCGACCAAGCTTCTATTTCAAGCACACAAATACTTTTGACTGCTCGCTACAGTAGATGGGTTCGGTGTCATGTGCAACTTGTTTCTCTCACAAGTGTTTCTCTCACATCATAACCACGTGGCTGGACGAGCCGCATTCGTCATCACTTCCAGTGGGATTGGTACGTTTCCAGAGATGGATGGACGTAAGGCTTCCTTCTTCCTTGTGCAGTGGGTTGGGTGATCAAGTGTCCCGTGGTTCTTGCATCTGCCGTAATATCAGATCAAGGTTGTTGGAAACAGTGGTTTTGCTATTACGAATACAGTCGGCCGTAACTTTGTTTGTGGATGTTTAGAGCGGCGATCTGATTTGATTGCTTGCCTGCCTACTTGCTGCCACGCCGCCAACAAAGGGGAAGCCACGCCTTCCATGTCCAACTAAAAGAGTAAGTAGATAAAGTAGTAGAGTGAAATGACTCCCGGTCCCTTTCCAACTCACAACAAGCTCCGATGCAGCCTAGCATTCGCAATATGGCGATCCTTAAACGTCTTCTCCTTGTCCTCTTCCTTCCAGTATCTATTCGGCTTGATCCCCTGCTCCCGCCACTTCTTGGGGGGCTTGACGCCCAGCTCGGCATACCGCTGCCAGATCTGCGTGCCGCGCTTGAACCACCTCTCCTGGCGCTCAATCTCCTCCTCTGGGTCCGGCCGCCACTTGCTTCTCAAGATCCTGCGGATCGCCTCGGGCGACACTTGGAACTTGTCCGACAGCACCTCGGTCGTGTACTCGTTGGGGAACTGCTTGTGCAAGGCACGGATGCCCTCGAGCGCGTCCGGGGAGAGCTTCTTGAGCGGCTTCCAGCCCTCGGGGAACTTTTCTTTCAGCGCGTTCTTCTGGTGCTGCCAGTCCTCGCGCTTGGGGCTGGACGGGTTGTACTTTTTAACCCCCCCGCCGCCGCGGTCGAGTGACTCGTTCAGCTTCTGTGCGTGTCGCTCTTGCTTCCGCGCTTGCCTCTCGGCCTCGTCGGGCATCTCCATGCCGGATTTGGCGTAGAGCTCTCGACGCTCGTCTTCTGGTAGGCGTCTCCACCTCATCTTCTTGGTTGGAGACTCTGCTGTGTTGTCTCCTTCTCTTGGCGCTTCTTCGGTGTCTAGCCAGGGCTTCTTTTTAAAGTCTCTAGGGTGGTAATTTGGGCGCTGTGGAAGATTCTTCGCCTTCCACTGTGGGTTGGGAGGAGCATGGGTTTTTCGGAAGAGCAATTTCGAGGTTTCTGGTGTCTCTGTGGCCCCCGTTGGTGCCTCCTCGGAGACAGCCTCTGTGGGGTCGGTTCGGGCAGCGCGCGTCGTGTGCAGAGACCGGGTGTGAAAAGGCAGAGATGTGTTCCCTGGCCTGTGGATGCCGGAAAGCGCTCTTGGAGTGACTTGTTGAGATGGGGGTACTTGGAGGATGTTGGCGACGTCTCGGACCAAGATCCGCAGCGCGGCCTTGTTGCAAGAGCAACTCATTGTGATGTGACGGGCAGGAATTATTTGGAGACAAGGATAAGGTGGCTGCCGAGGAAGCAAGATTGGCGGCGACTCGGCGGGAGCGGAGGTTGAACGCGATGGCTTCAACAAATTGCTGCGGTTCTGGGATTTCCAGAATGGAAATAGTTCGTAGGTAGGTCTCAACGTTGGCGGTTTCGAAAAATTTCCCCAGGGTCCTTGGACGCTAGAGACGCCTGCCCGCCGAAACTCAGGCATTGGGCATTTTGTTAGCGTGCATCGGTCGGGCAACCCAGCAGCGCCCTCCACCAGTCCCACTTCGCTTAGGTGCCTTATCTGTTTGGTATAAGCCTTATCGATAACGTCCCTCTTATCCACCGGATCAAATGTAGCTGAGAGGTAGGTAGGCACGTAGGGTCCGCTGACAGCCCGTTTCGTCCATTTCGCCCTCTTCATGTTATTTATTTTGTGTCACCTTGAATGTTGAAGCTATTCCGACCATCCACAACCTTTCATCGCTGACACTATCGCTATTTGTATATAAAACTTCAGACTCTCAATCATGACAAAAGCTGGAACAACATTGTTGCCTCGGACCATACCGGGATGTCATCCCCTGTGATCGCCAAAATGTGGGGAGAATACCATCAAGGATTCCCTCGACCATCATGGTATCGCTCAACTGGGACGTTGTGGCAAATGCCACCGGCGTTCATGGCACCTACACCACAATTACTGGAGTTTGAACATGAGTTCAGTAAACATCAAGCTATTACAGCTACCAGTTGAAGTAGACTTTGGAACTAGACGCTCAATATCCCGTCTCTTACGGCCATCGGTGGGAGCTTCACGAATTTGACCTTGACAGTGACGAGATCGCCGAGATACGTCCGGTTATTTGCCCCAATCATTTTCTTGGTATTTGGTATCCCGTTATTCCCGTTTCAAAGAGGGCCAATAACCAAGTATTCGCTTTCTAAAACTCTTTGGCCTAATACTTTGGGTTCGTAGAGTTCTCAAATTCAACGAGGGTTAGAGACACTCGACGAAAAAGGAAATTGGCATGGGAGAACTCCTCGTCATAGTTCATCACGACTTTGGATATCAGTCACAGAGCTCCGAAAGAATCACATTCTTAGTACATACGATTTCGACTCACTTTCACGCCTCAGCTTTACCCTTATCAAGTCTCGTTCAACAGATCAAATATCGGGAACAACTACAAAACATAAGGTATATCAACAATGTCCCCCACCACCAGCACCAACCCCAACCGCAAAGACATCTGGGGCTACACCTTCGACTGGACCCCTTCCCACCTCACAGCCTCCGACCTGCACCCTGTCACCCTCTCTTACGACAAGCTCGCAAACGACTGTCTCGACGAATTCGATAAACTCGGCCTAACATCCTCTTCCTCCATTCCTTCCCTCCGAGCAAAGACATCTTCCTCCTCCTCCTCCACCACCACCACCACCACCACCAAATCTCAACCCCAAAATGGCAGCAGCAGTAGCAATGCCTGCCCGATGTCCCAAACAGACTTCTATACCCTCCTCCAAACCCACCACCACAAATCTCCCTCCCTCTCCACCCTCTGGGACCAACTAACCACCGTCCCCGACTGGGTCTCGTACCCGCAAATCGCGCGCGGCCAAGCCGTGTTCTACCGGTACGCCGCGCCAGCCATCACTTCCTTAACCTTCCATTCTCTCTTGGGGGGGATGGCTTCGCACCGCGTTGTCGAAACCCTAGCAAGAACGGGTGGCTTTGGTGTACATGTGGCGAGGAGGAGATTGCTAGAAACGTTTCAACATATCCTGGATGTCACGGAGGGAGTGGAGAGCATGAAGCCCGGTGGAAAGGGGTGGATAAGTACGGTTCGGGTGAGGTTTCTGCATGCGAGTGTTAGGCGGCGGATTATGCGGTTGGCTGCTGCTGCTGCTGCTGCTGGTGGGAAGGAGGGCAGGAAAGGATACCACTACTACTACGATACTGAGAAGCTCGGAGTGCCGATTAATGATCTGGACAGCATCGGCACCATCGCCTCCTTCTCCTCGGCCCTAATCTGGATGGGTTTGCCCCGTCAAGGCATCTTTCTGACGTCACAGGAAATCTCAGATTACCTAGCCCTTTGGCGATACGTAGCCTACCTGATCGGGGTACCGGATACCATCACTTCACCCTCTTCCGGACAAAAAATCACACCCTTCGGATCCCCCGAGGAAGCAAAGGTGGCAATCGAATCCATCGTCCTCTCCGAACTCAACACCCCCAGCGAGACCTCCTCCGTGCTAGCCAACAACATCATCGCTGCGCTGGCGAACCAGCCCCCGCTGCGCAGCTCCGCGTCCTTTCTCCGGGCGCAGGCGTACTGGTTGAATGGCTCCCGGCTATGCGAAGCACTAAACATCCCGAGGCCGCCGGTGTGGCATACCGTGTTGGTCATCAGCCAGTGTTTGCTTTTTATGGTGTTTTGCTATTTGAGGCAGATGCATTATTTGTCATTGCGTTGGCTGCCATGGGGTGGTGATGACGTTGAAGAGGAGGTGACTGGGCAGGAAAGGTATGAAAGGGTCAGAAGACTGATGAGGAATGTGACTGTTCAGTTGGCTGGTGGACAAGAGGCCAAGTTTGGGTTTGAGTGGGTGCCGGAACGGGGCAAGTATACGACTTCCGATGATCCCGGGGGAGAAGAGGACGGTGTTAAGGCGAAGAAGGCGGGAAAGAAGGGCTGGTGGGAATGGGTGTCAGCCAGGAATGGCGGCTCGGAGTTTAGGAGTCTGAAAGCGTTTTTGGTTGCGAGTACGGTTGTGGGATGTCTTGGTTGGATTGGAGTAAGGGGGTTTGTTATATGAGGGGATGCCGCTTTTTCGGCCATGGTTGATTTACTAGGCCAAAGATCTTTTTGGGTTGGCTGTATTGCCGAGTTAAGGGATCCATCATCTGGAGTTAAAGGCGTTCTCAGCACTTGGAACAATAACCTTGATAACAGATGGCACCAAGGATACGAAAGAGACTTTCACTATATGGCTAGAGCCATAGCCGGTCGTCTGCCATTCAGCACGTCTCATGTCGCCAGAAATCTCCCAACCCAGAGAAATAAAATCATATGTCGTGGCCTTGGTCTTCCACATAAGCGCATCAACTACACCTACCGTATCATACACACCCGATCGTCTCTGCTACGCTACGTCCTGTCTACCTAAGCTCAACACCAAGCTTCTCCACCAGCCCCTGCCTTACCCGCTCATGAAAGTCATTCGCCTCCTCGTTCGTCAGCGTCTTCTCCAGGCTCCTATAGTTGATTCTATAGCACATGCTCTTCCTGCCCGTCTTGGGATGGGTGAACTGGTCCTTCAGCTGGACATCTTCCACCACATCACCAGCGACATCGCGCACCACCTCCATCAGGTCATTCTCATGGAAATCATGCACATTGGCCACGGCCGTGTTTCCACCCGCCGCTGACGTCGACCGCAGCCAGAAAGACACGTCCTTCCAGCAAGCCGGATACTTGGAAAAGGGAACGAACCGCTTCAGCTTGTCAAGGTCATCTTGCACGCCAGTGAACTGGCTCAGGAAGCGCTCGTCCTTGGACCAAAACAGACGGATGTCGGGGATCTGGAACAAAAGCATGGCGATGCGCTCGAGACCGATACCGAATGCCCAGCCGAGCTGCTGCGGCTGGTCCGCGTTGATGAACAGCTCCTGCTTGCTGACACCGCAGCCCAGTACCTCAAGCCAATCGCCCTGGTAGTACACCTCCATTTCCCACGAAGGCGACGTGAAGGGGAAGTAGGCCTCAATCCAGCGGACGCGCAGCGGCTCATCGACGTAGTTGGGATCCAGACGAGCAGCGGCCTGCTTGGCGCGGGTGAAGATCTCGACGACCATGAGCTCGAGCGAGCGCTTGAGGTGAGCGGCAACGGCCTCGGCCTCCTCGGGGGTATGGTGCTCGCTCTGCAGCGGGTTGCGCTCGGGGTGGTGCGGCGGGTTGGGGTCCTCGACTTTCACGTCGTGCGTGGGCAGCTTGGCCAGGTCGGCGTAGATGGCGGCCACGACGTCGCCGTTGGGCACCTTGGTGCGGTCCCACACTCGTGCGCCCTCCATCTGGTGGAAGACGGGGTAGTGGCTGCGGTCGACCTCGTCGCGGCGGTAGACATCGGCGCTGATCAGGTAGCCGTCCGAGGCGCTGGCGCGGAAGAGCTCGGCCTCGTGGGCTGAGGTATGTGTGCGCAGGAGCGTGGTCTCGTTGATGTAGTAGGTGTCAGAGCGGGCGCGGCCGACGTGGTCGGGCGGGAAACCGAGCGAGTCAAAGTTCTCGATGGTGCTGACGACGGGGTCGAACTCATTGTAGCGCTTGTAGGTGGCTGTGGGGAACTTGGACTCGATGATCTGGCGGGTGATGGCAACGGGGTGGTCTTTCTGGAGATGAAGCTTGCGGCCCGTGAGGGCGAGGACGGTCTGGGGAACGTTGTACCATTCGTCGGTGGTGTAGGTCTTGCCATTGACCTCGATGGTGGCCGGTCGCGAGCTGTTGGAGGAGGCCGAAGGTGGGGGAGGGGAGCTAGCAGCACCACCTTTTGTTTTGCGTTGTTTTTAGAGTCCGAGTCTGGTTAGAGCTTCTGGAAGCTAAGTAGACAAAGTATGCTGACCTGCAGAGGAGGAATAAGATGCTACTCGGAGACAATGGCTGGGAGCTCTGGTCAAGCTCAGTCTGCCTCCAGCTTGTGCGCCGAGTCGCAAAAGCGAAGCCGTGGCAGAGGCCGTCGCCACATGGAAACGGGCCCCAATGCGAGGCACGGCCCGCATGACATTGGCCGCGAGAACTCGTGGTCCAGCCATTGTGCAATCTGTAAGACGAGTCGAGTCGCGATCGCGATACTGGTCGGAAGTAAACAATGGGGTGGAGGGGAGGGACCTTGCTGGCCAGCCGACAGGCACAAAAGTTGCCCGTGCCCACCTCAATTTTCAAAATTCCCTCCACGGCTACACGATGCCCGGCCCGGAGCAGATCTGCCAAACTTACAGGGGCCAATGGGGCTTGACATAAGGTGCCTCGGAGGGTGCCAAGCATGACGTGTGGGGCGTTCTTACAAAAAGTCCTGCATGATGACATCGTGCTGGCAATCGTTTTCAAATTTTTACTTTCAGCAGTCTTTTCGGGGTCACTGCTCGGTATTCTAGGGGCCGAAGAGAAAAAAACCATACCTTAGTAACCACATGTCCATGGCGCCACGCCGATAACGGTCTAGACGATGGACCCCACTTAAGTATCGGAGTAGTATTTTATAGTGGTACCGTTTCCCACTTCCTGTTCTTTCACGTTCATGTTCAGTAAAATACCTGTCGTCATCTCGTCTCGACTTTTGGACTTTGGACCTTCAGCTGGGACCTGCTCTCTCTGATATTAGACGAACACATCATATCTCACATATGCAAGATTGAATGCTTCGACCCTGCATCCGCATCTGCATATTATTATTATTATTTTTTCTTCAATTGGTATCAATCGAACCTGGGATTGCTGCTTGACCTGGAATGCCTCTGTAACAAAGTCGAGCTCTTGGTATCCTCTCGTCTCTACGGACTTCCACACTTGCTCCATAAACAAGCCCCATCACGAACCACGGACTCCTGATCGGCAAGGACCCCTCGTAGACTGCCCTTCGTACATAAACAACAATGCAAGCAGTCACCACTGGCCTCGGAGGCCCTTCGCCTTCAGATTCCAAACACATCAGCGCAGCGTCTGCCACGAAACCAGCAGTGCAAGCAATCATGGAGAAACAGACGACAACAGATAGGCCCGTAGTCGCGGCGACGACGACCACGACCAAGTCCAAGCAACAAACAATACACTATCCCTTCTGGTTCGGAGGAAGCGCCAGCAGCATGGCTGCCACCGTCACACATCCTCTCGATCTCGGTATGTTTTCTGCCCCGTTGCCCGTGACTCTTTTCACGTTTCCCGAGAAGAAGATGGAATATGGCATACGTACCACCAGCACCAAACACCAAGCACCAAGAAGAAGAACACCATAACTAACCCCAATTACCCCCTCCTCACAGTCAAAGTCCGCCTCCAAATGCGCACCGGCGACGCCCCCAAATCCATGTCCGGCACCGTCCTCCACATCGTGCGCAACCACGGCATCACGGGTCTCTACAACGGCCTCTCGGCCTCCCTACTGCGCCAAATCACCTACAGCACCACCCGCTTCGGCATCTACGAAGAGCTCAAATCCCGCTTCACCACGCGCGACCAACCCGCCTCCTTCCCGCTATTAATCGCCATGGCGACCGTCTCCGGCGTAGCCGGCGGGTTGGTAGGGAACGTGGCCGACGTGCTGAACGTGCGCATGCAGCACGACGCCGCCCTCCCGCCCGCGCAACGACGCAACTATGCGCACGCCATCGACGGCCTGACAAGAATGACGCGCGAGGAAGGGTTCCGCAGCTGGTTCAGGGGTGTGGGGCCGAATAGTGCGCGCGCAGCGGCCATGACGGCTAGCCAGCTGGCTAGTTATGATGTGTTTAAGCGGATTCTGATCAAGCACACGCCGCTGGGGGATGATTTGGCGACGCACTTTAGCGCGAGCTTCCTGGCAGGCGTGGCGGCGGCGACGGTGACGAGCCCGATTGATGTCATCAAGACGCGGGTGATGAGCACGAGCGGGAAGAGCAGCATTGGGCATGTGCTGGGGGATTTGTATAAGCAGGAGGGAGTGAGGTGGATGTTTAAGGGCTGGGTGCCGAGCTTTTTGAGGTTGGGGCCGTAAGTATTCCCTTTTCTTTCTTGTCATGTGGGTTTGAGAGATTGGTTGTGCTAACGAGTGATACGAAACAGACAAACGATTTGCACCTTCATCTTCTTGGAGGGACATCGGAAGATGTACAAGAAGGTCAAGGGCATTGAGGAATGAGTGATTGACCATTCGTTCCTCTTCCCGACTTTCTTCCTTCTCTCTCTACTTTCCTTTCCCCTTTCTTCACATTCCCTCCCATGTCCAGTCTTGGGGAGTCTAGTCTGCCACGTAGACGGACTAGCAGCAGCACCAACAGCGGTTTTTCTCAGTGCATTTCATCAAAAGGTGGTTGGGTTTGGGTTGTGGGTAGGCACATAATGGACGGGTTTGCATAGAAGAAATCTGCATTTATAAGACCGGGTGGTTTCTTTTTTTCTGTCAAGAGCCTAGATGGCGACACCTCATGTTTTTCCTATTCAAGTTTTCTCCTCTGTTCTTGTTAGATATCCCCTCATCCGTCAGCAACGCAGAGGCGGTGGGACTGTCATTTCTACAATGGCGTTGTGGCTTCATATGTAGTTCTACCTTGGGAAGTTTGGTATTTTCCATAGAGTCGTGTTCAAAGTAAATAGACAAAAGCAGCAAGTGCTTATCAGACTCCAAGCAAGTGCTTATGAGACTTCAGTATCCGGCGGAGGTTGCATCTTAGATATCCACGGACTTTGCACTTTCAAAAGTTTATAATTGTTTTTGGGTATTTTTTTCCCCCTATTTGAAGTCACCAGACCTATGGCGACTAGATTCACCTTTTGCCTATTCCTCGCGATTGTTCGATAGATCACGCGTAGGACGCCTTAAGAAGAAAGTCGTCCGCTTTCCTTTGCCTAGTGTATGTAGTGTCTGGACGAGGGATGCTCAAATAAGATACGCTCTGGGTCCTCTCGCCCTGACTTGAATCCCTTCAGAATGCGTCTTCCCCCTCTTCCCCTATTTCCCACGCTCCATTTCTCGATTTTCCCCATCCTTGTTTCCCCCAAGTTTGGCCTTTACGTGGCGGCTCGCGGCAAATGCCAAAGAACCGTTATCTGACCCTGATCGATGAAATGGGCCCCAGCCCCGCAATATGGTCAAATTACAGCCTCCGCAGTAAGAAACAGAGGCGCCGTGGTCGTCTAGTAGATGCTGAGCTGATAATAATGCCGGTTGTATGTGTAGAGAGATGCATGAATCGGCATCTTGACTGAATAGTGAAAGTGCCGTGTTGTTGATCGAAGTTCGCAGCTAAGAAATCGCGCCGCATAGATATCGCAGATGCCCAAAACCTCCCGTACAAGGCATGCGTAATGACCTCGCAAGCCGTGGGAGGAGTAATCGACGTCGTAATCGCAGATTGCAAGCAGATGATGCTCAAGACCAAGAATTTCCGCCGCCTCCATAAGGAGTCGTTCCGTAGGGCGTGGCACCGCCCTGACCTCCCCAAGAGCTCTGGTTTCCTCCGTTTCCATATGGCGTAAACGATCCTTGGTCGTTCCAGTTGTCGCCACCCTCGTTATAGCCTGGGCTGCGCGGTCCGTTGTATCCGTTCTCACCACCGTCGCTTTCGGTGAGTTCGTGAATCAGTCCAGCCAGCTTCTGCTGGATGACCTTGATGCCTTCGGTGACAATAGCGTCGGGAGGGATGGGGCCGGCGGTCTCGACATTGAAGTAAAAGCGTTGTGGCACGGCATCGTAGTCGAAAGGCTCGCCCTCCTGGGGAGGTTCTTCCCAGTCGGCGTACTCCGAAGGAGGCCTGGTGAGAACATGGTGAGCAACCAGCCACATCAAAGGGGGTCGGATGAGGCGAAATGATGTAATATACTTACCACTCCTTCTTGGGATCCTGCTCGTACCACAAGTCGAGGTGGTGCAGCTTGTTGTGAGGATCGTACTCGAAGCCGATGGCGGCACTTGGAGCCCACTTGGAATGCTCCTTTGCGATGCCCTTCTTGGCTATGCACTGGAGCTTGATCTCCTGGCCGTGACGGAGCTTGAGGATAAGGGGACCCTGCCCTTCGGGATCGTTGATAATAGGCGAGCCGAGAACTTGGTTGACGCGATCGCCAACAGGAACAAGATCGCGAGCACAGACTTGCATGATGTCGTCGCCAGTGCACTTGGCGTGAAGGTTGAGGGTCACACTACAATGTTCGCAGTACTCGTCGCAGTCGCAGTCTCGAGAATAGAGAAGGTGCTCGATTCCCTCGGCGTTGAGTGGGATAAGGCCCAGGCGGTGGGCAATGAACTCGTCAGCCAGGACGGAGCTGTTGGCCTCGATCTCGACTAGATCGATGGCAATCGTGGGAATTTCGGCAAGCATGACGCGACGAAGGGAGTTGGCGAAGCAAAGCTCGGTGTTAGAGAGCTCGAACTTGACTCGGGTGCTGTCCGCCTAGAACGATGGTTTAGAACGATGAACGAGCAGCTGAGCGCAATTGCTGCGAGCAAAAGCACACAGGACATACTTGTGAGATCTTGACGACCGGTCCCAATGACTCGGCGTCGTCCATCACCATCGGATCGTAATCCATCGTTGCGTGTTGACCGTCGGTCGGTCGGTCAGCCGTCTTCGCTACGGTCGCGCTTCTTGATCGTACGCTTGGTGTTGTTTGAATATATTGAAAGCGGGGCGAAGCGGTTCGGGAGGTTGTGGTTCGAGAGAGGTTGTTGAGCTGAGGTTGAGGTGGCCTTTGTTAAGGGCCAGGTGAGTGATGCGAAATGCAAGTTGCGGACAAGAATCAGTTTCGGCGCGTTTGACGGATCGAGGTTCGAAGCGCCACCAAGATTCCGTCGAGTCGCCAATTCACCACGCCTGGGCCTGGCCGAGTGAGCTCAAGGCACGACAGCGGGCAGGCAGACCTGGAACTGACAAGGATTACACGTTATCTTCACATGACCTGGCGTTGATCCACTCCACGGCGTGTATTTAACAGAGTCAAAAAGGTCCATCTACCCGCACATAAAAGCCCTGCCACCCCAGCGGCATCGCATGGCCCGGCAGGCAATTCTCGACTTGGGTGGCGGTCCGTTGATGACCCGCTTCGGTTCGCTCCCGCCCAGCCGGCCGGGAGGACTGGATGATGCAGCACTCATCCCACTGTGGGAAACTGCGAGGCCCCTGTTGGCCGCCCGTCCATGCCGTCCCCGTCCCGTGCTAGTGCAGCTGTCTCAAAATTTCTTGAAAGTGCCTCCCCAACACGCGACCCTTCCCTGGCCCAGACATCGCCAGATCTCACCACCCGTCACATCCAGATACCCAGCCAAAATGCTACGAACAGCCCTCACCCGCTCCTCCAGAGCCCTTTGCTCCGGCACCCGCGTTGCCGCCCAGCGCCCTATTGCTTCCCAGATCTTCCAGATGCAGGCTGCCCGGACAGCTGCTCCCCAGCTGCGTTCCGCCGCCCGGTGGTACAGCGCCGAGGCTGAGGGTGAGAAGAAGGCCGAAGAGGGCGCCGAGAAGAAGGAGGGCGAGGCCGACGATGTCGTTACTGCCCTCAAGAAGCAGCTCGATGCCAAGGACGCTGAGGCCCGCGAGTGGAAGGTTGGTCTTTAAGCTACAAAAACATATACATCCATGGTGGACAAGTCACTTACACGGGATTTCTTCTCCACAGGACAAGTGCCTTCGCACCGTCGCCGACTTCCGCAACCTCCAGGAGCGCACCGCCCGCGACGTCAAGCAGGCCAAGGACTTCGCCATCCAAAAGTTCGCCAAGGACCTCGTTGAGAGCGTCGACAACTTCGACCGCGCCTTGAGCGTCGTTCCCCAGGAGAAGCTCAAGTCGGAGGAGCAGTCCGAGCACCTCAAGGACCTCGTCAACCTCTACGAGGGTCTCAAGATGACCGAGACCATCCTCCTCCAGACCCTCAAGAAGCACGGCCTCGAGCGCATCGACCCCGATGGTGAGGTCTTCAACCCCAACGAGCACGAGGCCACCTTCATGGCCCCCATGCCCGACAAGGAGCACAACACCGTCTTCCACATTCAGCAGAAGGGTTTCAAGCTCAACGGCCGCGTCCTCCGCCCCGCTCAGGTCGGTGTCGTCAAGAACAAATAAATGTTTCTATCCGTTTCTTCCGATAACCACGGAAAAAGGCTGGGCAGAGATTCTGGGCATGGGCTTGGCAGGACAGGGCAGGATACCCTGCGGTGTCAAGACATGTCACGACATGGCAACAAGCCATGAAGAAAAAGTGTTCAAGAGGCTCAACATACAGCCAGGGAAACCTAAAAGGAAATAAAGAAAGAGAAAAGGGGCTCGACTGTAATAAGCCCCGTGTACAACATCCAACAATGACGAATTGTATGCAACATCTATGCCCCCGCGCAGGAACAAAAACGGCGTTCAAAGGTCTACTTTTACAATCTCATGTATTATATAATGCCTCCTCTCTGGTTTTTCTTTGGGGTTTTGAGAAAGCGTATACCACAACAACTGAAAGCGTTGCTTGTGAAGGGGAATGGGCAAGCGGGCAAAAAGGATATAAACCGATTTCTGGGCGTATTTGAGAGACAATCTTACCGAACTACCTGTTTACCAACCACATCACTAGCATCTGTCAACCATATATGCTGCTGGGCATGAAGAAGATCCTCGTGATAATCAGGCTCGAGAACTTGCATATGTCTCTACTGACCACTGAGCCAAACCACACACAGTCGCAAAACAAGACGAGACACGTGGTAGAGGCCTCTTGGGAAGACTCTTCCCCATTTCTGTCCAAAGTTCTTGAGCATTTACGTAAACCCAAGAGAATTTACGTAAAATACGAAAGAACAGAATTTTCGACTTCCATCTCGGCAGCCAAAGAAACAAGAAATCACGGACAGTTATTCACAAGCACTGCATGCAATGGGCAAACACGACGTAGCACAGCACCTCAAGCACATCAGTCAAAGTCAGGGGTCTTACACATGACTCGCTCACAGACCTTTTAGGTCCTAGAATAGGTGCTAGCATATGTAATAGAAAAGAGTTGCAAAAAAAAAAGCAAAAAAAATTACTTGGTACTGATCGTACCAAATCATTTCCGATCCACCCAGGGGTCGAACCTGGAACCTCCTGATTCGTAGTCAGACGCTCTGCCATTGAGCCAGCGGACCGTTTGAAGCTTTGTTGTTGAAGGTTTGAAACAGAACTTGTGGTTATAGATTGCTGCTTGCCTGCCTTCACTTCATTTGAGATCGGGGGTGCAATTGACATTTTTGATATTTATACAATTTTTCTATGTATGCTATGTTGAAATTTTGGTACAGAGAAGATGAAAAACAAAGAACTGTGTGTTTTTGTGGAGTTTGGGGAGGGAGGGACAGAATAGGAAAAAAGGAAAGGAATGCAAGTAGCCGTGCGTGCAACTGAAGAAATGCCCAAAGTTGATGCCCAAGCGATGAAGAATGAAGTCCTGTTTTCCCTTCTTTTCTTTCCTCCTTGCTTATCCAACACTTGTTTTCCCTCTACTTCCCTAATCCCATATTTTCCCCTGGACCATATCCCGGGGCCGTCAATCTAACCCTAGTCATCACTCATTCCCATTCCCCTTCCCATTTTCCATCCTTTTATACACTCATGACCTCAAGGTAACCAGTTTACCTCCAAGTATCATTAATAGTCGCCGTAGCCGCGCAGTTGCTCGCAACAGCATAGCTGCGGTTGGGATCGCTCTCCCACCTGACGGATCCATCCGAGTTGACAACGACATACTTGTACGTGAACGAGGTACCCTGGGGCAGGGCAATGGTGGTGTACCAAGTCGGGTTGCTGCTAGTGTACTTGCTCGCGGACAGTGCAACACCGCTAGCGGGCGCCCAGTTGCCGAGGGCGGCGATGCTGCCGACAAGCTTGACGGTCTGGCCGTAGCTGGTGGTGACCTTCTCGTTGAAGGTGACGAGAACCTCGTGGTCGGAGGCGCAGCCGGTTGGGGTGGGAGGGGTGACGGTGGTGCTGGCGGGCGTGAGGTTGGCGGGGAAGGAGGTGGCGGTCGCGGTGGCGTAGGAGCCGGCGACGGTGGAGGCGGCGCAGGAGCCGGGGAGAGAGTTGGCGGACGCGGCGCCCCACGAGGGAGGGACAACGCCGGCGCGGCGGGCGGCGGCGGAAAGGAAGGCGGCGTACGACCAGGTCAGGTGGGTGGCGCCGATGGCGGCGCCGGAGTTCTTGTCGAACTGCTCGGTGAGCGAGCCGTCGGAGGGAGTGTACTGGGCGACGACGTCGATGAAGCCGTCGGCGTAGGTGGTGACGGCAGTGATGATGGAGGTGTAGGTGGAGGAGGAGCTGGAGTAGGTGCCGGTGCTGACGGAGGAGACGAGGTCCTTGAAGAAGGCAAGGGAGGTGGAGGTGACGGTGATGGAACCCTGCTTCTTCCAGACGTAAAGGGCGTCGTAGAGCTGCTCGGCCGCGGCGAGGGTGGCGAGGTACCAGGGGTTGCCGTTGTAGTAGACATCCTCGGAGTAGCGACCGACAGCGGCGGCCTTACCGGCGGTGCGACCGGAGTTGACACCCCAGAAGCGCATAGAGTCAACGACAGCTTTGTGGTTGGCAAGAGCCTTGTCGGAGCAGGGCTGGAAGGTGTTGACATCGCAACCGGCAGCGGGGTCGAAGCTGTGAATGGAGGTCAAGATGGAGTTGACGTCCTTGCCGCTGCGGTAGTTGACGAGGTTGGAGGTGACATAGCCGTTGTTGTTCCAGAAGCTCTGCTGGAAGCACAAGATCTGGGGGGCAATAGCATCGCAGGCGCTGCAAGAGCTGCCGACGGACGTGGCAAAGGCAGAACCCTCAACGAGAGCACGGTGGGCAGCGGCAATGGTGAAGAAAGAAGAGCTGTTAACCTCCTCCCAGAGATCGAAGCCGGTCTGGTTCCAGTACTGGGCAGTGTAGGCAAGGTCGTTCTTCACGATGGGCCAGATGATGTTCTTGGCGGTATCGGCATAACCGTTGCTGACGAGCCATCTACCGTAGCCGATGAGGGCGGTGGCACGAAGGGGAGGACCATCTCTCTGAGGGCGGCCCCAGTCACCGGTGAACTGCTTGAGGTCGACCATGAATTTGGGCTCACCAAGACCGGCACCGTTGGAGAGGGAACCGGACGGGTTGCTAACGCCCTGGAGCTTGGCCTGAGCAGCAGCATAAGCATGGATGGTGTTCTGGAGAGTGGTGTTGTACTCGTCGGTGAACCTGTCGACGACAAGCTTGGAAACAAGGGCGGCATCACGAGTCCAGGTATACCAGTCTATACGTATCGGCACTGTGAGCCATGCTGGCATGGGAGATGAGACACACTGGGGCAATTTCCACTTACAGTCAGGGCTCGACTTGGAAGGGGAGGCAACCACAACACCAGAGGCAGCACCGGAGGCTCTGCATCCAGAAGAACCGATGTTGCACAGAAGGTTGTTCAGCGCAATGGGAGTCTCGGTGTTGATGAACGAGTCGGCAGCCCGCTTGATGATCTCGCTGTCCCTCTTCTCACGAAGCGGATCAGGCAGACCGAGCACGGCCTGGAAGGCGGCGCCCACGACGAGGAGCGAAGAGACGAGATGCATGACGAGGTAGGTCAGAGGGCTCGTGGTGTAGTCTGTTGCGTTGGAGACCAGGCTGGTGCTGAAATCATGGTTGCTGAGGAGGACTTGCTTGAGGTTATATATTGTATCCATCTTGACTTGTCCGGAATATTGGTGGGCGACGACGATCTTGTCTCGCTCTCACGCTTGGCATTTCCCCCTTTGGAAAACCCAGTACACTAACGTTAGTGTTGCGGTCCAGCCGGATTGAACCTGGTCGTCCAAGTTCCGCACCTCAACTCTCAAGGGCCTCGGAGGAGGACCGGGATCGGTTCGTGGATGAGGTTGCACTCGGTGGTTAGAGATCGGGCCTTGGGCATGGGGGCGTATGTAGGCCTGGGTGGTATGCTAGGGTGGATTATGGAAGGAGAAGAGTTGGAGAAAGGGCCGAGAAGACGGGCTTGAGTTGTATCCGGGCATTGAGGCTCGGTCCTTTTGACCCTTTTGGATCTTTGCTGTGTCTTCTTGTTTTTGCCCTGGTCACTGGTCACGTCACGATCCTCTTCCTTTGTGGCGCTACTCTAGAATAGGTATCTGCAGGAACGTTTGTCTCCCGCTGAGCTCTCCCTTGCTTGGTATTCGACGAGTTCGAGTCATTGGAGCAGATCGATGGGGGAGCATGATAAGCTCTTTGAGTGGAAGAGAACGTGCGGTGTTATGGTTGGTCTATACAGAGAGCGGTATGATCCAAGTAGCGGTACCAAACCATCAGAGGTGAGCTGCTGACCTGGGGGAGTGGAAGGTGTGGATGGCGGAGATTGGCCAGCACTGGACCCGAGATGGAGAGAGCTTCGAAGTGAAAGCCCATCCATCCGTTTGGCAGTGACCCAAGCTTCAAAGCAACGCCCAGCTGCAGTAAAGAAAGGCCGATATCTTGCCGCAGGCGCTTTCCTACCGTCACATCGCCAAAGGGTGGCTGCTATAGGTAGACGTCAGTGTCACTGTCGGTGTGTTCATCATAAGATGAGTGGATGGCGCATTCTTTCCGCGTGTGTTCACTTCAGCTTCTGATTTCATGTGAAATCTGCAAGATCTGAACAAATCGGTGGGTGTGGGGCACTGCAAGTTACATTCATGGTCTCGCTACGGCGGAGAAAGCTCGATAATGCGGGGAACTAGGCCTGCTTTGAGCATCATGGGAACACAAACAAACCTCTTGTGACTTTTCCCGCCCTTTTGGCACCTGCACACATGGCAATGTGATTAACTCGGTGCTATGTGAAGCTAACTTTGTCATACCTGAGGTCTAGAATTGGGATCTTGGTATATCACGACCCGCTAGACATTGCATCGTTGCGGATCTTTTTAAGTTGGAGGCCTACCTCGGAGAATACTCGTTCTAGCATCTCTCCATCTCTTGTCCTAAGCTTGGCGGAGGGTATACCGATCTTGTAAGTCTTAACAGCCAAATCTCTCTCTCTCTCTCTCTCCGCCATCGCTGCTTGCTGCCCACATCCAACGACGCGCGTCTCCACCACACGTCAGCTCATCCGGCCGACCAAGACATGACAAATGGTGGTCTGCCGCCGACGAGGTCATTCGAAATCGGGCCGTCTCAATCTCGGGGAAAAGTCTGTGGCGTCTGGGGGAAGGACGGCACCATGCCGAGGATAGAAAGCGTAAAGTTGGGAAACCTGGACCATCGAAAAGTTGGGCAGACAAGCAGGTCGGAGCAACCCTACCTCCCCCAGACTTTTCATCTTTCTTGGCTGCGGGCAGTCATGATAGGACCCCTGTTCCCCAAAAAGAGGTCCCGCACCGGCAGCTCGGCTAGCGTGGAGTGCTGCTGGGTGAGATCTGGGGTTGACCGCCTTGGAGTGGCGGCCGTTGTGAAGGACAGGGGTGTTTCCGTTGGAGATGAGGGAGTGAGGCTTTGCCATCTCCTGTTATGCTGAACCATGTTCCAGTTATAGGTCTTTTAAAGCAACGCCCTTCGAGAGTTGTTCACAAAAAGTTGGGAAATATGGGAATAGCTTCTTTGAGCAAACGGCTATCGATCAGATCGGGTTAGGGCTAACAGTTACACAAGTTGAGAATAGCATCAGTCCATGGCACACGACTTGTTGACCGGGGGACACTGATGGACAACAGCTGTCTAGCAGTTTCAGATCGCAGAGAAAGATCTGGAAGCACCATCAGGTCGGTCCTTCTTGATGATAGAAATCCCACTTCACCAAAACATCTAAGAGTCGGGGCCAACGTCAGCACAAACAGACGATGGATTCTCCACGCAGGTACCAACACGCTCAACAGCAGACAGACCATCTCATATGGCTGAGTGCAAGCAATGCATGTGAAGTGAAAGCATGTCAGATTTGGACTGACTGAAGTGACATGGGATTAATTATTTTGACATGTACGGCCCTTCACTGTTGATATTCAAGGGCAGGCTTATAATGTCGCCATTCGATCAAAGACAGCAAAGCAAAACAATCACAGCACAACACATGTTTTTTTTACGGAAAGAAATGTGGCAATTGTCATGGTTTCCCCCAGCCTCATAGGACGACGTCCTCGGCGAACGGATTGGAATATGACTTCCCCTACATCATCTGGCCCTCCCCAAGCTCAAGCCTTGCGGCGAACGAGGTTCACGCCAGAGTTCGGTTCTTCTGGTGACTTGTCGGCTGGAAATTGACATCATGGAAGAACTGTAAAAAGTCCTGGATGGCTCCTTGGTTGCCGAACTGCCTCAGCACTCAACCCTAGCTACCCTACAAGTGCAAGCACGAGCTGGGCGGCAGAGGAGCACTGGGCACAGGTCCATGAGGAGAAAAAAGAAGAGAAAAGGGAAAGAATTGGCTGCGACGTCCCGCTTGATATACGAAAATTTTGGATGTGGGGTCTGTGCTTCTGTCGCCAAGCCAGCCCTGCAAGTCCTGGTGGATACTGCAATGCCTTATCTTATCGTAAGTATCCGGCCAGTAACGGCCTGTGTTTGCCTGCCAGTGTCAGCCTCAACTGCGACGTCCAGCGGTCCACTGGCGACTTTCCACTGTTCCTGCCTCTCACGGTGCACCATCCATTCACAACGCGGCTGGAATTCCAACTTCCTTTCGGCACCCACGTCCGCATCTAGCGGCTTGCGACACCTCATTACCACCGCATAGTATCCTCACCAGAAATCATTCCCACAATGGATGCCGCGTCAATCGAAGAGCTCAACAAGGTGCGACGGGCAATGGGCATGAAGCCCCTGCCCGTCCCCGGCGAAGCACCCAAGGCCAGATCACCCACTCCCGAAGGCGAAGACAAGGGCAGCACCCTCGAGACCCGCGAAGCCGCATCCTACGACAACTACAAGAAGGCCCTGGAGGCAGACGCCGCGAAAAAGAAGCGCGAGGAGAGAGCCGCCGCCATCAAGAAGGCCCGCGAGATGGCCCAGCGCAACGCCATCCTCGACGGCAAGGGCATCGCCGATGACGTGGAAGACGACGAGCTCGATGCCAAGGCCTGGCTCAAGAATCAGAAGAAGCGACAGAAGAAGATCGATGCGGCAAAAAAGGCCGAGGAGGAGAAGGCCGCTGCAGAAGCTGCGGCGGCGGCGGCTGAGCACACGGCTAGGGATCTGGCCGGTGTCAAGGTTGCGCACGATATGGATACCTTTCTCGAGAGTGGCGATCAGGTTCTCACGCTCAAGGATACTGGTGTGTTGGATGCTGAAGAGGAAGGGGACGAGCTCGAAAACATTGAGCTCCGGGAACGGGAAAAGTTGAACGAGAGACTCGACCTTAAGAAGAAGAAGCCGCTTTACGACCCTAACGACATTGACGAGACGGGCGAACGAACAATCCTGTCACAGTACGACGAGGAGATCAGTGGCAAAAAGAAGAAGGCTTTCACACTCGGTCAGACAATCAGGACAACGACAACGACAGACTCTTTGGCCGATATCCTAGACAGCGCGCCTGTTCAGAGGAAGGGGCAGACGGTTGATCTCGATATGCTCGGTATGATGAACCCCTCTATCTGTCTTTCTGACGTGGTGCTGACGCGTATTCAATCAGATGATGCTCCTGCGCCAGTATCCGATTACATGGATGCGTCCGAAATCAAAGTCAAGAAGCCGAAAAAGAAGAAGACCAAGTCGACGAGGCGACGAGACGAAGACGATGTGCTCTTCGCAGGAGAGCCAGAAGCTTCAACAGAAACAGACCAACAGATGGACATTGACTCGGGTGCGACGTACACGAAAAAGAGAAAGACATTTGATGAGGACTTTGTCGACGATGACGATCTGCAACAATCTTTGGCCCGCCAAAGATCCGCAGCGTTGAAGAAGCGAAAGACACGACCCGAAGAGCTTGCTAAACAGCTGCGCGAACAATCGAACCAACCAGAGCCGGAAGCCGCTGAGGCTGGTGGCATCGTTATCGACGAAATCAGCGAGTTCGTTGATGCTCTCCATGCAGAACGCGAAGAAGAGAAGAAGGCACCGAAGCCAAAGGCTCAACAACGGACAGAGACGGCGGTTACGGCAATGGAGGAGGAATCATCGGATGAGGAGATGGAAGACGCCGGCAAGGACGGGCAGTCCGAGCGGGCCACATCGCCGTCCGGTGAGCTTCCTACAACCGGTGTCGAAGGAGAGGAGCTTGTGGACCAAGGCATGGGCGCAACATTGGGCTTGCTCAAGAAAAGGAACCTCGTCGACCCAGGGTCCCGCGGCTCGGAGCTGGTCAAGAACTTCCTCGAGACCGCTCACTTCAAGGCCGAGCTCGCCCGTCTCATGAAGAAGTTCGACGACGAGACCCGCATCCAGCGCGAGCGCGACCGTGCCAGCGGCCGTCTCGACCGCATGTCTATCCGCGAGCGTGAGGAGTGGCAGCGCCAGCAGAACACGATTCGTGAAAGGCATCAGGCAGACCTTAAGGATAGGCTGTTCAAGGAGCATTACAAGCCCACGGTGGAGCTCAAGTATCACGACGCTGAAGGCCGGTCGCTCGACCAGAAGGAGGCCTTCAAGGAGCTGTCGCACCAGTTCCACGGAAAGGGCAGCGGGAAGGGCAAGACGGATAAGCGGCTCAAGAAGCTCGAGGCGGAGAGGAGGCAGATGGCACAGAGTATGCTTGATGCTAGTCAGAACGTTGGCATGAGCACGGCGGCGTCGCACCAGGGTAAGAAGCGGAAGGAGGCCGGCGTTCGGTTGGCCTAAGGGACGGCCACAAGTAGTACGACTGGGATTCGGAGCGTCGACAAAGTTATTGTTTGGATTATAACTATACGAAACAAGGTGCATACAACCCTTTCACTCTACCATTCATTTTCAACTTCATTGGACTCGCTGACACGGAACGAGCCCTTTAGTGTTGAGCACAGGTAAGACGTAGATCGTTCCGTCGAGTCGTGATCCCACTGAGTTGCTGTTGATGTGAAATATTGCACTCGTGAATATGTTACCCATCGTGAGGACACGGCCACTGGCCGCTGGCCATTATAGCGAGGCCAATGGGACTTCCGACCAGGGAAGAAACATGGTAATTGATTTCATGACCAAGGAGGAGACAAAGCAGCAAATGAGTAGCTGAGCCATCAGGCCCAAAATAAAACATTATTTTTGCGTTGTATCTCTAGGCATACCCATCTCAATGTCTTCGTCCGTCCGTTCGTCGCCAGAGCCAAATGCGCTCTTTTGTGGCCATGACCCCCATGCAAAACTTGGTGCTCCGTCCACCGACTCCTTCATCGATGAATATGTCTCCATGGGCCGGGTGCTCTCGTTTCATACACTGACAAGCCGAGCAATCTCGTCAGCCCCTCGAAACAACACCCTAGAACGATACGGAGGCTCCGGACTATAGGGTGTCGTAGCCGGATAGAGAAATCTTTGAGGGCGGTGGATGGGAACCGACCGGGGAGTCATGCTCTGTGTGCTCGTCGCTTTGGTGTAATGTAAACCCGCAAGTTCCTCCTTCCAGTCGATTGTTCTTCCATCTGCCCACCAGCTCGGTCGTTCCCTTTCTACCATAGCCTTTCCCCTGGATTGATTTTTTTTCTTTTTTTTTTGTGATGTACCGAACTCGTGGTCGATGATCCTTCTCTGCTCCTGGTCTTGCTCTCTTCTGCTCCCATGCCATCCCCATTCATCCCTCAACATCGAAAAGCACACCTCTCGCCCTCGAATGTGCGCAGCAGGTCCCGTCTTCCGAACTTTTCAATTGCACTTGGGTCGTCCCCTTTACGCATCTTCCAAAATCCGTCCGCTCCCCCCTCCAACCCTCTTCCGGTTATCCCATTCGGCGCCCGGACCCCGGGCAAACACGTCGGCGTACGCCCGCGCCGCATCCCGGTGGCGCGTCTGCACCCACCACATGAAGAAGATGATGGAGAAGAAGAGGGTGACCCAGATCAGCACCATGCGGTTGGAGCGGCGCCGGGGGGCGTAAGGGGAGAAGTAGTTGCGGGCCATTTTGACTAAGGGTTGTTGTTGTGTTGTGGTGGAGAGGGATGAGTTCGGATGCTGCGGATGTTTGCTGGTTGGCCTGGATAGGTATAGGGGTACAGGTATGTATTATGGATGTAGGTTGGCCGGTGGATAGATCCAAAAGGTCGTCTGGTTGTAGGATATCTCTGGGTTTTTGTGGATGGTGTGAGTCCCGGTCTTGCTTCCCTTATCGATCAACGAGATGTCAACCAGAGGATCTTAGGTTCGTGGAAGCTGTTGATGAGGACTGAAGGTGAGAGATGGAAGGAACGGAAACAAAAGTCCAAATGACGTACGGTTGGCAATGCGCCGAGCAGACGAGCTGTAGGCGGTGTTGTTAACTTTTAGGCGGTCAGCCAATAGTGGATCTAGAGGGTGCTGAGGTTCCCCGTTGGGTGGGCCTTGTACCATAGCGGCTCGTGCACTGTTGGGCAGGAACGCCCGATGCCGTTCGCTTACATCAGTCATGTCTCGATGTCAACATTTCGTGATGGCTTCAATTCGGATCATTCACTCTCGTGTATGGGCGAACAAATATGCGAACTCAACGGCCTGGACGCAGTATGAGCAACAAGCAAAAAGGAAACGCAAAAAGTGCAGAAAGACCAAGTTCAGCCCGTCCGGTGCGGTAAAATCGTCTACCACCTTGCCACTGTTTATTGTTTATTGTTTCGTTATCCCGTCGTTGTTGCTATCGGTGATGCCTTTTATGATTATAGAAAGCCGTTCTCATAATCAGGAGCTCTTTTTCTTTTCGTTTGTTATAGTCTTGGAGTCTTGGTGTGGTAGACAATGTCCCTGACCAACACTTTCCGAGCCGGCTGAACTGGGTGAAAGGGGATCTGGTGGCAGTGATACATATACCAGGGGTCAAACTTGGTATGGGAGACACAGAGCGGGGAGAATGGTCAGGTGGT
This sequence comes from Copromyces sp. CBS 386.78, assembly GCA_030685235.1. Taxonomy (NCBI): domain Eukaryota; kingdom Fungi; phylum Ascomycota; class Sordariomycetes; order Sordariales; family Sordariaceae; genus Copromyces; species Copromyces sp. CBS 386.78. The sequence goes on along the minus strand of MU839129.1, from coordinate 294,664 downwards.
AACGGCTGGTGTGCCAAACTGAAAGGGTGGGAGATGGGATGAGGTTATTCATGGGAGCTTGAGGCAGTGTATAACCCTAACCCGTCGGCCTTGGCGGGCGGTTTTATGTCCTGACAAGTTCATCTCCTTGCCAGCACTACCCAATCCTAATTCTGCGGCGGGATTCCAAACCGTCCAGCAAACGGATCATACCTCCAATCCATCACCGGCTCATGCTCCATAGCTCCCGCAATCAAGTCCGCCATGGCCACCCCATCCGGGTACATGTGCCTGACGAACTCGAACGTCATATCCAATCCCGACGTGACTCCCGACGAAGTCCAGATGTTACCGTCGACAACCCATCGAGCTGGCGAGACCCTGTTCGGCGCATGTTAGCAAGACTTCACCAAAACAAAAAGGTGACGGGGAACAGCGGAAAACATACCACTTAACCTTCTCCCCCAAAGGCGTCACCTCCCCCCAAGCCATCTTATTAGTAGTCGCCCTCCTTCCATCCAGCACGCCCGCCCTAGCCGCCACAGCAGAACCGATACACACCGTGACCAAATATTTATCCTTCTTCTTGCCGCCCTCCCCCTCCCTTGTGCTTCCCTTCCGTCCCACTCCATATTCACCAACCATTCTCCTCAAAAACGCCAGTTCCCCTCCCGCCTCCAAGTCAGGATCATACACCCCCTCCCCGCCCGGGACCATCAGCACATCCACGCTTTCCAACACCTCTCTCATGTCATTCCACTGCTGCTCCGTAGTGGGGATGGCATGCGTGGGGTTGAAGGTCGGGTAAAAAGACGAGTTTTGCGGGTTCCCTGACGGTAGAGCCGGAGACGTCAAAACCGGTCCCGGAAAGGAGCGGGAAAAGATGAGCAGACGCAGAGGGTAAAAGTCGGCCACGAATTGGAGGATTTCGATGGGCCCGTAGGCGTCGAGGATCTCAAACGAGCGGAAGAGGAGGAGGGCGTAGGTCTTGGGGGCTGGGTAGGTCGTTGAGTTGCTGTTGGTGTTGTTGGCCGGGGTCGGGAAGCCGGTGGTCTTGAGGTTTCCAAGGTTGGTCGCCGTCTTGGGTAGCGTTTTCAAAAGCTTGATGTTGGATTCGAGTTGGGGGAGGATGGCGGCCGTTGTGAGGTGCAGGTGGAGGAGGATGAGGGTGATGGTTTTGGTGAGGATTGTGAGCCGCATTTTTGGGAGAAGGTTGGGAGGTTGTTGTTGTTGTTGTCGATGGTGCTGTTAGTGGTTTGGGAGGGTGAAGGAATGATGATATGGTTGTTGGGCTTTTCGAAAGGATCAACAAAAGGAGTTCGTGCTCCTTTTATACACATGGTTTCTTCCAACCGTTTCTCACTCACCCTGATTATGTAAAAGACCTTCTGGTGTTCACCAGAACATGCCCATGGCCAGGACAGACAGAGAGGGCAACCAACCTCGTCGTCTGTCTCTCTTCTCCACAACATCATGCCCACATACCTCTACGTACTATGTGGTGACTACCAGACAATGATACAACTTGGTGTTTCGCTTATGAAGACTTGGCTGGCATGTGACTCGATAGTTGAGCAAGTAAGTAGGTAATCACTGTTATTCTTAATAATGACCGGCGAGTTTACACAGAAAGGGGCTCCAGTTGTTAGTTTTCCGGGAATAACTCGCTGTTACCCATTCCAACTTCCGATGCTCAACGGCATTAGGTTGGGCTGGCAATCACAAGCAGTGTTATTCTATGTCTAGGGAATAATGACCGGCGAGTTTACACAGAAAGGGGCTCCAGTTGTTAGTTTTCCGGGAATAACTCACTGTTACCCATTCCAACTTCCGATGCTCAACGGCATTAGGTTGGGCTGGCTGTCAGAAGCCGCGCGGGATGTCAGCCTGCGCCCTTGGGGTACCGGGAGAAAATAAACTAAGGTTGTGTAACCTTCAACGTTAATGGACCTCTCTGTAGGTAAGCTCAAGATCGAATTCCCCCAGGATTGGTAATCCAGAAAGCAACCGCATACCCATGATGAGGCGGCGACATGTAAAGGTAGGTAGCAGCTAACCGTCTGATACGGAACTTTGAGTCGCTTATGGTCGGAAATGAGTCCGACACGCAGGTAAACGGGCTCATATGAGCTCAGTTTCATGAAACATGAATGCTATATGTCACTGAAGGTGTGGGGGGTGAACTTGAGTAGGTGATGAGTTATCTATACGTTTGAGTGACTGTTAGTGTTGGAATGTCTAAACCAACAGGACTGATACCCGTATACAATACTTTCGTTGTGCACACCTCCCATACAACCATATTTATGTTGAATACACGAGTTATAAACACACTTTTCCTTCAACTGTTACAAATTTTATCGTCTCAAGCGTACAACGCTACAATCTGTACCCTACCCATTGCCCAGAATCAAGCCCATAACAGTAATATTCGTTACACGGAGCGAACGTTTAAATCAAACTTTGTCAACGATTGTAACGTGACTCTCGTCCCAGTTGCCCTTGCTTTCCGCACACCTGCTCTCGCAGCCATACATCCACCACCACCCTCCCGCTGTCGCTCTTCGCCCTTGGAAACTGCTTCTTTCATGCTCTCTTTCGACAGATGCCAAGGCGTAACTCGATTTGGGCACCTAGGGCGGAGAAACCTCACGCCTTTGTGCACCACCAGCGGCGTCTTTTTCCTGAACGTATTTGTAGTAGTAGTTGATATCTTCGACTTGCCGCTTCCTTAGCCGGCCATCTGAACATCTCCTTCTCTGTCTTCACGATTCGCTGGAGCCTTCGCCGCTGTCGCCGCTACTGTCGCCTTGCTACTCTTCGCCTTTCCTATTTGGAAGATGTTGAAGATGTCTTGCCACGTCTGGACGTTGATATGTTCAAATCCACGCCCCTCTGCGAGTTGGTCCTCGTACCATTTGAGCGTTGGAGCGAACTTGAACTCCATGCGGTCCAAAGACGACCTGGCCTTGGCGAGGCGCGCCTCCTCGTAGAGCCTGTTGGTGCATTTTGAGCGGCAACCAGGGCGGAGCTTGGTGCCTCGAGGTGGGTGGAAGACGATGCGCACATCTTGGTCTTCGTCGTTCCAGCCATCGTTACTATCGACGTCCATGATAACGTCGTCGTCGCTATCTAGACCTCCACTATTCATCGTATTGGGTGCCGGAGGGTGCTCCTTCAGAACTTTCCTGAAACCCTTATTCGGCAATTGCTTTTCCGATGTTGGAAGATGTTCTCTGATATCTTGCACCACTGTTTTGATGAACTTTAACGCCATGTCGAGGGGATAAGGAGATTCGCATTCACTCGGACAGTTGAACCCGCCGAGCCAGACATGGTCGAGGTACGTCCCCTTATTCTTGGCCTCGCATTGTTCACGGACATGCTGAATGACACGCTGTTGCATATAAGTGAGCTCGCATTCTAACGGTGCCTGTGAGCCCGGAAAGCGTTTCCTTGCGAGAGGATCCCATATAATAAGCTCGCACCGTCGGTATGGGCGCACATCGGCGTTGACAGGCCTGTAGATCGCAAGCCAGGGATGCCATCTGGGATTCAGGTTTGTTGGAGGCTTCCGAGGATCCCACTCCTCCGAAATGGTATAAAACAGGCCCGTATAAGTGTTCCAGGTTGTATTGAACGCAAATGGATACTGAAACCACTCGGCGATCGTCTTCTTGTGCTTGAGCAACAAATCCCCGTAGGAACTCGCCATCTTCGGATCAGCCCACGTCACAGGATATCCGTAAATCCGCATTATGTACGCCGGAACTTCTGCACAAAATTTGCTGAAAAGGAATGATTGAATAGTTAATCCTTCGTCATTGTGTAGTAGATCGCTTTTGAAAGGGCCAGTCAACTCCAAACCGCCCGCCGCACTTGCCGGATCGCTGGGAGGCAGTTCGTGTGCTGGTACCTGGAGATTCTGCGATGCTTCTGACTGCACAACCTCTGCTACCGCGTCTGGATCGTTGATTGTTGTTCTGAGATATTTTGGAATGCGGACCGTTCGAATCCCCTTCTTGTTATAGCCGATGCTACTACACGATCCGATGACATGGAACTTTCGGAACTGATCAGCTCGCAGGGTTGACCACCAGCCGAACCAGTTGACCAGGCTTTGCTCGTCATTTGGGTCGATGGAGGGATCCGCATAGATGAGTGGGCTGTGGTCCTCATCCATTCCACCGGAGGAGTCGAGCTTTTTGGTGCGTATTTTGTGAAGTTCAGAAGCCAAGATGCCGGCTTGGAGCCTAGGACCACAGTCCTCCAAGCTATGTCCTCGTAGGTTGAGCTCGAACTGGATATCTATGGGACTCATCCCAAGACCCGGACCCACCTCCCACAACCTCTCGCGTGAATCGATACACTCAAAGGCCAGATCTTGAAGGTACTCATGGATGTTGGAGGCCGTCACCAGACGATAATAGAAGGAGTCACCCCATCGGTTTAAAAACCAATCGAGAAACTCACGAGCGTGTTCAGGCTCGGACACGAGAAAGCTCGGGGTAAGCAGGATTGCCGTACGGAATGGCAATATCCGCCTGAGTTGACTGATCCCGGGGGGGACGCTTTCCGGCAACGACATTGACGGATATAAGGGGTATGCTTCGCTTGGCTCCGTAAAACACCAGTATTCGTCATATTTCTTGATCAGGTACTCGGAAAGCTTTGGGAACCGGCGAAGACTCCACATCAACGTCTCGTGGATGATGACAACACCAGATGACTGGGCTACACTGGCCCTGAATGCATCCCAAGAGCCAGGTTGACTTGATATGTATATGTGACAGTCGGGGTTGCAAGAGCGCAGCCATTGAAAAACGACCGAACGGGTGGCTTTCCCAGTTCCTGACTCAGGGAAAGCGAGAAAGAACTTGTGTATCTTTGGAATCTGAGGCTTTCTTGGTAATAGTTGATCGTAATCGAATTTGAACAATCTGCTCATCAGCCACGTCATAGTAGGCACTGCCTTTCCATTTGTCTCTGGTAACACCAGCGGAAGACTGAGCGGTCGGAGCATACTTCCACAGTCCATATCTGAGGAGAATACGACATAACAAAGCGCTGCAGTTAACCCAGTTGCTACCTCCTGGCCGAACCATTCGATCTGCCATTGCTCACATTTCGTGGGATAAATGAGAAGGTTATAATGACGGGTTGAATAGAAAAGACCAATCAGCCGCGTCTTGAGCTGCTGTGCAAGCCTCTCCACAGCTTCTTTGTTCTCGGACGTCACAGCCCCTTTGGCCAGGCGCCTATGGAACAGAGGAGGCTTCATTTGTGCCGCTGCTGTTTGGGCAAGACAGCTTAGTCGAAACTCTAATGACTTTTGCTTGCCAAAATGTGCAGCCCACAACTGATGGTTATCTCGCGGCACATCGTGAAATGTTACCTCGAAAGGGGGGATTTCGCTGATCAACAGTCTCTTGTTCAGATTTCCCCTCGGCACCCCGTCATCAGACTCGTCGGCAGAAGCCGTGGCAGGCGGTGGATCTGGGCTAGGCATGCGCTGGTGAGCCGTTGAATGTGTGGGCGTAGTTGGCGTTATATGGTTGGGCTCAGCGAACAGCCCATCAACATCCATCTGTTCCGGTTCCTGAAAGATCGTGGTCTCGTCATGGCCAGGCACGAAGCGGACAGATTTGCGCTCCTTAGGCTGTCCTCCATCAGATTTTGGTTTTGCCAAAGAAGATTTCCTTGTTGGCGGGGGCGGATCCTTGAGTCGAAAAGACAGTTCCTGGCTATTCACGGGTGCCGGTTCGTCAGAGTTGAGCTCAAGTCCAGCTGTCGTCTCGGCTTCTATTTCGACCTGTGTTCTAGTCGTTTGACCAGCTGGAACCAGAATAGGCGTGCTTGATGACGCTGCTGCGCTTGCCGAGATCTTTCTTCCTGTGGGGATTTCCTTGATCCTGAATAGTTGAATCTTTGCTGTCGATAGATCGGGAGGACGATCCTCTTTATCCCTGCCGCCCTTCTCGGCCAACCGGCGATAACGATGCTTGCCAAAATGCTTTGGAGCTTTGGTTTGGTCTGCCATTGCCTCCCTAAGATTTTTTCGGGGCTTTCTAACTTTGCCTCCTGCAAAAATATTGACACTGACATTCTTCTTAACAGCCGTTCTTTTGGCAGTCAGAGGCTTCCGACCGCCAGCAGCCGTAGATCGAGACGCAGTCGGAGGAGCGATACGGGTTGATTTGGGCAGTGGCCTAGTCAAGCCGTTTGGAGTACTAGGCCGTGGTCTATCCACAGGCTTCCTCGCAGTTCCTTGGTAGCCAGTTGTGGTCACGAGATTTCGCTCAGGTCGAGGCTTGGAAGATGACGGTTGCGGCGGGGAAGGCCTGTCTGGGGTTTCGGAACTGGATTTTGACGATGCTTTAGGTTTGGGCTCGAGGGACGTGGATTCTCGTGTAGTGGCGATAGTCTTGGCCGATTTTGGCACAGGCTGAGCAATGCCTTTGAATATCCTTTGCTTGGGCTTTGTCTCTGATTGCGGGCGTGTACCACTCTGTTTAGCCGAGCGTGGTTCCTGATCGTCCTTGGAGACGGGCTCCTCCTGCTCCAAAGCTTCGTCGCTGGATTCACCAGAGGACTCGACCCTGACATGGTCTAGGTCTGATCCCGAGCTTGAGTCATCGAAGGGCTCGGTCAGCGGGAGACCCAATTTCCTCCGCTTCGCGTTGCGACGGCGATGACGGTCGGCCTTTTCCTCCTTAGCCTTTTCACAGACTGCATAAAACACTCGCACATCAAATGCCTCTTCCTCTCCGGCCTCCTGCCTCAGTTTCTTCTCCCTCCACATCTCCATGAGTTCGTCACCCAGGTTGTCCTCGGGCTCCCATGTGCATTGATATAGCGGGTAGCGTTCCCACTTAACAAGATAAGTTGATTTGCCATCCTCGTCCGATGTCTCACAGAGGATATCCTCGACTTCGAATTCCTCATCTGGGTCGTGCTGTACGGATACTGTTGAAGCTAGAGAGATGCTATCATCCTCGTCTTCGACAGCAGAGGTCGAATGAGTTGAGTCTTTCGACACTCGCCGACCCACATTTTTGAACATGTTGAGGGTTTTGAGGGGACTGTAAAAGTAGCAGGCTGAAAAAAAAGGTGGCCAACTTTCGAGGCCGAAGTTCAGAGCGGCAGAGGGCTCATAGCTCCCATGTCCGTCACTCGGCGTCTTCGCTGTGGTAGCCACGCAGCTATTCGCGTTGCCTGATGACTGTCAAGTAAAGACGGTACTTGTTAAAAGCTTTGACGACTCGATATGGTGTTTGTGTGGTATGATATCAACAAGGTATCATGCTCGTCAAGTGGCCGAAACTTGACGGTAAAGTGAGAATCGTTTAATGCGTAAACTCGAGAAATGACGGATGATGATTGTGTGACGATATTGTCAATTTGCCATGTACCTTTCCTCCGGCGGAGTGAGGAGCAGGCAGTATTCGGATACGTGTTTCTGACTTGAAGCTCCTTTGTCGATGATATTGTTAGGCGATTGCAGATGAATGCTTGAGAGAGGGGGTTTATGGGATTATGGGATCGAAAAGTTGCAAAGTGAAAGGAAAAATACAGAAGAAGACGGAAGGAATTCGGACGCGATGAACAAAAGACTCCGCGACTGGACGTGGTTGAAGGTGGGGTTCGAAGTGACCCACTATTTCTCGCTGGTGCCTTACATAAGGTAGTACTCGTACAAGTGAAGTAGACAGCAAGGTGCAAGTGAAGAGCCGTTTGCATGAGGAAAAAAGGCAAGAGTGACAGTAGTATAAGTTCAGCCAATCGGAAGCACAACTCGGTGTCCTACTTTATACCTGTTGAAAATAAACTTGGGCTTTTTTTCTCGTTTGGCACATGGTCTCTGCTATCACCTACCTGTGTACCTTTGATGCTTTACTGCATAGTACCGTAGATTCACTCCAGGGACATAACTGTACTTGGGTCAGTTGGTAGCGAAGTAGCGTACAAAACTGGAAAACAGAATCGACCTAGGATAATTGAACAAAGAAATAGAGACAGAGATCATGCCCGTCCGTAATTGGTATCATGTTTGTGCCATTCAGCTCATGTGGCTTCCGTGACCGTTGGTGTCCAAGAAACTGAAGTTTTGAGTGGTCCCTGGTTCACCAAGCAACAAGCGTGGACGCGGACTTGGCTGGAGAAGGCAGCTGTTAGGTAGGTATACAAGTAAACAGTCGATAGTGAACAGTGGCGCAACAGGAAGCCCGAAGGGGTGCTATAAAGGGAAGAGCGCATGGTATGAGGGAGTGGAAATGGGAAAGAGGGAGTAACAACACGAGAGAAGGGTCTGGATCGTCATCGCAATTGCTCATGCGTGGAATTGCCATATCGTCCATGTCTCATCTGTATTTAGGACCTTCCAAATTGCTTAAAGGGGCGGGGGGTTAGTCACCTCCCAAATAGGTACTTGGGTCTGGCGCTTTGTACCTGAATGAGCTTCCACTTTCCACGGCAGTGCCGTGACACCATTCACTTACTGGCCAGGTAGGAACGGTCATTTCTCCTGGGATAGACAAAGCTGCCTGCAATCCCTGGATGTTGGCCCACCCAATTGTCCGCACCATTAACGCTACTGTCGCAGTTCCTTGACCCTCCAATATTACGCCGTCGCAGCCCGCGTCCATTCATGCCCGTGGAGGTGCCCGGCCGTGGCTCAGCGACCAGTTCACTGCAAGTGTGAGGAGTTCAGGCGCATTCCATTCATTCGTTAGTTCCCTCCACAGCAGCACTGGGCTGCACTCCTCTGTTAGCTCAAAATTCGGACCCACTCGAGGGGAGCCGCACCGCCCTCCTTGCCCTGTCTCTCCTGGACACCATCGAACACTACATCGCATTGTCCTTTGACACTTTGTGTGCATACCTCTACAGTACAACTATCAACGCGACAACCACTTGCCAGACCTTGCCTCACCCCATCACCAGCCTCTTCCGATTTCCAGCATACCCTCTGCCTCCAGCACCTCTGTAATCACACACCGCAACCATGGCCAACGACGAGTACGATGTAAGCCCGCCTCCTCTCTCTTGCCCTCGCCTGCCTACCATCCATCATCCCTCGATTTCCACTTCCTTGTTGGGGCGTGCCCCCTTTCTTCCGCCAGCTTGCGCTAACCAGCCGCTGTCTTGTCACAGTTTCTTTTCAAAGGTACCGCAAACATAACCCTCCCCAGAAGCTCTGAAGTAATCGCGACGATGCGATGACGGCGAAGACGACGACGGCAAACAGCTACTGACTGCAGATCCCGCTACCAGTGGTCCTCATCGGAGACTCGGGCGTCGGAAAGTCCAACCTTCTCAGTCGATTCACCCGCAATGAGTTTAACCTCGACTCCAAGTCCACCATCGGCGTAGAGTTTGCCACCAGATCTATCCAGGTCGACTCCAAGACAATCAAGGCACAGATTTGGGATACTGCTGGCCAGGAACGTTATCGCGCCATCACCTCTGCCTACTACCGCGGTGCCGTCGGCGCCCTCCTCGTCTACGATATCAGCAAGGGCGTGACGTTCGAGAACGTGAACCGATGGCTGAAGGAACTGCGCGATCATGCCGACCAGAACATTGTCATCATGCTCGTGGGTAACAAGAGCGATTTGCGGCATCTGAGAGCTGTGCCCACAGAGGACGCCAAGAAGTTTGCCGGTACGTGTTGCGCATCACAGGCAATGACGACATTGTCGCTCGGGAAAGCCGCATCGCCAGGATGACTGACAGAGAGAACCGCAGAGGAAAACCATCTATCTTTTATCGAGACTTCGGCTCTCGACGCCACAAACGTTGAGCTTGCGTTCCAAAACATTTTGACTGGTAATATCTCTCCAAGTCCCCCACGGCTGCTTTGGCGCGAACTTGGCGCTAATATGCGATCCTTTGTTTAGAAATCTACAAGATTGTGTCGACCAAGAACTTCGACAACGGCCCCAGCGGGTCCACCGAGGGCCACCAAAACCTGTCTGGCCAGAGCATCTCGCTCAGCCAGACCGCGAACGACCCCCAGGCGAAGTCTGGCTGCTGTTAGGAGGTGCTTGATTCTCCGGGCCGGGAACCGAGTGGCCATGAAGGGTTGGAGTGCAGGGTGCAGCAGGGTACAACAGGGTGCCGAACCAGCAACGGCGTCACATGTCTGACATGAAGCAATGGGGGGCTTATGATGAACGATCAAGAGCAGCATCGGGGGAAAAGTACGGACGGATCTTGCCCAGTCTCATTACAATCACGGTCGCCGATGGGATGGTCTGTTTTCTCTTTTTCTCTCTATTTTTTTGGGCTTTCGGGGAGGGGGGAAGGGATGCTCGTCTTCCAGCCTTTCCTTTTTGTTGTTATTATTACTACTACTACCCCTTTCTTCCCTTTTCCCCCGTGCTGGTCGTTGGAATTTTTCCTCAATGTGGTTAACGAAGCCATCATTGCGCATGGGTTACGAAAGGTATTATTTGGTTGAAATGAACTATGGGGAATAAACAGCCCTTAACCTTTTACTGCTCCATGTTGACAACTTGCCCTTACATCCCCACATTCCACAATGTGGGAGAAGAGGAGTACGTAACGGGAATCGTGGAGAGTGCAATAGTGACATTTCCAAGGCATCTGGGTTTGCCTGGTGGATTATGATGACCGTCATCATTCGTGTCACCCGAGGCCGTTAGGAGTGGGTTTGGGTTGCGGAAGGCCAGTCCCATCACCCCCCAGGGGGCGGACAAGAAGAACGCGTGGAACTTTGACAGTGCAGGCAACGGAATGGAATCCCCAGTATTTGGGGGTCCGGATTCCAGGTCCATTATAGTGGGACAAATGCGGGTTCCATTGCCCAGACCGCCGACCGCCTTCAGCTGTTCCAAGCAGGACAGGGGCGCTAAGATAAGAAAAGCTTATCAGAGTGGGGCTGCCCATTGGCCGGCGAACTTTTTTTGAGAACGGCCTGCACTGCGCTTCGCCCGCCGACGCTCGTGGATGGGGCATTGAATTCATCTTTGCGATCCGCATTCTGTTTTCTGTCAACACTTTCAACCACAACCACCAATTTCAGCCACCCTTGTCCTTCGCCCGATTTTGATACCCAAAGAACGACAAGAACAAAATAAAAATGGCCGCCGTTTACAAGTCGCTCTCCAAGAGCGCCAAGAAGGTTGAGGACACAGAGGAGAACAACAACAACACCGCCACCACCAATGGCGGCTTCCGCAAGAACAAGCAGAGAGTTCTGATTCTCTCGTCCAGAGGCGTTACCTACAGGTACATATGGACCCTACATACCTGGGAGATGGAAGAGAAAAAAGGGTCAATTGCAAGATGCTAACTGCTTTTGCGCCCCCGTTACAGACACAGACATCTCCTCAACGATCTCGCAGCGATGCTCCCCCACGGCCGCAAAGACGTCAAGTTCGATTCCAAGTCCAAGCTTTACCAACTGAACGAGCTCGCCGAGCTTTACAATTGCAACAACGTCATGTTCTTCGAGGCGCGCAAGGGCAAGGATCTATACATGTGGTTCAGCAAGGTCCCCAACGGCCCTACCGTCAAGTTCCATGCCCAAAACTGTGAGCACTGCCCGGATTCCCACATACGACAACAAGGATGATTTTTCATTGCTAACACAACCGAAGTGCACACCATGGAAGAGCTCCACTTCACAGGTAACTGCCTCAAGGGCTCCAGGCCACTCCTCTCCTTCGACGGCGCCTTCGAGCAAGAGCCGCACTACCGCGTCATCAAGGAGGTGTTCCTGCAAATGTTCGGCGTTCCCCAGGGCGCGCGCAAGTCAAAACCGTTTATCGACCACGTCATGAGCTTCAGCATCGCCGACGGAAAGATCTGGGTGCGCAACTACGAGATCCGCGAAGTGGAGAAGGCCAAGGGCGAGAAGGACAGCGAAGGAAACGACATTCCTGAGGACAAGTCATCATCGAAAAAGAAGAAGGGCGCCCCCAACGCGGAGCTGTTCAAGGACACAGACGTCAGCCTCGTCGAGATCGGACCCCGGTTCGTCCTAACGCCCATCGTCATACAGGAGGGCGCGTTCGGCGGCCCCATCATCTACGAGAACAAGCGCTTCATCTCGCCCAACCACGTGCGCTCGGAGTTGCGCAAGGCCAAGGCCGGCAGGCACAACGCCAGGACGGAGCAGGTCAAGGAGAGACTCGGCAAGCTCGAGACCCTCACGGCGCAGGCGAAGGCGGAGAAGGATCTCTTGGATACCCGGGAGCTCTTTGCTTAGAGGAGAGGAAGGAAGGAGAGCGAGAGAGAGACAGAGAAAGAAAGAGAGAGAGCGCCTTTCACAACACTATTTCATCATGTTTGCTTGCGACACACATCAAATCACGCACTCGCCTTAGGTTTTAGGGGTAATGAAGGAGTTTTTTGTACTTTTACTGGCTGGCTGGTTTGGTCTGGTTCGGGAAAAAGAAAGGAAATCGATTTGCATTGTACAACATTGTTCGTGGGGATTGTGAAAGATGGCGGAGCTTTCCCCCTGTTGGTAGGGGAGCGCGAGGATTGTGATCGGTTGGTGGATGAGCACTCGGATCATAGAGAGCTGGCTTCAGAGCCATCACATGAAGCCATTGGCTGGTGGGCCCCTTCTGGTTCTGATATCGATCTTGTTGATGGAATTGATCAGGGAAGGAGGAAAGAGCACGCACTTTCTCGACACCTCCCAACAATCTAGTGTTCAGAATCGGAGTCTGAGGGTTAAAAAGCTGGACCTGTATACCTCGGGGATATCTACAACGGTTCTCCTCAGTGGCATCGATATCTCCTCGCGTCAGGAGAGGGCTTGTGTAGAAGAGGCAGCAGGGAATCATTGGGGAAGACTGATGATGACAGAGGTTACCATGTTGGACTCTACCTTGAATACAGTCACATTGTAATAATACTCACACATATTGTAGGCGTGAAGAGAAAGTTTTGTGTAGGTTTCATGGGCTGTCTTCATCTACAAGATGACAACAACTGCTAGATATCCTAACCATTAGTCGTGTCTGTAACATGGTAAAGGCGAGGCAAATGCGTGAGAGTCGGCGAGACTCTTGTTGCCGTTAAACACAAGGGATGAAGAAGATTGGAAGCCGATGCCTAGAAGGCTGTTCTCAGAGCGAAAGGCAAACGCTGACAATGGGTTAATGAACAACTATCGATTAACATAATCGTCCACATCAAAGGCAAATGGCCATAATTTTCATGACTCAGGTTCATCGATACCAGATGAGAAGGTCTGACAACTTAAAGTTCCCTTACAACTTTTGTTTTGGGCAAGTTCGCTACAGGGGCCCTGTTCCCCCCAAAACAGTGGGGGAAAGAGCGGGAAGGCTCCGACCAGGGCAGTTGGGTCCCCTTGCGTGCCTGCCCTGGGCTAGCTGGCATGCAGTGCCCTGGCCCGGGACTGCCAGCGCCGGGCAATTCCCCATTCAGCGCCCCGTCGGTCTCAATTCTAGACTTCAACACCACAATCACAACCAAACACCAAACACATCCCGATCCGTCTCCCCAAACGGCTCACAAGCAGCACTGGGCTTGAATACCTCCCCTCCTTCAGCTTTATTCCACCCCTCTCTTTTCGGCACACTTCTGGCGCACACCTCACTTGGATTTGATCACACACTCACTTGCTTCCTGGCTTTCATTCCTTTTCAAAAAGGCATGCACCGGCAATTCTTCCATAAGCTAGGTAAGCCATACTCACCCATCGTTCCATCCTCCATCTTAGCCGCCGGTTTGGTGCTGCCCTTTTTCCCCCTTGGCCACGGCGGCGCGTCTTGAGGATGCGCAGGAGCCAGCTACGAGAAGAGCTATCCGAAAGCTTCACCCTTGAGCCAAGATGGTCTTATGTCATTCTCGATCTTTTGGGTTCGTGGTTGAGAGACGCGGAAGGGGTTCGCGGCGCAAATTGTCCGGCTCGGGCCCGAATCGCTTGCCCTCTTCGCTCACTCCTGAGATGCCCGGTGGTCGACACCATCATCCATATATACACCCGCAACCGTCCTCTCACTTGCTTTCACTCCTGATATCTTCCTCTTGGAATGAGGATGCAGGATGATATGCTTCACATGACAGAAAGTCTGAGCGATCACTGTGTTGGATACCTGCTGCTTCACTCATCCTCAACACCCCTTGACGATAGTCTCTTACACACTCTCACCTCCCATATCCACTCTGACTTTCCGTCTGAGTTTGGACGCGGATGCTTGCCATTCACGCTTGGAGAAGCTCTGATGTCTATTGTTCAGCCCTTCAAGGGCTTTGCTTCCCAATGACACCCACGTTACCCCTAGCCCTGTCCTTTGTTTGTCGTTTCTATCTCAGCAACCTGTGTCTCTATCTCTCAAGCAGCCCATCACCCTTGTTCGAAATGGGCTTTGTTGTCAGCTTCCAGTAAACCTCCTAACATGCCGCCGTTCTATTTGCTTGTCCAGATTCACCCTGCACTATACTAACACGGCAACGCAGGTTTCAAGAGTTGACACCGGCATTAAATACCTTTTACCCTTCACATAGTCGTCCGTCAGGACGGACTATCTCAAGATGGTCGATCACGACAATGATGTCGTGATGGACGGCCAGAATGACCATTCTGCCACATCTGGCGTGCCGGCAACAAGTAATGGCTTCACCAAGACAGAACCAGAGCCGAATGGTCATGGCCACGCCGGCGCTATCAAAGACGAGAAGGAGGAAAAGTTGGCCGACGAGAAAGACCCGTTTATCTATCCGGCTCGCCTAAAGCGACGAGGCCTCCTTCCGACAGGATGCTGTTACGATGATCGCATGAAGCTCCACGCCAATGCCGACTTTGGCCCGAATCCACACCACCCTGAAGACCCGTCGCGTATCGAGCACATCATGAGGATTTTCAAGAGGGAAGGTCTCGTGTTTACCGGCAGTGATGAGGACCTGAAGAAGGTCATCCGCACCGACCCGAGGAGGTACATGTGGCGTATTCCGGCCCGACACGCGACCAAAGAGGAGATTTGCCTTGTCCACCACCCTGAGCACTTCCGATGGGTGGAGGATCTGTCACGAAAACCGACATCGGAGCTCCGGCGCCTCTCCACAGTCATGGACCAAGGTAGAGACTCCCTTTACGTCGGTAGTATGACGTTTGAGGCATCCTTGATCTCGGCTGGAGGTGCTATTGAGACCTGCAAGAGCGTGGTTGTCGGTAACGTCAAGAACGCTTTTGCGGTTATCCGTCCACCAGGTCATCACGCCGAGTTCGACGCGCCCATGGGTTTCTGTCTCTTCAACAACGTCCCAATAGCAGCCAAGATCTGCCAGACCGAATACCCCGAGATTTGCCGCAAGGTACTGATTTTGGATTGGGATGTTCACCACGGCAACGGCATCCAAAACATGTTCTACGACGACCCGAATATTCTTTACATCTCGCTACACGTCTACATGAACGGCTCGTTCTACCCTGGAAAACCGGACAACCCGATGACGCCAGATGGCAGTATCGAGAACTGTGGAGCGGGAGCGGGCTTGGGAAAGAACGTTAACATCGGCTGGCATGACCAAGGGATGGGTGACGGCGAGTACATGGCAGCTTTCCAGAAGATTGTCATGCCGATTGCCCACGAGTTCGGTCCCGACCTGGTCATCATCTCGGCCGGGTTCGACGCTGCGGATGGCGATGAGCTGGGGGCTTGCTTTGTATCGCCAACTTGCTACGCCCACATGACACACATGCTCATGTCCTTGGCCAACGGAAAGGTGGCGGTCTGCCTAGAAGGCGGCTACAACCTTGAAGCCATCTCCAAGTCAGCTTTGGCCGTAGCCCGTACGCTCATGGGCGAACCGCCCCCAAAGATGGATCTCCCGAAGATCAACAAGGAGGCTGCTCGGGTTCTGGCCAAGGTGCAGGCGTACCAAGCACCGTACTGGGAATGCATGCGACCAGGCATCGTAGACGTTCAGGAGATGCAGAGCCAAGGTGGCCAGAGGTTGCATGATGTTGTCCGCTCGGCTCAGCGCTTCAACCTCTCGGAGAAGTTTGGCATGTTCCCGCTGTATATCCAGCGCGATGTGCTTTTCAAGTCGTTTGAGAACCAGGTGCTGGTTACGAGGAACGCAAGTGAAGCTCGCAAGCTTCTTGTTGTCATCCATGATCCGTAAGTATCCACTGCGTCCGCTGTGCTCAATCAAGCTAATTGTGTGTTTCTACAGACCAGAACTACACGCCCAGCCGGATCCGTTGGACAATAGCCTCCAGCCGCACGACTCTTGGATTACGGATAGTATCCCCCAATACATCAAGTGGGCGATCGACAGGAAAATTGGCGTTTTCGATATCAATATCCCTCAATACATCACACACCCAGAGGTAGGAAAAGTATAGCCAACAAGATTGAAAGAAATATCACGCTGACTCTAGTATTTAGGACACGGAGTCATTTGCTCCCATGGTGGACGAGCGTACGCAACAAGCACAGATTCAAGAGCTCATGTGCTACATCTGGGATAACTACCTCCAACTCTACGATGTGGATGACATCTTCCTCATGGGTGTTGGCAATGCTTACCTCGGTGTCAAGCTTCTTCTCATTAACAGAGGTATGTCACTTTCCCCACCACGTCCCCTCTCTTCCCTCGAGGCCACGATTACTGACCCTAGCTCTCCAAACACTACAGACGTGAAGTCGCGAATCAACGGAGTGGTCAACTTTGTCAACGGCAACCTCCGTCCGGTCAAATCGGATGTCGACACGGATCTTTCGTCATGGTACAAGGATAACTCGCGGGTCTACGTGTCGGCAGACCATGCATGCTGGGCGGATGCCGACTTGAGTCGGAAGGTTATGAAGCGTCGGTTCGGTTCGGTCATTCGCAGCGATGTGAGCGGATTGGGCCGTATGATGAACGAGCACTTCAAGGATGTGCAGGACTGGATGGTTGCTAGGATGCGGCCGGATGATGAGAAGTTGGGTGATGAGATGGTGGACGATGCGTGAAAGTCTGGCAGATGGAGAGGACAGGTCTTCCATTGGTCCCTTGGACTAGACACTGCCCGCTTGCTGATAGGAGTTTAAGATGAGCTATTGCGGCGATAGCTTAGGGTCCAATACTTGATATACATTGATCTATCTAGAGCCTTGCGATCAGGACACTTTTGGTGGTGCCAAGGTCGGCCATTTGGCGTTCTGGGGTTGGTGAATCTCGGGTGTTGGTTAGGGTTTGCTTTACGTTCTGCGATAGAAGTCGGTCAGATAACCATCATCTGCGTTATAATAGTGAAGGAGATGGTATTTGAACCCATGGAAATCTGGCATCATTTACAAAACGTTGACCAGTTGACACCTCCCGTGTAGTTGACCCTTAGAGCGAGCCCTAACCCTGGGAAATGCCATCTCGGACGCGTTTGTCCGGCCAGGCCGCGTCTGGAATGCGCTTTGACCACCCACTTTTGCGACACCCATCCACTGGTGAAGTCGCTCTCAGCTCCCGGCAGGCAATGCTTTAACCAGGCACTCTCCTTTGCAGCGGACGACAGTGGACGGGTTCACTGCACCTTGACGAATCGCGGTCACGATTCGATTCCGTTTTCGCCTTGCAGCCTCACTCAACTTCACATTTCCACTTTCACCGGAACAACACATCAAACACACCTGCATCAACATTCATCCGCATAAACAAACAAAGTCGTGACGACCGACACGCAAACCGATCCCACCTACTTTCCTTTTATTCCTGTCGCCGATCTTCGCGCAAGATCACCACCCCACCCCTTATGCGACCAGATTACCCCTTCAAGCATCACCACCATCGCGGGCCGGCGGCACGGCATACTTCTGCGAGAAACAACCACCATAACCACTCGCCTCATTTATCCGGGGGAGGGGGAGGGCCACCGCTCTCTGACGCTGTGGCTATGGAAAGGAGTAGAAGGTCAGTTCTTTTTTTCTTCTTTTTTTTTTCACCTTGGTGCTTTTGGTGATTGTTAGTGGTGGTGGAAAGGCAGTGCGAGCTTTTCGTTTTACTCACATGTTTCTCAAGTGAGAAATTCCACACAAATTTACACCGAGCCTTGGACAATTGCAGATCGAGACTTGAATGGAATAAAAACATGAAGGGGAACCGACGGGGGCGACATACCTGCAGCATGGACTCATCGAATCAAGGGGTGGAAGTGATGAGATTATGGCCATGGTCTCATGCGGTATTCGGAGGACGGAGGGAGGATGTGGAAAAAATCACAGACAACCGACCATGGGAGTTTCATTGCCCATCACGTGTGTCTATTGCATTGATTGCACCGGCAGTGTCGGGACATCGAGGTCGGCGTTAGGACCGACCGGAACATCGAATATTCTTTTCGAATAAATCGAGCCGCATCTATGCAATGCGGCCAAGCCTCGACTTTATGGCAAAAAGGCCAGCTTGGGGCACTTGTCCGTCTGCCTTCAAAAACTCTCTGGGACCCGGCTCAACGTCCCAACAACCAATGAATCCATCAAACAACACATCCGCCATCACGGCCATCATCAAAATCGAAAATATCCAGCTTCGCAAACCCTTTCCAAAATCGTCCTGAACAACCGCTATCGATCTCGATATTCACATCTACCCGTTCGCGTACCGTTCTCGCGTATTCCACCATGTTGTCAGAACACGAGCACCTAGCAGCGATTGTGGTTCCCATGGTGGACTATCGTCCAGCTTCGCTTGGACGCCTACAATCCCTGACCATGATGCAGGTGCTGGACTGGTTGGAGGAGCTGGGGGCTCTTGACCACGGAAACGAGTACGATACCTCTCTTGGGTCGTTCCCCTCACACAAGGGGATGTTGTCGAACGTCGGGCAGCAGCAGCAGCAGCAGCAGCAGCAACGACAGCAGCGAGCCAATCCACCCGAAGGAGCTTTGGGTTTCCAGTACCATCGAAGCCTCTTCCAGCACAATTCCTACCTTCTCCACGCTGCAAAGGCCGCACAAGCTGCAAAAGCTCTCCAGGCTGCACAGGCTTCGGGTTCCGATGTCATGAGCATCAACACGGACGACAACGACACGGACGACGACAGGGGCAGAAAACGGAGAAAGGTCTCCAAGTAGTGAACCGCCCGCGAGGTCATACTCCCCAAGAAGGCGGACATCCTCCCCTGAGGAGGTTATCCTGCCAGTTATCGCTGAAGCCGAGGGACGGGAAACTTTTTCGGGCCCCGAAACATATGTCGACATGGTCACAGAATTGCGACACGGCGGCTATACTTTGCTGGAAGGACAACTCCCCCCCTACGACGGGACTCAGATGCATCCCACGCCCCCCGAGACCCATTCTCACTATCAACCTGGACCTCGCCCCATAATTCCTTGAATCCCATACTTCGCATCTAGGTTTTCACTTCCAAGGTTCCTCAAGTCATTTGCTAAAAGCCATTCCAGTCGGAGCAGTCTGTCTACCTCCGAACCCCAAGAAGGCGAGTCCGCCTGACAGTCTTAAAGCGTCACTGTGTCTTGATTTTGAGGATTTTGGTTATTGCTATTTTCTTCCTTCTTTTTTCCTACTTTTTTTTCTTTTTCTTTCCTGACTTCCTTTCTCTCTCATTCTCAAGCTCGTACGGGCCTAGCGGACCCACTGTGTGACTGCATTTTGGAGCTCAGTCTATAGCTAGGGAGTGCGATCTAACTGATGGCTCTCACAGATACGAAGATGGGGAAGTTCGGAGGTATGGAGCGGGCGAATCATACCGACCGTACAACAGAGATCGGTCTCCTCGGGCCGCTCGCAGTCCCCTGCCCCCGAGAGACCGAGGCCGTACTCCGCCCGGCGCCAGCGACAGTTATGTTCCCAGTAGATCCCCACGCCGCCGTTCGCGTAGTGGTGACAGGTTGGTGGATCGTATAGGAGAACGCGGAGGAGATCGGGTGGGAGACCGTTTGGTCGATCGTATCGGAGATCGTGTAGGCGATCGCCTGGCAGATCGCGTTGGCGACCGGCTGGGAGACCGTCTTGGAGATCGTCTAGGAGACCGCATTCGTGACCGCATGGGGGACCGTATCGGCGATCGTATGGGAGACCGTCTGCCGGACCGTTTGGGCGATCGTGTAGGAGATCGCATGGGAGACCGCCCAGGCGGAATAGGTGACCGGTATAGACGCCCGCGAGATAGGTCCAGGGAACCGGAGAACACTTGGAGAAGACCAGATCGTAGCAGAAGCCGCGCTCGCAGCCCTCCTCCTCGCAGCCCTTCACCACCACCAAGACGGAGTCCCCCTCCCAGAAGAAGCCCTCCGCCCAGATTTGCCTCTCCCCGTCGCGATGAGCGACCTGAGAGGGCTCGGTCACCCCCACCCGCTCGGCGGGACTTCGAGATACGGAGAAGATCTAGGTCACCATTTGACAACAGAGACAGACTTCGCCGGAATCGCTCACCGCTGAGAAGGACACCTCCTCTCGGACCGCGAGGAGGATCTTATCGTCCTCGGTTCCGATCCCCCGAACGCCGTGTCCGCGACCAGGACGATCGTTATCCGGCTCCGGCCTTTCGACGCCCTGTTTCACCCCCGCCGGCCAGAGATTCAGTCAACTCATCTGCCATCGCGTCTCGCTCTGCGTCGGGCAAGTCTTCGCCCCGTCCGGGCTCTCGCCAGAGAAAAGATGACCGATCCAGACCTCAATCACCGGCACCAGCACCGGCACCGGCACAGGCACCGCCGTCGGTACAGGCACAGACAGAGGCGTCTACACCTGCACCGCGATCCCCTCCACAACCCGCCCCGCCCACTCCGATCCCTGTGCGTGAGACGCCCAAGCAACGGCAACCGGCACTGGCACCGGAGCCAGCTCCCACTCCCACTCCCGTTAAGTCGCCCCCTAGAGGCCCAGCGGCTTTGAGGGCACCACCCACTGGTCCTGCAGCAACCAGGACCTTGGCACCGCCCTCGGGGCCCTCGGCCAGCCCTGCCACTCGTCACCCCCCTCAAACCCCCAGCGGTCCGTCCCGGCCCGACACCTCCAGTCCTCCCGTACCACCCTCAGGGCCCCGTGGCTACGTGCCTCCCCCTCGAGGCAGTGGCTTCGCATCCCGCGGTGGACGTGGCGGAAACAGTTGGTCAGGCATCTCCCGTCACAATTCCGTTAACAACAGCAACACCAACGGCCCCGCGGTCTCGGTCTCGCCCTCCTCAGGCGGCCCGCCCACCGGCCCCAGCAACGCCAACAACATCCCCACCGGCCCTCGGGGATCCATAGCCGCCGCATCATCCGCCTCCGCACCCGTTGCCTCTACCTCCTCTCCTTCCCCTTCCCTCAGCAGCTCTGCCAAGCCCTTCAACCCACCCACCGGCCCGGCCGCCCACGCCCACTCTCATCATGGACATGGCCCGCGCGGCCATCAGCAGTCTTTGACTCTAGCGCAATCGCTCATGTCTAGCATGCCCCCGCTGATTCCGGGAGTCGGCAAGTTGGACCCGGCCACTGGCTCGGCCATGTTGACGGGCGTGACCAAGGATCTGGATCCGCACCATCGCAAGCTGATGGAGGATGAGGAGAGGATTCGCGAGGAATTGAATGCTAAGAAGGAGAAGCTGAGGAGGAGCTTGAGGATGTGGAGCAAGATGGAGAGGGAGAGTAAGGCTTTTGAGCTGAAGAGTGATTTGAGTGAGCGGAGCTTGAAGAATTTGGCGGGGGAGGGGTTGGGGGGTGCTGCTTTTTAGTTTGTAAGAAGGAATGGTATGGTGTATGTATGGTGCATGTTGTTGATGGTTGCTGCCGGTGGTTACTTACTGATGGTCACTGGCGGTAAAAAGGAGGTTGTCGGTCGGACTTGTTTTATTGTCATATGGGTTCGGTTCAGATGGTAGGGTATAGAATGTTCGGAAATGCATGGGTGGTGTACAAACAATGGATCGCTTAACATCATACTTACATAAGATAGAAGAGATAGGCAGCGGGAAAACAAAAAACAAAACATTGAACCCTAAGCGACTCGTTTTCTCAGTAACATGCCCCTGGCTCAACATGCGTCTGTCTTACACCTCTGGTACCAGTTCCATAGAAAGAAAGAGTAGGGCAAATGAATATTGATGGGCATATTCGCAATAACAGCGTCCGTCCTGTCTTCCCTCGTAAATTTCCTACTTACACTTCCAATCACAGACTAGACTAAACTATCCCTTTCAGCCATCACCGACAACCAACAAGCAGCCTACTCACCCAGAGCCATCTCGATGCACTCCCGCCCTTCCTTCCACTCTCAGCAACATCTGCACAATGCCAACCTACCTGTAAAGCATCCTAGCCTCGTAGTAGAATCCCAACATCTCAGGTAAAACGGCAAAATGCTGCTGTTGGGGGTAGTGATATCCATCAGTGTTTAGTTCCCAGTCGTATCGAGCAGCTCGCCAACACAATTTCCCTTGCTCTCGCCTCTCGTGGTCCTCACTCTTCATCTTATCATCGCTTTTCGCCTTTGTTTTTCGCCCTTCGCCATCATCCATGCCCCCAACATCAGGACTTCGCTCGGCCATCAAGGTCATCGGTATCGTCAGTGTGGGCCAAGACCATCAAGGTCCTCAAGTTTGCCTCTGTTTGAATGCAAATACCGTGACGAACGATCAGGTACCTTGACGATCCCAAAAGCATATCATGCCTTCCGTATCATGACATCTTGACCAGGGGATCCTTGATCTCTGACAACCGGGCGGCAGCGGGCGGCAAAGCAGCGAGCAAGATGGGCCGTTGATCGCATTGCCTGATAAGGCGTTGTCGGACCACACTCACGTCGATACGACGGTACCGGTGACAGTGAATACAACCCACCCCTTTTTCCCTTCAACTTTGCCTCATGCTGTCATATCGTTATGCCACTGATGGGAACTGCCAATCATCGATTGTTTCGGAACATCGTGTTCTCAGGCCACTGAAAGTTCTAGAGTTTGGTCAATCCATTGAAGGTAGTAGGTCCGAACAAGAAAAGCCATCTAGTTAGCAAGGTATTGTGTCTACTCCTTGGCATACGCGTTTGAAACTCGCCCTCACCGAAAGCTGTTGTTTCTAGAGCACTTCAGTGCTGATAAACCGTCGCCGGGAGGCCCGGGAGCAACTAGCTGTGGCTCATAGAACAAGATTGCCGTCAACTGCATTGATCAGTCATCCAGACGATGCAGTTTAGGTACAGACACAATCATATCACGAAATGCAATCAGGAATAAAGATGGAGGTGAACTCGGTATCTATTTGAGTTCGGATATTATTTTACTATAAGCAGGACTGCCCGAGATCCAACATGCTCGAGTTCAATCCCATGAATCATTGCCCATTTTTCATATCTAGGAAAAGACCATTACTTCATAACCGTGCGGGGACGCAACCGATTCAAGCCTTGGAGGCATCGACCTTGGCGACGTAGGAGATGAGGTCGAGGACACGGCGAGAGTAGCCCCACTCGTTGTCGTACCAAGAGACAAGCTTGACGAAGTTGTTGTTGAGGGAGATACCAGCCTTGGCATCGAAGATGGAAGAGTTGGGGTTGCCGTTCATGTCGGAAGAGACAACCTCATCCTCAGTGTAGGCGAGAATGCCAGCGAGGGGACCCTCAGCGGCCTTCTTGATGACCGCCTTGATCTCATCGTAGGAAGCACCCTTCTGGATGCGGACGGTAAGATCGACAACGGAGACGTTGGAGGTGGGGACACGCATGGACATGCCAGTGAGCTTGCCGTTGAGGTCGGGGATGACCTTGCCGACGGCCTTAGCGGCACCAGTGCTGCTGGGAATGATGTTCTGAGCAGCAGTGCGGCCACCGCGCCAGTCCTTGGCGGAAGGACCATCGACAGTCTTCTGGGTGGCGGTGTAGGAGTGGACGGTGGTCATGAGACCCTCGACAATGGTGAAGTTGTCGTGGATGACCTTGGCGAGGGGAGCCAAGCAGTTGGTGGTGCAAGAGGCGTTGGAGATGACGTTGGCGGAGCCGTCGTAGGTCTCGTTGTTGACACCCATAACGTACATGGGGGCATCAGCAGAGGGGGCAGAGATGATGACCTTCTTGGCACCACCCTTCAAGTGGGCGGAGGCCTTGTCGGTGGTGGTGAAGACACCGGTGGACTCGACAATGTAGTCGGCGCCGGTCTCGGACCAGGGGATGGCAGCGGGGTCGCGCTCAGTGTAGAACTTGACCTTCTTGCCGTTGACGACGAGGTCGGAACCCTCAACGGCGATGGTGCCCTTGAAGTTGCCGTGGGTAGAGTCGTAGCGGAGCATGTACTCCTGTATGAGGGAAGGTGGTTAGGATCGAGCTGCATATGAGATGGAACATGTAGGTGTGCGAGGCCAACTTACAGCGTACTTGGGCTCAATGAAGGGATCGTTGACAGCGACGATCTGGATGTCATCGTGCTCCATAGCATTGCGGAAGACAATACGACCGATACGGCCGAAACCGTTGATGCCGACCTTGACGACCATTTTGACTGTTGGAGTGAAGGCTGGTAAGTATCAAGACCGTTGTGAAGCAAGACGAATTGTTGGATTTGCGCAAGATGATGAGTGGTAGGATGAAGGAAGTGTTGTGGACGAGGTCAGGCAAGGCTGTGCGAAAGTCTGGGTTTTGTTCCGGACTCGTCCCCCTCCCGCTTCCTTCCCCTTCGGCCCAGTTCCTTCGTCGCCTGTCTGCGTGGCAGAACAATTGGACGAGGGAGTGGAAGGACCGACTGCAGACAGGGGTCAAAGGATTCCATCCACGCAATCCTTCCTGCCACCACCATCATCCACGACAGCGTCTGAGTCTGGTCTGCCCCTTGAGGGGTAACAGACGCAGACACAGATGCTGTACGCAGCTTGGCAGCAAGGCGGGAGGAAGTGACGGTGACAGAGAGGGAGGGAAGGAGGTGCGGGGTAGCTGCTGCTTCTGCTTTCTGCTTCTGCTGCTGCCGCCGACAAGTGACGCTGACATATTTGAGGAAAGAGGCTTGGGATGATGAGGGGCAGGTGTTTTCCGTGTTCCTGGAGATGCAAGGGCAGTCACGACATACCTGATGTGTGTAGAAAAAAGGGCTTTGGTTAGAAAGATGAGGGTATCGCGAGGATGATGATGAAGCAAGAGAAGGAAGAAAGAAAAAAGTTTGGGAGGGCCCGAGGAGATTCTTGTATCTATTATCTAGTTTCCCAGCCGACTCCAGCTGCCCTGCTCGTGTCCAGTCTGGTTATCAGTATGTAATCCCCAGTCGGCAAGGAGGGGCAAAAAGAGGAGCTCCTCGTCACCCCTACCAATGCCCTCAATGCCTGCCACGCCTGCCAATGTCACCGTGGTGGCATGAGCGACATAATTTCGGTTTGAGGTGACTGGCAACTGGCTGGCGCAAGGTGGGGTGGTCAAATCAGTGGGTGGTTTCTGCTCGTTCCTTCCATCCCTCCCACCAGCCGTCTCCCATCGCGGTTGCATCATCACCGCTTTGCTCCCTGGTGGGCTGTGGTGGGGTGAAGTGGGGCGACTCAATGGCTTGGCGTATGATGTTAGCGCAGTACCTCACTCTCTACCCTGCACAAAGGGTACGCCGTACTCGGCCACGCCCTTGGCTTGAAGAGATTCCCATCCTTCTTTGACGTCGTCGACAAGAGGCAACAATGAGATAACTTGTGTTGCCGGAGAAGCCGTGGATTACGGTCACGCTGTGTGCTTCACGGGTCCTGCATTTGTAATGCCAACTGGATGAGTCAAAATGTCGATGTGACATTTCAGAGTTCCGACTGCAAGGCCGGTGCTTACCCAAAGAAAAGGGTCAGCCAGGGCACTCCGTCACCGGGGCCTACGGGGGAGCCGTGATGCCGGCCTCGTACCAGGCTAACAGGCCAGGCGCCGATATTCCCAGAGAATCTCTTTTTCTCGTCGGGCCTTTGTTTGCTGGTACACGTCGTGTACACGTAGTGTAGAGAAAATCGGCAACGGGGATCAGGCTGGTTCTTTCCGTCTGGACAGCTTGCTCTTATTTGATAGTCTTGACAGCTCGAAATCACTCATGCATCGCGTTGCATGCCGTCCTCCGCCGTCCATCGTCCGAGACTGACTGTCAACACCATCATCACCAGAATCAGCATCGACAACAACATCAACAACAAGGCTTGTATCCAACTAACAAGAACCTGCTCAGCTGACACGGGGCATCCGGTAAGGTACGGGGCGGAATATGGAAACCAAGCATGGGCTACGGGAAAGTTTGGAGACATTCGGCTCAAGACCGACGACGGTGACTGTCTGCCATTTTCGTCGATTCCCCATCCGTTCCCCTCTCGCCGAGACCCCCCAGCCCAAGCGGAGCTCTCTTGCGGCCTCGCCTCACTGCATCTGCATCCTTTCTGTTGGTTGTCCACGCTGGCAGTTTCACGACAATTGTTGGCTCCCTTTGGCCTCTCAAATTTGTCACTTTCATTCGTCGTTTGTTCTCTTGCGTATTTCTTGGGCCAACAAAAGTCTAGTTTTGGCAATAACGGAAGCTCTCCATTCAAATAATTCGTCATGATCTTGCTCGCAAGTGGATTGCATGGCCATAGCTCCCGTCCCGTTCGGCAGCTCCTCTCGGCTCCACTCCGATATCTTTTGCTTGCTGAGCTTTGAGAGAATGGCTCGAAGCTCTTCCCTGCTGTCTGCGCCACAGGTGAAGCCACAGCTAGAGAAAAAGAAGAGTCGATGTCCATTGCAGCCACACATCAATTTTCAACCCTTCTTCCGATCAGTGTCGGCTGGTGCTGCTGGTTGGCTGGTCAGCCACGATATGTAATCCAACATCAACAAAACACTCCCCTATCCCAGCAAAATTGTGCCTTGCTAGACAACATGCTCGATGGAACGCGAACCACAGTGGATCTGGGGAAAAGGGGGTAAAAAGGAACCAAAACCGTCATCGCCCGGGCTTACCGCAACTTTAACTTGGATATTGTGGGCAAGGCGGGATCGTCTTAACATGTTACACCGCGGGGTAGATGAGAGCTATCCTTGACAGTTCATTAACAACCCTGGAGACATGGGAACTGCGATTCCAACCCCTGGCTAAGCCTGATCCAAAGCCGCCCAAAGTGCACCTATAACCCTGGCAAACCCTGGCCTTTCGGCAACACCATTATCGTCGGGCCCCATTCACCGGAACGGTCCGGAGGAATGCTGCCAGCTTGGCCCGACTCCCGACTGCTGCTGCTGGCGTTCCCTTTCCCCTGAATAGCCACACGCCCGGTAATGTTGGATCGAATAAGCCGCCTGCTTCCGGCATTGGCCTTCATGCTCCCCGGATTCCAAGCTGTCAAGTAGCTGCAGCTGTTCCAAAAAAGAAAGAGTCGAGACCTTCACTTGACGTCACAAAACGTTGGCTGTTAGGACGCGGCTACGAGGCTACTGAATGATACCCTATCACTTACACACGGTCAGGGCAGTCGGCTAACAAGATCGGATGTGGTGAGCAGACCTACCTATATAATCACCCGAGGGCTGGATAGTTGCCGACATCACGATCCGGACAAGATGAATCTATGATCATCATTACAAAAAGAAACGGATCCAAGAACAACTTGGTTAACAAGGCCAACTGCTGGTCTTGTTGTGATTCTGTTTGCCATGTACCCGCGGATGTAATCGGGTCGTCGGGTGTGCTCGGCCCATCCTCTTTAGACCACCATCCAACCGACGACAAGCGTTGCGGAACATCCGCCTTACGATTACGATGGACCTACAACACGTTGATGCACCCTGATGGCTCTATCAACTAGATCTTCGGGTGTTCGGCCAAGAAAAGCAAGCCCCATCGTCTACCCCTGACTGAAGTAAACAAAGCCTTGTCAGACCAGGCTGGGAACATGACACTCTCGAATTCCATCAACACAACACGTCCGTACTCTATCTTCGACCACTTACGAAATACACTACCATCAGATGACATCTTCGTCCATGGTGGTGGCTCCCTTTACTTCGACTAAAGCTTCACGCCAGACATGCGGTACCATGGGCCAACGTACGAATCGCACTCAGGTACCTTTTTCCAAATTGTGCATGATAATGACCTACCGCGACGGCCCGGGCCGCGTTGCTTTTTGCCACAGGCACAATCTGGATGGGGTCATATGTAGCTGCGACAAGTGTTTTCGATATTCCGATTCGACGTCGCTCCCATGCCTCCCCATCTTGTGATGCCCTAGGAGGGTCTTTGAAATCCCTACGCAAGCCCTGGACCACTGGAGCTACTTTACTGGTGCATTTTGCACATAAAGTCGACATTTCATTGTCTGCCTTGTGGGTTAAATGGCCAGAAACTCGCGAGTGTCCGCTGGGAAGGCTTCATCAGGCTGGAGCAGGACTGGGCATCTGCCGTCACAAAGGATGACTGCAAATGCTCGCTGTGTCTGAACAGGTAAAGTACCAGGAGAACACTTATGGACATGTTTGTTTCATGAGCTACAGACACAGTGCCCGGTCTCTTTTGTTATTTCGCTTACCCCATGGGCCCAGGCATTTTCCCACGGCCAGGACCCCTCGAGGACACTCCTCCTTCTTTTTTACCACGGCAATACTGTAGTGGTAATGCCATGCCCTTTTTGTCTGTCTCCGCCCCCGACACTCGGCTTTTGCAGACATCACAAATCTGGGTCACTGTCTGTGTCGAGATCACTGACCGTTTTGGGATCACTGACCGTGACCCTCTGCCTCTTCCTCCCCCGCTTCTTTGCTTTACCACTCCCATTCCTTTTTCCATCCACTTTCCCATCGCCCTTCTCATCCACTTCCCCATTCCCCTTCCCATTTTCCTTCCCATTCCCGTTCCCGTTCCCATCAAGATCATCCAAACCTACGTCCGTCGCCCTATCCGCTATCATCGACCCAGTCTCCTTAAACTGCTCCGCGATCATCGCTATGAGCTGGCCCTCTGTCGCAATGTCAAAAGCCTTCTTCGTGAAGACCTTCATGTCATCTCCCTCGTCCAGGGTCGCCACGGTGTCTTCTAGCGCAATCAACTTCTCGCAGAGGGCACCGGTGATGAGCTTGAGGTCGTCGATGCGCTCCCAGGTGTACTGGTAGAGGGAGGAGATTTCGGAGAATGTTGGCTTGGGAGGCCTGGGCTTGCTGGTGGCAGCTGGTGTTTTTGACGTTGTTGATGTTGGAGGGGCGGATTTGCTCCTGCCGGTTCTTGGTGGGAGAGGGCTTGGTGGCTGGGGAGGTATAGTGTGGTGTGTGGATGCTTGGGAATCGATAAAGGGACGAGGGGATGAACGGAGTGCGGACAGTGTGGATGATGAAGCTGGATATTGTTGGCTGTCGCTTTGAGATCCGTTAGGACCTGGAGTCGTCATCTTTGAGGAGAGGGGAAGGAGGTGTTGAAAACAATCGGGACCCAGTGAGAGGTTGGGTGTTGCGGTTGGCTGTGGGCAACTGTCGATGAGTTTGTAAGTTAAGTTCCTTGGAGCGCGCGATACTGACTATCTGCCTGTTTTATGTAACGAAAATCATCCAGCTATCTCGAAGAACGCACCAGAGTGTACTCGTTTTCTCAAAACAAGTGGGTAGGGTTTGTATCTATCGACCTGATTCTCCTATTTCAGTTTGACGCGAACACAATGGAATAGTCCAAACGGGCCCCTACCAGCATACTCCGTCGTCACCATGGACAACCTAGCAAACCATGACTATAGACAGAAAAGCATGGAAGACATCCTCAAGGGGTGGAAAGTTTTATAAAAACTAGGTACAGGTATGTTCGCTTTGCATCCAAGACACTTATTCTCTCCTTCTCTACATCAACCGTCCAATCTTTATCGAAGAACTTACAGGAACCGCCGAGATCACCTCCTACTTTTCCGTATTAATTGGAGGCTTAAACCTCCTGTCCCACCACCTCAATAGTAACTCTGCTCATCTTTTCTTGTGGGTACCGCAACAACCGCGAACACCCGGCCCTGACATTCAAAAATGTCATCAACACCCCCAAACAATGGCGGCAACGACAACAATAACGATGACAACCCCAGCGTCAAAAAAGAACCCTTATCCCCGTTGTCCGCCTTCTTAGCAGTCAATGCCGTACCCCGCTTGCTCCCTAGCTCCCATTCTCTGCTTCAGGCTCGACCTCAGCCGCAACTCAACTCCAACATAGAGCCTGCGCTCCTGGGGCAGCCTCAACCGCAGTCTCAACCGCAACCGCGGCAGCAATCACCGCCACAAGCTAGCTCTGGGCCGACAAATTTAGAACGGCAGGAACAGCGGCGACAACAACAGCGGCAACGGCAACAGCAACCACAACCACCACCACACCCAAGCGAAGCGCGAGAACCAGGCCCCTCACACCCCTCCTACGAGGAGACATTCTCCTCCCTCCCCAACACCACCGACCCAACCATGCTCCCGCCCCTAACACCCCACCAAACAACCCTCCTCACCTCTTTCCGCCGCCACCTAACCCATAACCTCTCTTCCGCCGTCCCCTTCCCCTACCTCGCCCGCTACATGTCCCTCCCGCCGTCCATGCTGCGCATCCTTCGATGTGCCGTCGCTCTACTCGAACTCCGCGAAGCCAACGTCTCCGAGGAGAATATCAAGCAAGCGTGTAGACAGGCGGTTGCCGTGGTGTTGGGGTATCCTTTCCAGGGACCAATCATAGACGAAAAAGTGGATACGGAGTTCGAGGAGGTTTGGGAGGCGATGCGGGGAGGGGGGCAGTTTGCCGAGTTTCAGAATAGGAGGGGGTTTGAGGGCGGTGGGGGGTGGGAGGATTGGGAGGAACATGGGCCTGGGGTGGGTAGTAGCTCGGGTGGACGGGGAGGTGGATCTGGAGGAGGAGGAGGAGGAGGAGGAGGAGGAGCTGGATTTGGGTTTGGATTAGGAGTTGGTCCTGGAGTGGGAGCTGGGGCTGGAGCTGGAGCTGGAGCTGGAGCTGGGGTTGGGACTACAAGATTAGTTGGAACTAGACGACGGTCGAGGGCACCTAGGACAGATGCGGTACCCCCAGTATTTGGAGTACCTGGAGGACCCGGAGTATCTACCGGTGGAACATCTATGTCTACAATGTCTACGGCACCTAGGGGAACTCCAGTATCTACCAGCGGGACTGGTGCTGCTCCTGGAGAAGGGAGTGACGGCCGGTAGTGGAACACGGTGCCCCTAGTGTAGGTAGGACTTGACAAAATAAAGATACACCACCGAAAAGACACCAAGTGGCAAGTAGGTGTGGGCGGGGCAAGCGTGCTGCGAGGAGGCCGAGGAGGTCGTGGAGTTTGAGAAGAACAAGAGAAGCTCGAAGCCAAGGATATTGTTAAGGGACATGGGAAGAAATGCGAGTCAATAGTTGGGGTCGGAAACAAGCTAACAAGAGCAGGTATTGAGGACGGAATCATGTCTATTGGAAGCTTTGGGAGGAGGAGGAGGAGGAGGAGGAGGAGGAAGAGTAGCGATGGACAAGACAGTACGAGCAGGAAGTTAGTCATAGAAATGTTGAGAGACACATGCTCCCAAATAGCTACGGCTGGAGCCAAGTCTCGTTAGATGCTCGAAGATGAACAACTCAAGCACACATACATAACACATCACCAAGCTGTTCATGTGTGCAATTCAAATGATTTTGATCAACTAATAACTATTTCCGAACCGTATCCATGGTCTCTCTAAAATTTTGCTGAGGGCTATCCTACCCTGCTCTCTCTGCGCATCCATAAACCAACTCCAACTTCGAATGAAGGGGGTTGATGCTTGAGAAGAGCACCTAGCAAAATGCACAAGAGAAAACCATATCGATCATGTATCATATCCTTCGTATGCTCGTGAAAGCTCATATGATCATAACCTCATAAAATCGTAACCTTCATAACCATTGTACCTGTGTATCCCTGAATCCCTGCCATAGAAAATGAAATCGAAAAGCGCCTGAAAATGCATCATGGGTATCTCTGGGTATCTCTGGGTATCATCTTTTCCCAAACTCCTTCCAAGTGCCAAGTGCCAAATTCGAAATATGTAAGAAAACCTGTCCAAATCAGACGGATCGGTGACCAGACCAGACCAGACCGTGAGGCTGTGGAAATGCTGTTGTCATGAATATTCTGTGTGCTGCTGTTTTTTTTGCGTTGAACAGCAAGCTGATTCTTGATAAAAGCAAGTAATGAAATGAGAAAAAAGAAATCGTATCCGTTTGTCGATCTGTTTGTCGACTTTGTGTTGTTTGTTGACCTGTTGTCAACTGACAGTGTCTGCCGATGTATGTGGCCGGTACATAAGATCAAACCACTTGTTGTTGGTGTAACTTGTTGGATAGTCGTTGGTTGATGTGGAACATTGACGCATTTCAATCGCCAATCCTTCTGGTGCTTGACTGGAGACAATCCTTCTTGCTTCTGTCAAAGGAAGGAGACACTCTTCTTCCACTCTCCATCACAGGACAAGAATCGCTTCACCCTTCAAGTTCAAGCTCCAAAACCACCTACTCGTCCTCCTCCCGCTCAGCAAGCTGGACCGGATTCTCACCTGCTTCCCATTGCAAGAACCAATCCCTGGTGGTCACAGTGCCGAAAAACGGACGAAGCGCCAGCAGATTCTCCTCAGCAGTCTTCCATGACTCCCAGCGGAAACCGCCGGGGATCTCCTCGAGATGGCTGCAAGCGAGCAGGCCGCTGCGGTGGACCAGGTCGATGAAGTATTCCAGGTGGCTCACGTCGCGCTCAGTGCCGCTGCCTACCCGAGCCAGGTTGAACCGCTCAACGATCTCACGGTTGTCAGGCATACAACGGAAGCTGCGCTCGGGGATCGGGTTGATGATGACGTTGCCGTTCTCGTCGAGGTCGCTGCCGAAGGGCTTTATCGGTGTGGAAAAAGGGAACTCGGGTTCAGGGGCAAGGGAAGGAAACGAGGAGGCCTGCGGTGGGTTTTGAACAGGCAACGTGGACGCCGGGCTGTGTTCGGTCGAGAGGCTAGTGAGCCCAAAGGCGATGGCCGCTTCGCTGAGAGGAGCAGGGCTGCGGCGGGGAGCCGGGGCAAACGGGTCGTCATCGTTGTTTTGCTCGTTGACTTGGTCATCTTGGAGCAGGGTGAGGAGGCGACCCTCGATGTCGTAAGCAGGCTCAAAGTCGTCTTGGAATGAATCTGGTTGCAGAACAGGAGCAGACAGCTGTTGATCGAAAGGCTGCTGCTGAACGAAGGACTGCTGTTGCTCACTGGCAAGCTGCTGGTCATCGAAGGGCTGCTGTTGGTAGGGAGCATCCTGCTGGACAGGAGCAGGCTGTTGTTGCTCAGTGGCAAGCGGCTGCGGGGCCGGAACCTCTCTGGGCGTACTGACGAAGGCGAGGAAGTCGGGCATGATTTTGGCGGGGATCAAGTAGAAGGCACGATCCTCAAAGATGTAAACGGTCCTTGGGGAATTGAGACCGGTGCCCGCGCCTTTGCCGAGACCGAACTTGGCCGAGGAGGCCGACTTGGACAAGCTGCCCTTTGCCTTGGCCCTCTTCGCCACTACTCTTCTCTTCTTGGGGGCCGGGGCGGTCTCCGTGACGGCTGATGTGGCAGTCGAGTTGCCGCGCTTGCGCTTGTTAGGAGGGCTCCTGGCCGGGGGCTCAAGGTCCACAGCGATGGTCAATTGTGGCTTCTGGTCTGTGTTAGTCAACCTGTCGAGAATATGGGGAGTTGCGATGCTTACCTGTTTGGTTTGCTGCGGCATGGCATTGAGTCGAGCGTTCTCCTCATCGAGGAATTGGACGAGAGGATCGTTCTGGATGCCATTACCGGCAGGAGCAGGCAAATTTCCGTTCATGGTGGGCACATTCCTCTGGGGAACCGAATCGCTAAAGTTGCGAAGGGATTCATCGAGGTCATACGAATACTCATGGGGCTGGAGCTCAGCTCCCCAGAGATACGCGTTGACGTCCTCATCAGCGATGTCACCGTTGTCAACAGCCTCGGAGTTAGCAATCTGCTCGTTGTTGGCAGGAGCCTTGGTCTTCTTCGCTCTCTTTGCAGCAGGACGCTTGGCGGCTGGCTTCTTGGGCAAAGGTGCCTTTTTCCTAGTCGACTTCTTGGTTGTGGGAGCGCAAGATTGCTGAGCAGGAGATGGGGTATTCGGGACATGGGGAGAGCCGTATTGCTGGGCCGATTGAACACCTGGTGGGTTAGGGAAAGCTTGAAGCTGGTGGACATTGAACTGGTTGTCTTGTGCCAAGTTGAGAGCCTGCTGCTGGTGATTCTCAGCCGGCGAGGCAAATGAAGTGAAGGGGTCGATCTGGCCATAGTTGGCAGCTTGCGATCCTTGGCCAAAGGCGACAGTGTCATCCGTGAGATCAACCCAGTTCTGATGATTCTCGCTCGCAGGAGCAAAAGATCCCGACAAGTCACCGAAGTTGTGATGGCCGACTTCGACTCCATAGCCAGCCGAAGAGTCCTGAACAGGAGAGGCGTTGAAAGAGTTGAGTGCATCTGCAGAAGGAGAGCCAGCTGAGAAGTCCTCTGCGGCACTGTTGATGGAAGTGTTGGGAGAGCTCTGCGAAATGTCGGCGGGAGTGGTATTGGAAGGGTTGGGCGACTCTGCGACGGGACTGTTGCTGAAGGCGTTAAGCAAGGCCTGCTCGAGACTGATGTTGTTGTTGGCCTGACCAGACGAGTTGTCGGCAGGAGGAGTCAAAGCCACTGACGAGTTGACCCGGCTATGATTGGCAACTTGCGAGGCCTGATTGTCGAACGAGTTCTCACCGGGATTGTTGGTGAACGAGTCGTGCGAAATTTGGCCGGGAGAATTGTTAAAGGTGTTGAGCGACTCTGTGACGGGAGTGTTGCTGAAAGAGTTTTGCGCATTCTGAGCAGGAGAGGAATTGACGAAACCACCACCATACGAATTGTCGACAGGCGGAGTCATCAAAGACACTGACGAATTGTTGCGACCATGGAAGACGTTCTCAGATGGCCAGTTGACGGCATTCTGAGCAATCTCATTCTGCTGCTGCTGCTGACCTTGGAGATGGCCAAAGTTGTTGAAGTCAAGGTTGTTGACATCAAAGTTGCTGAGGTCAACGTTGCCGAGGTCGAAGCCGCCAAAGTCAAAGTTCTGAAGGTCCAGATCGCCCAGCGAGCTGTTTGAAGTTCCCAAAGCATTCTCCTAGTTGCCTTGGGGACCCGATTGCTGCTGGGGATTGAAGTTGAAGTCCATGTTCATGGACTGGTTGGTGAGGTTAGGCTGAGCGCCGGCCTGCTGCTGCTGCTGCTGCTGCCAATTCATCATCTGCGCCTCTTGATACATGGCCTGCTGCTGAGGATACATAGCCTGCTGCTGAGGCTGATGGAAGACTTGACCATTCTGCTGTTGCTGAGGAGCAACTTGCGACTGCGACTGCTGGGGCTGATGGAAGACTTGACCATTCTGCTGAGGCTGATGGAAGACTTGACCATTCTGCTGTTGCTGAGGAAGAGCGTGCGACTGTGACTGCTGGCCGAAGAACTGCTGAGGGATGTCGCTCTCCTGGAAGGATTGCGCAAAAATACGAGGGCGACGCGGCGGTCCGCGATGCGGGGCCTGCTGGTGGTGCTGCATTGCCGGTGAAGGAGGCATCTGCATCTGCATCTGGTGGTTGCCATACATCATCATGGAGTTCTGATGGTGAGGGAATTGATGGCCCTGCTGGTGCTGTTGGCCGTGATTGAATTGCTGCTGCGGATCGTGTTGCTGCATTGTCGCAAGTGTTGGCGAGTTGAGTGAAGGAGAAAATGCGACGACGAGTGAGAGAAAGTAAGAAAAGGGAGGGGAGAGTATTTGTGGGATTTCAATGCGGAGACTGAAAAAGACGATTGAGTTGTGGTGGTGTGGTGGTCGAGTTTGGGTCCAAGTGGTTGGTGATGATGGATGAAGGGAGGAAGAGGTTTGGGAGAAGAGAGGAGGGGTCGGGGGCCGGGCTTAAATGGGGAAAAAAAAAAAAAAAAAGTGTGTGCCCTATGTGCCCTGTGCAGAAATTTTGCGTGGAGCCCGGCGGCAAGGTCGGTAATGGAAATGATGTTGATGCCAAAGTGAGTTGAGGGTGAGGTGGTGGTGAGAAGTGATCGGGTGGTGATGTTGGGATGGAGGGAGGTGTTGAAGCCGAGGGTGGGTTGACTCGAAGAGCGTCACGATACCAAACTTGCATACATCGGCAGCTCAAATGCAAGGTACTGGACCCACTGGCATTTCTGGACTAACAAGAATTCAAATCTTAGGATTTTACTCTTTACTCGAAGAAAAAGATATGCTATTGGACTATTCGCTATTTCGCTGATGGTGACATCGGATGAAAGGTAGGTTATTTACTCTGTCCAAGCATACTTCTCCCTCTAACCTCTAAATCCCTCTATCGGCTCACTACCTTGGACGTAACAGGTGATGCGACCATGGCCCCGTCTCTATTCCACCCAAGACACCTCAAAGCCCAGATCGGTCCTCCTCCGGGAGACGCCAGACCTTCGGAAGACTGACTACATGTACCTAGAGAGAGGATATGTGCCGGCCGGGTGTTGAAGGTTAATGATCGTCTGTGGCCGTTGGACCTGCTGGCGGGTCTGCCGAGGTTCCATCTGCCCCTGTTGGTAGATATGTTGCCCTTGGACCTGCTGGCTATCCTGTGGTTGCTGCATCTGCCCCTGTTGGTAGATACGTTGCCCTTGGACCTGCTGGCTAGCCTGTGGTTGCTGCATCTGCCCCTGTTGGTAGATATGTTGCCCTTGGACCTGCTGGCGAGCCTGTGGTTGTTGCACCTGCCCCTGTTGGTAGATCTGTGGGTGTCGGACCCGGGGGATGTCCATCGATGGTGTTCCTGTATGATGAGAAGGAGTAACACGAGGCTGAGGATGAAGAGAAGAGTGAGGCAAGGGGTTTCTGTGCCCGATAGCCTGTTGTTGTTGGCCGGCCGGCAAAACCGATGGCGGGCGCGACGGCGGCTGTGAAGCTCTGGGTTGGGCCGTGTAGGCGATATGGTGATTTTGAACACTTGCCGACGCGGCATTGCCCGTGAGAGCGATATTACCTCCAACACTCCAAGCAACGGTAGCAGGAGCGGTTCCTAAAGCCGCAGTCGAAACGCCGTCAAAGACAGCACCCGAACCGAAATCAGAGGCAGCTGTTGGGGCACAAAAAAATGACCTTGAAGCCATTTTCTGCATAGCTAAAGCTCTGTGCTGCTGTTGTAAAGCTATGTACCGCTGTTGTAAAGCTCTGTGCTGCTGTTGTAAAGCTCTGTGCTGCTGTTGCAAAGCTATGTGCTGCTGTTGGGTCATCTGTCCCATACCGTGGGTGCCCATTCCTTTGCCAGAAACACCCAAATGAGGCTGACCTTGGTATCCATTTATTGTCTTAGCTCCTGGCTGAGCTCTACCCACCGGTGGTCTGCTCACTACACGATTTGGAGTGGGATGACTGGCAGTACCAGAATGAGCAGAGCTGGCAACGCCAGAGGGAGCTACGAAAGTAGTTCTAGGCGCAGTCCCAAAGGGAACAGAGCCGGCGATTCTGGCAGAGGCGGCCAAAGGATTGGGAGCAGAAATCGAAGCCGCGGGATAACCGGCAACCAAGCCAGAGCCATGACCAGAAGCGAGAGTTGAGGTACTGGAAACACCATAAGCAGCGCGGAGCTCGGCCCCATAGATATTTCCCGAAACCGGTGCCTCTTGGATGCCCCCCATATTTGCTTCTATGAGAGCCCGCGTTGCTGCCTCTGCCTCTGCCTCGGAAGCGCTCACCGAGGCGGTAGAGCCGACAGTCGGAGCCACGCTAGAAGAGCGGGAACAGTAGCCGGAATTAGCGGAATCAGGACCAGAAACGAGGGCTGGGGGTATGGCCGTGTTAAAAGTAAGCTGGGCTTGCCTCATGGCTTCGAGTTCGGCCATCTTTTGCATCTGCTTGAAGTGTTTGAGGATGGGGTCGTTCTCGATGCCATTGGTACGAGCAGGAGGAGGCGCAACGAGAGCGTCGTGCTCGATGGAAGCAGTTCTAGGGAGGGTGGCCGCAGGGGTAAGAGTGGCAGTGGTTGGAGCATCGTGCTGGACTTCAGCGATGGTCGATTCTTCCAACAATCCATCACCGAACAGGTCGTCCTCATCCAGGCCATCCATGTCCTCATCGATGGAAGCAGTTTTAGGGGAGGTGGCCACAGGGGTAAGAGTGGCAGTAGTTGGAGCATCGTACTGGACTTCAGCGATGGTCGATTCTTCCAACAATCCATCACCGAACAGATCGTCCTCATCCAGGTCATTCATGTCCTCATCCTCAAAGCTTCCAACATCGTGCTGGACTTCAGCGATGGTCGATTCTTCCAGCAATCCATCACCGAACAGATCGTCCTCATCCAGGTCATTCATGTCCTCATCCTCAAAGCTTCCAACATCGTGCTGGACTTCAGCGATGGTCGATTCTTCCAGCAATCCATCACCGAACAGGTCGTCCTCATCCAGGTCACCCAGGTCCTCATCCTCAAAGCTTCCAATATCCTCGGGCAACTGATCCTTAGAGTCGTGACAAGGCTCCCCACCTCCATTGCTTTGCACGCCGTCATGCATCGGTCCGTTCTGGGCGGAGGCCATCTCCACGCCGACATGCTCCTCCTCGACGATGTCTCTCAGATACTTGATGTTATTGAACGCCTCGATTAATTCGTCCTCGTCGTCTAGGCTCTCATCTTCCGCCTTTTCCTCGCTTCCAGGCATCAGCTCGCTCGTGCTCTGAGCCTGGTCTTGGGCGGAGGCCACTGATGCTTTCTCTGCAGGAGGGGTAAGCCGAGAAGAGGAAGAAGGAGGCGAGGCTTTCTTCGCGTTCAGCGCAAACTCCGCCTTGAGACGCTGCGCAAAGTAATCGACGGGCTCCTCCGGTGCCGGCTGCTGCTGTGGTGCCTCCGACTGGGCCACCGGGGGGCCGTCGAGTGGTCCTCTCTCCTGTTCAGGTTCTGGACTCATAAGAGAAATGGGGTCGAGGACGGTGCCCGTATGGTTGTGGACACTATCGCCCTGCTGGTTGACGGGCAAAGAGTCTCGAGGTGGCTCCGGCTGTTGTCGTGCTCCAGCCTGCCCGGCTTTGGGCTTATTTTTGCTACCCTTCGGCCTACCTCGGCCTCTCTTCTGTGGAGGAGGACCGCCCTCCGGATTATCAGAGGATGTCTCTGTTACCTGTCCTCCACCGGTTTCCGAATCATCGGGTCTCTTTCTCTTTCGGCTGGCCTCTGGCTTGGGGGCCTTGGGTGGCTTGCGGGCCTTGGGTGGCTTGGGTGCCTTCCTCGCCGCGTGGCTCGCATCCCTTTCTGCTAACCACTTGGCGTCCTTTGCTTCTTCTCGTGCCTTTTCCTCTGGCGTCATTTTGGCCTCTCTCTCTGCGACATTCCGTGCAGATTCTGCCTGAAGACAGAGGAATAAAGCATGATCAGGGTCTTGCTCATCGTCTGAACGCGAAGACATGATTGTGATGATGTTCAATATCTGTGAAAGGAGGTCAAACCAAGCGTTAGCAACCAGAGATGGCCACAGAGAGCGGTGTATTATCCGCATGTGAAGACAACAAACGATAGCAGTACTGTTCTCCGCTCTTCGGGTGTAAATTGGGGACGGAGGGTATCGCGAGAAAACCGATCAGGTCGACGTGACTCGACAGAAGACAGAGCGAAAAAGACAAAACATAAAGACAGCAAAACACAACCCACGATGAAAGCAAATGATGGGCAATGAGTGGCATGAACCAGGCATTCACTCAAGCCTGTGCAAACGTAAAGGGATCCCCAAGGTGTTCAGGTGCAGAAAACACGGGAGAATAACGGACAAAAGCAATAACAATAAGCATGGGACCTTGGTGGCCCGCAAGACAAAGGTTTCGAAGGTTGAAGCTGTCACGGTGGATGGGTAGCTTCAGGTTCTTGCTTACCTACCTACTGTGTGGAGATATTGAGGGGTGGCTATTGAGGACCGACAGCCGACGACTGCTAATCGAGGACGGAAGCAGAAGCTTGACGACACGAAAAGGGGTTATTTCGTGGGTGAAGGGTTATTTTGTTGTTCGACGTCGCCCGTGACTGATGACCGAAGCAAAGACCGAGAGCCTAAAGAAGAGGTTGTCGTATTGTACTGGCAATGGTCGTGTTTGTTGGTTCGATATAGATAGGTGAAGGTAAGATAATTAGGTCAATGTAGGTAGGTCGATGTGCGAATGTCGAGATGTGTATGTCGATGTAAATAGGTCGACAAAGATATGTCGAGATGTATAGATGGATGTTCCGAGACCGAACACAAGTAATGTCTTGTGATGGACAAGAGCAGAGCTTGGTGATGTTCGACAACACGGAAAGGGATTGTTTCGCCGGTAAAGGGTTGTGTTGTGTTGTTGTTCTCTTGTGGATAGCAACGATGCTGCAAGGCCGACGACGGCGAGGTTGGTGATGTATGACAGGACAACGAGCTTGATGATGATAGAGCAGTAGTAATGCTAGACAAGCACAGGAGATGATAAGAGGTAGCTATTTCTCTTGAAAGAAATTCGGTTAACAAATGGAAGCGTTTGAAACCCAAATTGGAAGCTGGTCTGAAAAAGGAGAAAAAGACAGAAGAGAGAAGCGAGGAGCGAGAGTAATACCCCTTGAAATACTCATGTCGGGGTCGGGTAAATATGTAGCTTGTACGGAGAAAAAACCTGTTGTTTCTTGTTGCTGCTGTAGACAATGGCATAATATGCAAGAGGTGAAGACGGGAGTCTTGCCTATGCGAAGGCAGAAAGGCCCAGTGATGAAGCGAAGGAGACATGCAAGAAGCTCGGGAGAAGGAAGCCTACGAGTGGGAGATGGGTATCATGACATTTTTGCGGAAGAAACCTGAAGGGGGCTTATGGTGTGTGGTGATGGTGATGAATGGGGGCATTGTTATGGCGAGCAGCAAGTAGGAGGGGGGAAACACCATGGCTCTTTTGGTTCCATTCCATGTTTTCCATGTAAATATGCGGAAGTTGAAATGCCTCGCCTGATGAGGTGCGTCGAAGATGAACAGGTAATTTCAAGTTGGGTGTCCGGGGAGCAGGAGAGGGGGCTGTGGGATGTATAAGGATATCTCAAACTTGTCGATGCGGCTGGCAAGTGTTGGCGACGGTTGGCGATAGTGAGGCAGTTGTAAATGCAAGAAACGGGGCTTCCCTCGAGTGACAACGAGGTGTAAACGGGGCAGAGACCAGGACGAGCACTAACGCTGAAGGAAGGGGTACCACGGAATGGGATCGGTCTGTCCACTTTAGAGGCCCCTATCTACCTTAAAGCAATAGGGTACGAGCTACTCTAGACGTATAAGGGGTCAAGGGAAGGGAAACCGCCCCCTCGATTGACAAAGTAGGCCGGGCAAGAAGCTTCTGGCACAAGAAACCGAGCTTTCTACAAGCTTTCTACATCAAGCGCGCTTCTGAGACCATCATCCCTCAGCTGTTGGATGTTGAGCTTTGCTAAAATGTCGTGGATGCTGTCGTGGTGGGCCTCGAGGGGGAACATCTTGGGGGGGGGGGGTTCACCTCATCGTCCCCGGAAAGCTCGAGCTCCACTCTCTTCACCTGTTAGAGACGGTAATTCACACCCACACTGCCCTTTTGGGTTCCAAAATGAGCCTTGATTGGCTACCATCTTGTTTATGACGGGACGAGAGGCAACATTAACAGCACTCGGACATACAGAACGCCATACTTGAACAAGGAACCATTTGGGAGCCTTGTCATCCTCGTTAACTTCATAAGCCCTGTCCTTTTCTATCACCCATAGTGCAGCATATTCACAGGAAACCGCACTAGCATAAACCAAACCATCAGGGTGCAATGTAGAAGCTTGATTCAACGACCGCCAAGCTTTCCTGGTCGTTCACGTAGACGTCCTGCTCTTTTTGTTCATCGTCGGTGGGTGTTGCTGACATTTAAGCGGGGCCGTGGCGGGGGGGGGGGC
>MU839129.1:152448-252813 GCA_030685235.1 Copromyces sp. CBS 386.78 | reverse complement strand
GACCCCCCCCGCCCCCCCCCCCCCCCCCCCCCCCCCCCCCGGTTGAGTTTTCGTCGGTAGGCAGGGCAGTGTGGTGAAAGGGACCTGTCCCCAACGCCTGTTCTTACCACGGAGGGCATTTGTTCATCACTATGACCAACGACCGAAAATAAAAGGACTGGAGAGGAAGATAATTGTGAAAACACGATGCGTAAACTCCGGTACCCTACAAAAAGTGTTTGTTGCAGAGAAACGTCACCACCAGTCAATCCGCCGCAACGTGTTGGTATGATGCATATGAGATATTTGAGCTCAATTCCAACTTGCCAGGTCATCTTCCAGGTCCGTAAATACAGTTGGTTGCGCCTCCAATGTATGTTCTTACCAAACCGACGTCGAGGCAGGTGCAGGTAGTATCCCCGACCTTGCCGCCGCAAAAACCACGACCCACATCATTTGACAATACTTGTGCGACCAACATCCGGACCGCGACGACGAGTTTCTGAACCACCACCACGAGAAAAAATGATACCAGCGCTGAGAACATTGGTTGGCGCGAGCAAATGCCAAAAAGTCAAATTGTCGGGATGTTTCGTGGTGTTGTCCTGGCTCGATATGGTCGGCGAGCGGTCACAGTCGAGCATTGTTGACAGATCCCTGAGCACTGCTTTGCACATCATTCCCAAGCAGCAAATACGTGTTTTTGTGTTCAAAAAGCAATATGGAAGACTGCCAGAGGGGCTGAACCCAAACACTAACTTTTGACCAATTTTCGCCGGCAATGGTGGTGACACTCGCGAGTGTCTGATTCTTTCACCCACGACCTGACGTTCATTTTTGATTAAGGATTATAGATCATACATGAGACCATCGTGGACACCTCGCAGCTTCGCGTTAAGCGCCCGGCAGGCTGACAGCATGAAAAACAAAGCATGCCTTCTTGTCGCAAGAACATCTTGTTTTATTCTACCCTTGATCCTGGGATGCACTGGTCTGAACTACAAGGTGTTGCTTCGGATGACAGCAGCTTACGAAGACATCAAAAGCAAAACGGATTGAGCTATAATCAACAGCGAATCCCGTAGTCGAAGCAATCTTGCCTGAGAAGAGACCGCATCCGTGAGACGTCGGGACGCCTGTCCCTACATCCTCCACCTTTCACTCCACAGCCCAAACATTTGGGTCGCAAGAGGTCGCTCGGAAAAGGTTCTTTGTCAGAGAATGGCTAGGGTTCAGACAAGGGGAGTGGTCTCTGAGCGGTCTCTGATACGACGCAGAAGATCCGCTCCCCAAACCCGCCTCAACCATGGTTGTTTATGTTGTAGAGATTGTCGTATGCTGTTAAGGAGCAACGGATCTTGACCGCCCACGGCATGCAAAGACGTGCGGTTCCCGTGTAAGCAGATGCTGGCTGAAGTCATGCTGAAGCGGTCTCAAAGCTCTGATTTAGGTGTTTGTTGTCGCTGGGAGCTGATTAAAGATCGCCGTGATGGTTCGAAGACAGACGGAGCTTTTTTTCTGACTTGCTAAGCCTTTTTGCCGTTGCTGGCGAAGAGCTGAAGTCTTTTCGTCGATAATCTTTGCAGATCAGCGCATGCGACCACTGTCGAATGTGGGATGTCCTCCTTTCCCCTCGAGTTGGTCAAGGGTTAGGGAAACCGTAGATGTCCAAAAGTGTCCGTGGGGGTCAAACAACAGGTCTCCAGCTGGCAGAGGCTGGCTCGGGGACTGTCGAATGTGTTTTGCGGCTCGCTCGCGTAGGGCTGGGCATCGTTGTAGCTGTTCCGAAAGCATATACAGATGGTCTTGGTTGCTGCCGGGATACAGAAGAACTATTTCCAGCCCTTCGTAGCAATTTCCTATCGGTCCGGAGTTGTTGAAGTCAATATCATTGATCTTCTTTGCTGGCTGGCTGCTCCACAGTCGACGATTGACGTGGCTCCCCCCACGTTGCCTTGTCTACATGTATGGCGAGGGCTAGGGCGACCCCCAGTGGGCGGTACGTCGAGGGCCAGTTCTCCAGCTGGCGCGGGCTGGCTGAGGAGATACCGAAAATGGCGGTAGCTGGTTGTCGTAGGGCCG
This sequence comes from Copromyces sp. CBS 386.78, assembly GCA_030685235.1. Classification (NCBI taxonomy): domain Eukaryota; kingdom Fungi; phylum Ascomycota; class Sordariomycetes; order Sordariales; family Sordariaceae; genus Copromyces; species Copromyces sp. CBS 386.78. The sequence goes on along the minus strand of MU839129.1, from coordinate 250,752 downwards.
CAACTCATCGTGAGTGTTCGAAATGCAGTTAAAGACGGACGAGGTCATTGCCGGGCTATAGAGGAACCCTTTCTAGTCATCTGCAGTAATTTTTCGTCGGTTGAGAGTTGTTGACATCGAGATATTATCGGTCGTCTTCGCTGGCTGGCGTTATGCGCTCCTGACCGTCGAGGTGGGGTTGTGTAAGTTGAAGTGTCAAGATCGGTAAACAATTAGGGAACTCGTAAAGTACTAGAGAGGTTGTCCGAAAGATGGATGGATCGAAGGGGTTCTTGACAATCGGATATCATGTCCATCTAAAGGGGATTTCGGAATAGCGGCGACCATCAGGTTCTCGAGCGTAACCCATAGTCCATTTCTAGCCTCCAAAACCACCGAGGAGGTTCTGACGAGATGGACATATCGGACATCTTGGACCGTTGTCGTAAGTCGGGTTGCGATCGAGGTCTGCTTGGCGGCAAGTGAGCGAAAGGTCCCTGCTGGTGGGATGACAGTAGCCCCATGCTGTTAGGCAAGCACGCTAAGCCTGGTGAGTAGGTTAGCAACTTCCCTAATCGTCTACCAAGTGCTTCAGACGGATACGAAAGCTCCCGTCAGGAAACTTCGCTGCGGCAAGGCCTGTAATAGCTTCAACAAGGTGCCCAAACGTCGGTTCAGGAGGCCATGTTGGATGCTGTCTCTCGAGTTATCTGTAAGTGCTGAGGCTGAAGAGCGAATCTGGTAGAGCGACATCAGGGGCTTAACTGACCTTGTGACTGAGACTGCAACGGTCCGTCCACCAGTCCAGCGAAGGGTGCTGGCTTCGGGCGCTGGGCGTTGCCCGAGAGTGTCGCTACAGGAAGGACTCGAATCCAGTCAAAGTGGGGCCGAGCGAAGACCAGAGGGGGTCAGGTAAGGTATTTTTCGGTATTTCTCAGGGTCAAGATGGCTGGGGGGAAGGGGGACTCTGGCTCAAGCTCAATCGGGTGTGGCTTGCTCCCCCACCGACCAGAACGAAGAGGGGGTCTGGTGTTCTCGGGGGTGTCTTGAGAGTGTTTATCGAAATATGCGGATACTGTGTGGTTAACCGCAAGAAATGTTAGTGTAATACCGGATATGAAGTTATCGCAATATCGTCAACGAGGAAGACGGTGACCATCGGGGCTGCCCATGTGCAGAGGGTTGGAGAGGTCGTGGAGAAGGAGAACAGGTTGGAGAAAGGCTTCATGGCCCGTGTGGACGAGCATGGTGCCGGAGACAGTATTTTAATATTATTGCAGCTCGCTTGACGTGCAGTGGTGATAAGGCAAAGGCAAGGCGAGGCATGGCGATATGGTATCGTACTGCAGTAATATTGACTTTAGACCAATAGGGTGTACAGAATAAAGGGCTAAACACCATGATGGAGAATCATGATGGAAGGGGAGCCAGACGGCCAGTGCAACGATAGGGGAGATGAGACATGGAGAGTATTGCGTTGCAGTTGAAGTGTTCTATCATTGAATAGAGGTATATTAGAAGTCTGAAAGAGCCCGAAAGAAGATTGAAATACGAGTGTTCTTGGTGCATGTTGCTTGAGTTCAGATGGTGGAATTTCTTGTGTGAACTAGCGTGGATCCGCGATTGTCGTTGATGCTGAGGCTCAAGCCACACACCAGCCACACACCAGCCACACACCAGCCACAACGCTTGTTGCAGCCAAACGGCCGGCGGGAACGACGAGGCCATTCCCAGCTTGAGATGGCCTGGAAAGAGAGCGGCTGAGTGGAATCGGTACAGGTAGAGTAGGATGTCACAGACACAGGGAAGTTTTGTCGCGAAGATGAGTCGGTCGTATCCAGGTGCTGGTCCGCCATCTTGACAGACTGGAACAACCTGAAATGAGAAGCGAAGGGAAGAAAAGAAAAAGAAAAAGGAAAAGAAAAGACAGCATAAGGTACTGAGCTGGGCATGTTTGGATCATTGCCGGCGGAGATTCTGTGTGTCCAATAAGTCAACAGCTTCGGAAGTATTCTACCTGGACGAGAAAATCCGTGGTTACGGCTCCATGTGGCTGGCTGTTGCTGAGGTGTTGAAGCGAGCGACTCTGCAAGCCAACCAACACGGTGATGGGATCGCATTTTGGTATTCGCAAATAATGAAACAAGCGGTAATGAAGGTGCAAGGTTTGGTAGGGTATGGTGAGGAAAGCGACAATCGTTGGCTTTTTCGGGTCGAAGTTTTAGTTTGAAGTGCGGGGCCATCGATGAAAGCAATCATGATGGCCATGTCTTCCAAGTTTCCCGCGGCTACCACTAAGGTAGATAACCATTCGCGAGGCCAGGTAGTACTTGTCAGGCTGCAAGGCCCGATAGGCAAGCCTAGGGTCAGTGATGACCGCTTCTAGTCTTGACGAGTAGATCACTCTTACAAGTCTGCGTTGTTAGTAGACAGTCAAGCCAGAGGTAGCGACCGGTGAGAGAAATATCATTGCTGATTCTGTTAACCTATAACCCTATACCTATCAATGTGTTCCAAGATCTTTTCCTCAACTCGCAATGTGATCATTTTCTTGCCACTTCCCGATGAACAAAACCAAGCGCCTAGTTCCCCCCTCGATGATACATACTGACAACAAACAATCCCAGCACCATGCACGAGCCATGCAGGCACAACTTCCACCTCAGGCAACCTCCTCAACCATCTTCCTCTTCACTCCCCCAGTAAACACCTGACCGACAGGACCAGCCACCATATCCTCGGGCACGGCAATCCTGCTACCGGACTTGTTGTTGATCCAGCGGACAAAGGTGGGGTCAGCCTTGGGCGGCTCGGCATCGCCTCCTGGAGTCTCGTCGCCGTTCAAAAGGGCGGCTTTGCGGTTGGTCTTGGGCGCCTGCTTCTTCAGAAGTTTGTTGATCGTTTCCATCTGTATCGCGCTCGGTGAGTAGTAAGTAACTATGCAGTTCACGTCGATGAGGAAGAAACATCAAGATGTTGCATACCTTCACCTCCTCGTTACGCTTCTCACTGAGGTTTCTCCTACGACGAGCCATCTCGGCTCTTCTCATCGACAACTCCTCTGCCGTAAACACCTTCTTGGCCTGGACTTCGTCCGAGAGCTTCATGTACTCGTGCGAGGCAACGCCAACCTTGGCTCGCTGGCGAGCCGTCATCTTGGAGATGTCCGGCGTGCCGCCGCCCTCGCCATCGCTATCAAGCTCGACCTCATCCCCTTCAGCGTCATCTTCGGCGACCTCAATCTCGTCGCCCTCGGCATCCATGTCTTCGTCCTCTTCCTCCTCGGCTTCCTCCGCATCATCTTCAGCTGCAGCCATGTCCTCCAGGTCTGGATCCTCGGGTTCGCTTTCAAGCTCGCTGAGTTCGTCATCGTCGTCGTCGTCATCGTAGTAATTTGTCTTGGGTGCGGCCTTGATCGTAGTCGGGGAGCTAGAAGGCACCTTTGCTGTCGCTTTCGCTTTGTTGGGTGATGTCGTCGCTTGAGCCTTGGAAACCGTAATGGTGGGTGGAGCAGGTGTGTCGTCCATGTCGACGTCGCCATCTTCGTCGACATCCATATCTTCGTCTTCATCGTCCTCTTCCTCCTCCTCCTCCTCATCATCTTCGTCGTCATCCAGGACGGGCGCATTGTTACTAACTTCAATCTCATCCGCCTCTTCTACTTCCTCATCATCGTCCTCCTCCTCCATCTCCTCGTCCTCGTCCTCACTGCTCTCAACAACGTAGCTCTTCTTGGCTCCTGGCCTGTTACGCCTGCTAGCCGCAATGCCGGAGCTGGAATGGCCGCTTGTGGCCTCTCGTAGCTTGTTGGACGGTACCTTAACGGTCAACATGTTGTGGCCGTTGGCGTCACTCCGGCTGCTAGCCGGAGACGAAGGCGGGCGGCGCCCAGTGGTTGATCGGGATGATGACATGGTGCGCTCAGGCGTGACTCTATCGGAATGGATTAGGTCAGTAATCAAAGCGGTAGCGCGCTGGGCCGCTGAGCGGCGCGGACGTGAAGACATGACTGCTGGTGTTGAGGTATGGGCTATCTGGTAAAGGTAGAATATTCGGAAGGGATGGTGTTGTAGAAGAGAGTATCATATGCGGCCGAGGGACACGAGCAAATGAGATGGGTCGAGGCAAGACGAGACGATGTGGCCAATGGCTGGTGCTGGCGATTTTTGGTAATGTTTCGGCGAAGGTTGTCAGGTGTTTGTTTGAACTGGCCCGGGTGACGTTCGACAAGCCGGGAAGAGCTTTGGAGGTGAAGCCTTGTCGAACTCGCCGTTGGTTCTTTTATATTCTTTGATGGTTGTGTGTCGCTGTGAGATGCTGATATGGTAGAGAGGCGAAGCTGGGAAGACTTTTTTTTGGCTGGCGAAGGAGGTGGGATGTGAAAGTTGGCGGTTTGGTGTTTGTGTCTTTGGCGAAGTGTTGTTGGGTGTTGCTTGCATGGGTTGAAGTGAGGTCCCGTCTGGCCAAAGCCCCCTCCCTTCGGTTTTTGGTTGTTATTGTTGGTCGTGGTGGTGGTGCCGCCGTTGTGATTCGGGTTGATAAGGCCTTGCCATGCAACATGACTGTGCAGCAAGCACGACTAAGACGGATATTGACGTCGCCTCGCTTCTTCTTTGCTTCCTCTTGGCCCCTTTTGCCGTTTTGCGGACAAGGCGCATCGGAGTTGCCCTGACATTGGGCCAGAACCAAACTGTCGGTTTCACAAGGATGACTCCAGCGTGTCGTCTCGTTGGATGGAAACAGGTCGGGAAACCTTGTCGGAACCACAGTCTTTATTGTGTCGTTTGCGACATCTCGATCGTTTCTTGGGTGCTCCCTTTGCTTGTTTTCGATAAAACACCATCATACACCCCCTTTTTTGACTGCCGTGTTGACCAAATATTCCAGCGAAGATATCGCTTTCGTCCTCATCTTCATCCTCGACCCTCCCTCGGCTCGACTTCCAATCCCATTATCGATACGAAAAGAGACAAACACCTACAGCAACACGTCGCTTGAATGAACGTTTCACGGTACTTACGATCAGTTATCAAGACACACAGCCGAGTGACAACCAAAGAGGAGTCAGACGGAAGGATATAAGGCCTGAGATCTGTTGGCCCCGTTGACTACTTTCCGAAATCAAGTGTTGGGGATGAGGGTGGCGATTCTCTCTCCAGGAGGTTGGTTTTTGGGAACGGCTAGCGATGTCTTTGTTGGCGTATCCTATCTCAAGCCGTAGCAACGCTACCTATTGTGATGGTAGTGGCGAGGGGTCTGGGTTCTATGTAGAGGATGTGACAGAGGATTGGCGGAGTCGTAAAGCTCCAAGTCGGAGTGAGAGCGTCTCGCGGTGATAGCAAATCGAAAGGATTGCGGAAACGTTCCACTTGGGTTGGAGAAACTCGATCGGTGGTGGGTATCAGGACTCGATAAGAATTTACGGAAAATAGGGAAAGAAAAAGTATTGCGATGTTCCAATATCGAATTATCCAGCCTCGTCTTTCAAGGCTGTTTCCAGCTACTTTCTGACTTCACGTCGAGAAGTCGCGACCGTGATGTTGGCTGTCCCCACCCACAGTCCCCGTCGGTCCCGCCTGGCCGCATGTCCAGTGGATGGTCAGTGGGCTCGGCCTTTGCCGGGGAGGTGGATAAAGTGGGTCTCTGCATTCAACCCCTGAGCCTACCGCTGAAGTCCAGCTGAAAAAGCTCAGACCAACAGCACCCATAGCGACACCCATGCCTCGGTAACAGGAGACGACAACCACGGCTGGAGGCGCTGAAAGACCAAAGTTCCCAGCAGCCGCAATCAACATCGCGAATCCATTTCCGTCCATTCATTCATTCATTCATTCATCCATCGCCATCTTCCAGTCCTCCCGTCGCCGAACCGTACAGCTTGCCTCGAGAAACATCGTGCCCATAGTACACACACACAGTTAGAAGAATCAAATCCGGTCATCCAACTCCATCGCCATGGGCGACTCCGAAGAACCCAAGGGCGCCAACACCCTGGCGTGGGAAAAAGCGACAGCCGACAACAACACAACATCCCAGGCTCAGGCTCAGGCTCAGGCCCCGTCAACATCGACTTCTTCGGAATCCCAACCCGCAGCTCAAACCTCTCCAGATGCGCCAAAAGTGTCGGTCTCTCTCGAACAAGCCAGGATATTCCTTCAGGATGCGCAGGTGCAAAAGGAGACAACGGAGCGCAAGGCCGCCTTTCTGAGGAGCAAGGGTATCTCCCAGACCGATATTGACGAACTGCTCAAGGAGGACTGGATTCGGGCGCAATCAGATGCAAGTTACCTTTATATCCCAGTGTTTCGTGTGTTTCGAAGAACAAGCTGCTAACACGGACATCTACAGCTGAGAGAAATCCCCATCACCAACGAATCGTCATCCTCCGCTTCGTCAAAGGTCGCCGCTGCGATAACAACCACGACTACCCTCCCCAAGACGAAAGAACAACATGTGCCCATCATCACCTACCCCGAATTCATGGCCGAAACCCACCGCGCGCCACCGCTAATAACCATGAACGGGGTCCTTAACACGGTCTACGCCTTCAGCGGCATCGCCGCCCTTGTCTACGGCGCCAACAAGTACGTTGTCGGGCCGATGGTCAACCAGCTCACCGAGGCCCGCGTCGACTTCCACGATAACGTCAAGGACAACCTGGACCGACTGGTGGAGAAGCTCGAGCAAACCGTGTCGGAGCTGCCCCCGGGCTACAAGGCATCGGACGGCCGCGCCGGTCGCTACAAGGACGCTTACGACGACGACGACGACAACATGAGCACGTACGAGGACCCGGCCGAGATGTTTCACCGGGACGTTGGCATCCAGACGTCGCCGCCGCCCACGCCGTCGGTGCGGGCCATGTCGCTCCCTTCGCGCCCGGGCACGGCCATGTCGGCCCGGTCCCTGTCGGAGATCTACGAGGCGCACTCGCGGGCCCAGTCGCGCGCGGCGTCGGCCATTTCCGAGCGGCACATGAACCACACGCAGAAGCAGCAGAGACGCCTGGCGGAGCTGGTGACGTCGGTCAAGGAGATCAACGACGGGCTGACGTCGCAGTGCGAGGACTACGACGAGCTCAGGACGACGGTGGACGTGTTCCACGGCGAGCTAGAGCAGTTGGCGCTGCAGCACTACGATTTCACGGGCGGCTTCTCGCTGTACGGGTATACTAATAGGAGCGAGCCCAACGACGAGATCAAGAAGGCCAAGGAGAACATCAGACGGGTCAAGGGCGTGTTGCTCACCACTAGGACTTTTGCTACGCCTGCTCCTGGTGCCTCGGCGCGGTAGGAACTTGAGAGTTTCAAGCAGCAAATGGAAAATGCGCAGAATGTCCAAATTGATGGGAAGCAATAGCGGCCCAAGGTAGTAACTTAATGATGGTTTATTGCTGTCTTCAGTCTAGTTGGATATGGGAGCAAAGCGTGGAATCATTTACATACATGATGGTTAGAAGAATTCTCAGAGCAGACAAAGCTCAAGAAAGGTGTAATAGAAGCAAGGATTAGCAGCCAGCGGTTAATGACATGATTGTTGTTTTCGTATAAGATACCTCCTACTCGTGCGTATGGGGTCTGAGACGCTTCTAAGCCAGACGAGTACCTCACTGTTCAACCAGATCACAGTTGAACCCCCTGATTATCCAATTAAAATACGTTGGAGGCACAATTCGAAGTCCGCGCCCGATGAACACAAGTTGGAAATTGATCGGAAGGGTATCTGCAATGTTAAGAGAAATTACAAACTATATCGATGTTACTCAGCAACTACAAGTTATACGGCAGTCTTACGAGATGCGGTTGTGAGAGCGGGTCGGAGCCCATAAATGGTCCAGAACTACTGACCTCCGTCATCGGCGCCTTGATTTGATATGTTTGCGTTTCTGGGTCTTACGAGCAATGAAAACGGTGTGTTTCCCGATGGTGCGGAATGAGGATCATGTCGTAACATTTTCATTCTGATTTTCGCAGGAGCCGTCGCAGAAGAGGAGAAGTCGGGTTTCCATGCGAGTTCCATGCAGGTATTGTGATTCTCTGTGGCTCTTTTGGCTCTCTGCGGGAATTCTAAATTGATGGTCATGGCGATTCGATCTTGACAGCTTCCTCGTCTCTTCTTTCGCAAGGTTGTTACCATCCACCTCATTTATACATGTACATATGTATCTACCTTTTGTTGTGTTGAAGTGATTGCTGACTGTTCCCCAGATTCATTGTGAGCTCAGAAAGGATGCCGGCAGCTGCAAGTGATACAGCAGTACCTCACCGCCTCGCACTTTGACGGCACAATTGCATTTGTGGACCCGCTAAACTGCTTATGGAATAGGTAGGTAGCTCAAGTGGAGATTTTCTCCATGAGGGAAGCGTTCGTCGTTGGCTTTTCGGCACACTGGCTCGAGATTGGCTGTGGTTCGTGATGTTCGGTGTTGGGCAGTTGGATTTGATGAAGTGAAAACGAGCTTCTCACACACAAGGATGGGGAAACAGGAGCGAGAACGAATGAACGATGGATGAAGAGGACCCTGGAATCCTTCGATTGGTGTCTTGGGTGAGATTATTTGGGAGTTGGGATTGGATGGAAGTTGGGATGGATGGGATTTGGAATACCACCGTGCAGTACAGTATAGGATTTCATTTGGGTCAACGTCACAGGTCAGACTGTGTTGGGAGATGGATATCACACTCAGCAAGCAAGCAGCAACTGGCAAGGGAAGGGCATGTAAAAGATCGATTTATTGACTGACAGAGAGTGGTATAGTGTGGTATCAACAAAGATCATGATGGTAGGTCGAGGAGGGAACCTGGACATGGGATAGCCAACCCCATGTCACGCGACAAGCGCAGAAGGCTGTCCAAAAGTTGCACTTGCGCACTCGTAGTGCCAGATCCCGTAACGGGTGAGATTGTACCAATGTCTGGTCCCAGGCTAGGTACAGGTGTGGCGTGAGGGGCTCACTAGGGTGGTTCACATGGACATCACACGGTACACTAAAATCTTCACAATTGTGGCCCAACAGCAAAAAGTGAGGGCATCGCCAGCTGAACGTGTTGCTAACCTGATGAATGATACGGTACTGTACCCAAGCGGCGGTGACACCACAGTATGCTAGTGTACGCTACCGACAGATGCCCCGTTTATTAGCGGGGAAAGTGCCAAGACTCAGAGAAAAGACCCCATCGTGGCCCTTGCATGGATCTGTGAAGGCGAAAATTGAATTGCGCTCTCAGACTTTTTTGTGTTCTTTGCGACAAGGCGACCCAAAAAGAACGAAGCGAAAGCCCGAATTCGACGTGCAATTCGACAGCCGCAGCACTTGCTTCCGATCAGACTGCTCTCTCTGACAGCAGAGCAACGACCGGATCCTGCCGCGTCAGTTTTGCCTATTTCGGAGTTCGTCCGGGTCGCGTTCACCGGGCATCTTGGACTCTTCTTCCACTACTATACAGCTTGGCGCATACTGTACGAATCTCACGAGGCTGTTGAGTAGACCCTCGAGTCTAAAGGACAACAAAGGCTCCCAATCTATGACCATATATACATGAGAGGTCCTCACAATCATAAGTGGAGAGAACAAGCAGAACACAATACACAACGACGAGACAGTTGCGCCAGACATGCTCAATAAAGCGCCCATCATTCCTGGCCACTCGCCAGAATCTGTGGCTGGCATGTCGGGGTCAGAGCACACGAACACCACCATTACCACCACCATTGTCACCACCAACGATGCTGTCACCACCAGCATCACCGCAACCGAGTCCGTGCCTGTGCTTGTGCCTAGGCCCGGACCTGTTGGAGGACATGGGACTGGATCTGAGGTTGCCGAGAGGAGTGTCACTGGCTCTGGCATTCATAACGACCAGATCGGTAACGCCTCCGTCACTGGCAATTCCTCGGACCACGGAGCTGGCGCATCTGGCATTTTTCCCTCCTCGTCTCTGTCACAGCAACAAAGTGGACACGAGTTAGACATCACCATTAACAGCAAGAGCTTAAACACCGCCTCAGCCGCCGTGGAAGAACAAGAAGACAATCTCAAGAACAACTCAGTCACCAACACTAGCATCGACAAGAGTGAGTTCTTTTGATTTTCGTCATTATCACCACTTCCCTAATGGGAATCGTACACGTCGTTTTCTTTTAAGCTTTCATCATGTGCCCCCCCGGTCTGGACTCTGGTCTGTCTGCATGTCTTTGAATGTACACTGTAGACTTGGCCGCCACTGTTAGTGTAGTCAAGGACCAGTCATATCGTCCACTCGTTATTTACACGGCGGCTTTTTGTCCTTTTTTCTCTTCACGAGGATCCCATTTTATGATCTCTTAATACCCCAGATCTGCACCTAATCTTGGCATATCTTGTTCTTTGTTTTGACAACCCTCATTCAACACGTCCTTGCTCCTACTCCTGTCTATCCCCCGTGTTCATCCCCCCCAGTCTTCAACAGGGATCCAGAATCTTGTTTGTCTTAGCTTTCCCCAACTTTCTCACGGACCACATTCGGCATCCATTACATACATACAATACAACCTTATTTTCTCCGAAGTCTCGAGATAGTAAAAGAGTAAAAAAAAGAGCAATGCGCTGATCGCTAACGCGTGGTCGTACTCCGGTCTTCCAGCCCCAGACCAGCAGCAGGACATCATACCACTTCGAGCCAAGCCGGCCCCGCATCAGCCAGACCATTCTGTAGACCACCCTATCGACCACCCTGGCCACCATCGAAAGGACCCTCAGCACCCTGGTGACCCCAGTGACGACCCTCAAGCAGAGGCTTGCGAGTCTAACCACAATCATCATCCTGGTCACTGCCCGTGTGCTCAACCCGGCTCGCAACCCCCCGCGTCCGCGCAGTCGACTTATATAAGGTCGTCCCCGTTGACGTCGGAGCTCCCCAACGGTCCCAAGGGTGGCCATCACGAATCAACCACCACACCTAATAATCAACAACCGTCTACCATGATTTTCGCCGACCTGTACAAGTCACCTAGGTCGCCGCTGAACAAGCTCAGGCACTCGTTTCCTCACCACCAACAACCACTTGTCCTACCGCCTGACCTTGATGCCGACCTTGTGAGCAAAGATAAGGCCAAGCAGAAGGAAGCTGTTAGGAGGTACCTCGTTGAGAAGGTTCGCAATGACTGGGAGTTCGAATGGCCACCTGTGACACAATCACAGTCATCAACAGAAGCAACGCCAACGTCCAATGAGAAGCAGCAGCATATCGCTCAGCCTCCATCAGACAACACCATAGCGACCGACGAGCATGGCCCACCCAGGATAGCGGATGAGGCCGCAGTCCAAAGTTTCGACGACGATGCCCCTCGGGATCCAGGAGAGGAGGCAGACTCAGAATCCGATGCCGAGTCGGTCTACAGCACGATATCAGAAGATCTCATTCACTACCGTCCCCGAGCGGAATGGACCTCCGATCTCTCAGACAACGACGAGCAGCCAGCTCCCAGCACCTCCTCACCTTTCCGCTTCGACAGCCCTGACGCAGTCGGCACCGCCGTCAAGTGCTCTCTAGAAGCCAAGCGGGCCAAGAGGAGGCGGGCAGTGAGAGACGAAGCCTCGTGGAATCCCGGGCTGGCCTGCTTCGAAGCTCGCCGTGATGCCTGGACAGACGCCAAGACGGTCCGCGTCAAGCCCAAGCCGACGAGCCCTGTGTCTCCCACAACGACCATGTCGACGACAGCCCGCCGTCTCTCGTTCTGGCGCCATCACCGCTCGTCCGAGTCCACCAGCACCACCGCGCACCCAGTCGGCTCACCACCAGCAACAACAAACCTCACCGCTCCCCTTTCCCCCTCCACAACTCGCACCTCGCAGCAAAGCGCCCAAAGCGACGCCGTATCCGACACATCAGCCCGGGGAACCGCAACAGGCGGCAATGCCACGGACAGCACAGTCCCCTCCACCTCCCCCACCTCACCCTCAGCGCCCGAAAACACCTCTCTCTACCCGGTGCAAACCCTCCTCCCGCTGCCCCCTCCCCTCCTCCCCCCGCAAAACCCCATGCGCGCCTCCGTCACGCCCTCCATCTACCCCTCCCTCTACGACAAGATCATCATCAACAACATGCAACCCTCCTGCCCCGTAAACCTCGCCGACATGCTCCGCGCCTGCGTGGTAGGCTGGAAGCGCGACGGCGAGTGGCCGCCAAAGTCCCAATACACCAACGTTGCCGCCCCGCCCATGCCTGTGCCGAAACCCATGACCGCCGCGGAGATCGCCGCGCAGCGACAACGCAAAGCGGCGGCGCAGAAACAGATGCAAGCACAGAAAGAGGCGAGGGAAAAGGCAGCGAAAGAGGAGAGGGAGGTTAGGGAGCGGGCGAGGGAGGTCGCTAGACAGCAAAAGGAGGAGAGGGAACGGGCTGCGAAGGAGGCTAGAGAGGCGAGGGAAGAGAAGGAACGGCAGGAGAGGCGGGAGAGGGAGGAGAGGGCACAGGAGAAGGCGGAGAAGATGGCGGAGAAGCAGCAGAGGAGGAAGAGTGATGCTACTGCGCAAGCGCACCCGGGTGCCGGGGGGAGAAGGACTAGTATTGCGGCCTTGGTGAATGAAGCGGTTAATAATCTTTTGACGAGGGTGCCGACGGCGGAGGATAGAGAAAGGTCAGGGAGTCAGAGTGATGAGAATAATGGGGGAGGAGGAGGAGGGAAGGGGGGGATAAGGAGGAGCTTGCAAAAGGTGTTTTCGCTGGGGCATGGACACAGCAGTGGGCATGGATCTGCGCATGGTGGGGGTCAGGGGCAGCAGGCGAATGGGAATCCTGTTGCTTGAAACGGATGAGGGGAGGGGAAGTTTGGATACTATGAATGGAAATGGATGATGAACGCGAAGAGTTTATACCACAGAGATGAGAGGAGACAGCATTGCATGAAGCGAAGATGGCACGTCACATCCTTGGAATCGATATTGATGTGTGTGTTTCATGACTGATAGGGATGACATGGGGATATGGCTGGAAGTTGGAACGCTGGGAAAGGGAAATCGGGAAAAGCAAGCAATGGGATTGTCGTTGTATATATGTCAAACTGATACCCGGTGGTCTTTTCTTTTTCAAGGGTGCAATCACGAGAGCCAAGCATATAGGGTGGGAGGATTTAATGGTTTGGTTTTCAAATTCTGGGTTTGGGTTAGTCTCTCTGGATATCTAATGAAGCCTGTTCACCAACAACATTTGTTTGTCTTTCTTCTGGCCCTGATGAGTAGTACCCTGGGCCGTCTCCCGTCATTTCGCCTCAGTCCCAACGTACCTCTCTTCCTTTGACAAACCAAGTTCGGTTGCTCCTTCCTTGCTAACCCCCAGGACACTTCAAGGACACGGCAACAACCAGCCCTGTGCCAGCTAACTCGCGCCTTCTTAGATACCTAGATAGACAAGACGGAAAGACGAAGAAGCATTCCCGCTTTTAAAGACTTCCCGTTCGAGACGGTGCTAGGTACGCCGAGGGAACAAACCTGGAAAACCCCCATAAACGGACAGAAAGGACGAGAAGAGCCGGGAAGAAGAAGGCGGTGAAGAAGCATAGAACACAACTAAGCATCGTCGAAGATCTGAGGAGGAATGGAAGCTCGACGAATCTTGTTCTCACCCGTGGTCAGATGATGGAATTCCCCGAGGCGCAATTCATCAGAGGCTCTGCCTATGTGCGTGACATGCTTGCAGTATGCGGGTCATTGATATTGGTACGACTGAATGAGGAAAGGTAAGCACTGCACCATTAGAGAACTGTGTATGTATACCTAACATTGCCATTTACCTATGTTGGTCATATCATATTGGAGGCTATGCATAAGATCTGCCCACTCGAAGCCATGTTTCCGTTACGAAAGGAAAAGTCCCGCAGGAATAGAAGAGAAGCCCAATTAGATTCCCTCCGGATCCGCGCCGCGGTTTCTATTAAACAGCATACTCAGAGCGAAACAGCAGAAGCAGGTGATGAACAAGAACGATACTCCAAAAAAACGCACTACCAAAGACGCTTGATCGCCACTCTTCTAAAACTCCTTCCTCTTCCTCTTCCTCTATCTCGCCCGCCGTTCTTTCCCTCCCTCCCCGCTGCCAACCCAATCCAACTCCATACATATATGTGTGAAAATATCTTGTGTGTGTAACTATATGTATCCTAGGCTCCCCTTACATACCAACAACCCTCATAGCACCATACCCAACCGTGACGACAACCACAAGGGTAAGCAAACTGCTGGGCACGCCACGGCTGATAAAGTGCTTGACTTGGAGGTAGCGCTGGCCAGCTGGGTCTTCCTTCATGATAGCGGCTGTTGATAGATAGAACATGGGTTAGCATTGATCAAGGAGACGAGGAGTGTTAGAGGGAAAGACTTACTCATGTTAGGGAATCCAGAAGTGGGCAGCCCCATAGCAGCACTGCACATCAACACGCCCGCCATAACCAGCAAGTTCGGGTGCGGCTCGTCCAAGCCCTTTCCAACATTGTACACCAGCGGCAAGATGATCAGCGCCGCAACGGTGTGGCTGATGAACGTGGCAATCACCAAGATCAAGCTCGAGAAGACGAGCAGGACACCGTAGAGGCTGAAATCCTGGACACCCTCCGTGATCATCTTGGTGACGGTGTGCAGCAGGCCAGACGAGTTGACCGCCTTGCCGAGCGCCAATCCACCAGCCGCCAGGATAATGATGGTCCAGGGGAAGTTGTTGAAGTCCTCCTTGGTAAGGATGCCGACGCCGAAGAAGACGACGATGGGGATGATGGCGATGACGCCCATGTGTCCAAACTCGGCCTCGAGCTGATGGGAGGCGCACCACAGGCCGATGGTGGCGACGGTCACGAGGGTGACGAACCACTGGACGCCCGTGAAGCGGTCCTTGACGGGGCGGATGGGCACGATGGTGGTGCCCTTGCCCGGCTGGAAGGTGAGGAGCAGGAGAGCCCAGATGAGAAGCAGGGAGATGATGCCGACGGGGATGACGATGAAGAACCACTCGCCCCAGGTGGGAGGGGGTTCCATCAGGCCGATGGCGACCACGTTCTGAGGAGAGGCGATGGGTGAGAGCATGCCACCTACGTTGGAGGCGAGGGCGATGCCCATGATGAGGGCCTTGGACATGTTGGAGCCGGCAGGGAGGTTGCGAAGCATGGGCTCGATGATACCAAAGCAGAGGACAGGAGCAGCGACGTTGCTGATCAGCATGCTAGCTACTGCGGCCACGGCCATGTTGGCCATGAGAACCGTCCTGGGCTTTGCTCCTGCCTTGCTAAGAACGAAAGTTGCTATCCGCTTATCGATGCTGCACTTGGAGAGAGCGGCCGCGAGAGTGAAGCCACCGAGCAAAAGCATGATGACAGGAGTCCACATGGCCGAGAAGACAGCATCGGTGGCCGCTTTGGCACCCAGTCTGTGATGGGGCTTGTCGGCTTCGCGGAAGACTCGAAGGACGACGCAGAGGAAAGGGATGGTGAGCGAGGTGACGAAAAGGGGGATGGCCTCGGTAGCCCAAAGCAAACTGACAAACACCAGCAATGCCAGGCAATTTTGCTGCTCGGGCTTCTTCATAATAGGAAGGAACAGCAGGGCGAAGAAGATGGCAAAGATGATGATGAGAGTCAGCAGAGTCGAGCTGACCAGCCAAGCAGGTAGTCTGAAGCGGCCAAGCGGTGTTTCGATTTCCTTGGTCGCCAACACCAGCTCATCGTCGCCCTGAAGACGGTGGCTGGCTGGATCGGTATCTCGCCCAAGAAGAGTATGTCCCAGGCTTGCGGCTTCAGCTCGCCGCTCCAGACCGATCAGTTCTCTCCAGACCGTATTTCGTTCCCAGACGACGTGCTCTCTAAGGTGCGATCGCAAATCGCGCTTGGCCGCGTCCTCGTCACCCTTGGTGACAATGTCCGTATATGCGCGGACCATCAGGTTGATCTGCTCTTCCAAGCCCTTCATTGTCTCTGGACGGAAGGGATATGCGGTATCGACAAAGGTGTCCATGTACTTGGACCGCAACTGTCTGTCGATGATCTTGTCAAACTTCTTGAGGACCTTGCTAAAGCCCGTCCTGTTCAGCTGGATATAAGACTTGAGCTCGCACAGCTGGACGTAGAGGTTGATGATCCGCTTCTTAAGCATGATGCCCGAAGAGAACAAGGCAGCCTGCTCGGCATAGTCGTAGTCGTAGGTGGCGCTATATCTGCGAGACCTGGTCATCTCTGTAGAGGCGGTCATGTCGCCAATGGAGGACATCATATGTCCAGGGATACTAGTGCTTGTTTTCCGCCTCCCCAGGCTTAACCGCCTCCTTCTGGCAGACTTGTTCAGGCCGGTGTTCTCATCGTCACTATTGTCGCTGTTGGTGCCATCGTCGGTCGAGTTCCGGCTCCGCAGGCTTTCGCTCCGGGTTCGGAAAGGTCTCTGCTGCTCGCTCCCGCGGGTTGGGGGACGGGGCTCGCGCTCTTGGTCGGTGTCACCGACCTCCTCATCGAATGCGCCGACGTCGCGCAAGAGGTTTTGTACCTCTTCAAACAGCTCCCTCTCCTTGACGGAGTAGAAGGACACCACCTTTTCCAGCTCGACATCTAGGGCACGGATAAAGACAACTTCGGGGTCTTCATGTTGGATTAGCGGGCGCGACTCGCCGTCTCCGCCGGTTGACAGGTGGACAACCTTTTCGAGCTGGTAGATGCTATGTGGTTATGTTAGCTGGCTGACTGAGCAAGGCCTCGGAGATAAGACACGGGCAGGCGGGAATCTTACAGCTTCTTGAGGTTGCTGTATGCGATGTAATGCGTGCTCCAGTCCGGCACCGCATTGAACTGGATGCTGTGGGAGAACTTCATCTCGTCCTGTGCCTCTAGCCAGCGGCGCTTCCCGGCTTTCTTTTCTTCCCTGCGCGCGGCGCGATCACGGGATGGGTTGAGGTTGCGTCGGTTGGTGTCAGCTGTGTCGTCAGCTGTGCGAGTGTGAGGCTGCTTGGGTTGCGGATAGTCTTGGAGCTCGAATTCGTCCCGGTCTTGTTGGCCAGAAACGACTTGTGTCTTGCGTGGTTGTTGCGCAGACTCGGAGACAAAAAAGAGGATGCTGCTGCTGCGGGGATGATGTTGATCTTTTTCAGATCTTCCTCTTGTCCTCCCTCCCCTGTCCTTGGTGTTCCGGTCTCCAGCAACTGGCGTGGTGCTTGTTCCGAGTGGCGGTTGTTTCGCCTTGTTGTTCCCGCCGTCGTTCTCGTGGGACAGCGGATTGCGAACAGGTCGAGAGGAGGAGGGGCTTCCAGACTCGGCTGAAGACGCTATGTTGGGCAACAAATGTCGTTTTGCCTTGTCCTGGAATGGAAAAGGCAAGACTGAAATCTATGTAACAAAGATGGTCACCAACAACCAAGTGCATCATCCATTCCTTGGAATCATCCAAGACTAGTGAAGAGGGAGGTGTTGTGTCGCTGACGAAATGGGCCATTTACAACCAATTGCGCCCGCAATGCTGCAGCTACTCCACTATCTTACAGCGGATCAGGTGGCGTCCTGTCGGGGAGGCGAGGCGCTACATAATACCCAAGTTGGATGCACGCCACTCGGGCAGGAGAATCATGTATATCTGTACAGAGTCACTCATTAGGTAAGTGTTGTCGGGTAATGAAAGCCAAACTGTCCAGATGACACTAGGAAATCTGACTGATGTGATATTAAGCAGACTGTTGTTTCTGCAATTATAGTATTTTGAATCTCAGAACAAAACATCATACCATGATGAGATACAGACTGCGTCGAGTCTCATGACTCGGAGGGGAGTTGTCCGACACTTTAGTTTCTACAGGTACCAACTCGTAACGACTCGTATTGATTCGAGAACCTTGACGGTCGTACACCATCGTAGACAGAACTTTTCAAAAACACCAAAAATGAAAACACCAGAGTATCGAGACCCGACCATCACTTTGCATGTCTCCTCATTCAAACACGTTGCAGTAAATAGGGGAAGAGGCCAAGTGAAAGAAAACGAGCTTCTTGTACGTAAAAGTCTTGGTAGCAAGGAAGACCAAGAGCCAAGAATGCACACTCCGGTATCCCTAACCCTAAGTCTCAAAAGATACAACTATATCCCACCCTCCCGTGGGGTCACTGTAGCTAGGTACCTTAGTGCTGGCAGCCCAGTGTGGGCAGCCTCGACGAGACCCTTGAACGCGGCGCCTGACCATTCGGTATCACCACTGCCTGGCGCATTGCCAATCGCCATGCCGTCATCCTCCACCACATCCACTCGGTTGCGATAACACGATATCGAAATAATTCAAGACACGAGCCGAGACTTTTACGAATATCACCAACTTGCGCCAGCCACTGCAGTCTTGCTCGACACCCTCTAATGCGTTCATAACCGGCCTGTGATCACTGCTGCAACCAGTGAGCAGCTGGCCCGTCGCCATGCTCTCCGCATTTACGGCTCGACCCATCATCGAGCTCAAGCAGAGAGACAAGTCCAAGATCGAGTCTATCCTCGCCTACGGTGACCGCGTCCTCGTCGGCCTGAATACGGGGTCCCTCAGGATATACCGTGTAAACGAGATTCCACCTGTTCCTCCACCACCACCACCATCGAGCCAGTCCGCGAACGGAACATCGTCCCAACAGTCGAGCGAAGCTACCGAATCGACGACCCAAGACCAAAATGGATCTTCGACGACTCAAGACTACCAGAATGCCGGGCCAGGCTTTCAAAATGCCCAGGCCGCGCCCAAAGGGCCAAAGCCCACCGACCTCCTTCGCGAGGTAGAAAAGTTCTCGACGCGCGCTATCGAACAACTCGCCATAATCAAGGAAGCCAACACCATAATATCTCTGTCCAACTACAACGGTGTTGCCCTTCACGACCTCCAGACCTTTGAGCCGATCGAGTTTCCCACAGCCCGCACCAAGAGCGCTTCCACCTTTGCCGTCACGAGCAACATTGTCAAGGATCCTGATACCGGAATACCCGAGATCATCTCGCGTCTAGCGGTTGCCGTAAAGCGCCGCTTGCTGCTGTGGTCATGGCACGAGAGCGAACTTTCCCCCGATGTCACCGAAATAGTCCTGTCCGAGGCAATCCGGTCCCTTACATGGGCCAACGCGAACAAGGTCGTGTGTGGCATGAACGGTGGCTACCAAATAGTCGATGTTAAAACTGGTCAGATGGAAGATATTGTTGGTCCTGGGGCTATCGGGGCAGCAGGAGGACAAAGTCGTTTTGGTGCTACAGCCAGCATGGGATATATGGGGTTGGGCAACTTTACGCCCAAGCCTCTATCAGCAAAGCTCGCCGAGGGTCAACTCTTGCTCGCCAAAGATATCAACACGTTATTTATCAATGACGCCGGGAAGGCCTTGGAGAAGCGCCAGATTCCCTGGCAAGCTGCTCCCGAGAGCATAGGATACAGTTACCCTTATATCCTTGCCTTGCAATCACCAACCAAGGGCAGTCTCGAAGTGCGAAATCCGGACACCCTGAACCTACTCCAGACCATCAGTCTCCCGGGTGCCGCTTCTCTGCACTTCCCACCACCCACGGTCAGCCTGGCGCATGCTGGGAAAGGCTTCCATGTCTTGAGCGAGAGAGTGGTGTGGAAGATGGATGCTACCGACTATGATTCCCAGATCGACGAGCTGGTAAAAACCCAAAGGTATGATGAAGCAATTAGCATCTTGGCCATGTTGGAGGACGCTCTTCTCAAGAACAAGACCGAGACCATGCGCGAGGTGAAAATGCTCAAGGCCGAACTACTCTTCCGCCACAGAAAATTCCGCGAGTCTATGGATCTGTTCAATGAAGATGAGGTCCATGCTCCACCTGAGAGGGTTCTAAGACTCTTTCCCAAGATTATCGTTGGAGAGCTGGGTGTGGATGAGAAAAAGCCGGAAGAGCCACAGGAAGACTCAGATCACGAAGGGGCTCCTAATGGCAAAGCAAATGGAGATGATGCGCCCAAGGAGGACGAGCCACACTTTGAAGTATCATCGCCACAGAAGGGCAGTGGCTTTGCCAAGTATCTCATGGGTCATGGCC
Source organism: Copromyces sp. CBS 386.78 (assembly GCA_030685235.1). NCBI lineage: Eukaryota > Fungi > Ascomycota > Sordariomycetes > Sordariales > Sordariaceae > Copromyces > Copromyces sp. CBS 386.78. Next base: position 230,753 of record MU839129.1, on the reverse strand, counting down.
GCAAGAAGTTTGATCCAGAGACGTCGTCCATAGTCTCTCCCAGAAGGGGCCCAATCGATGATGATGCGGCCAGCATCAGGAGCAAGGCGGCCGAGGACCAACGCGCTCAAGATGAAAAGGATCTCATGACAGCCGTCTCGGAGCTGAACAGCTACTTGGCTGGAGCGAGAGCGAGACTTCAGAGAGTTATTGACCCAGCTACCGGAAAGTTGAAGCCGCGCAAGTCATCCAATGGGGCCACGGAGGAGGCTTTCAAGACACTCCTAATGTCTCAAAAGGATGAGGATGATGAACAGCTTGAAAAGGATCTACAGGAGACTTTCAGAGTCGTTGACACCACTCTCTTCCGCGCCTTTATGTACTCCCGTCCGACATTGGCCAGTTCCCTTTTCAGAATCCCCAACTTCTGCGACCCACAAGTTGTCAACGAGAGGCTTGTAGAGCACAATCGGTTCAACGAGCTGGTAGATTTCTTCTACGGCAAGAAGCTGCATCGTCAGGCACTCGATTTGCTTCGCAAGTTTGGCTCGCCGGACGAGCCTGATGAGGCGGCGCCTACGTTGCACGGTCCCCAAAGGACGGTCCTATATCTGCAAGGTCTTCCGCCTGAGCTGATCGACATCATCCTCGAATATTCCGAGTGGACGTTGAGGAAAGACCCCAAGCTGGGAATGGAAGTCTTCCTCGCCGACTCGGAGAACGCTGAGACTCTTCCGAGAGCGCGGGTCCTCCACTTCTTGGGCGGCATCGATACCGCCTTGGAGATCCAATACCTGGAGCATATCATCTCGGAACTGAACGATATGACGCCCGAGTTTCACAACCGCCTTGTCGAGTTGTTTATTAGACAGCTCAGGGAGGAGAAGAAACCGGGGGAGGAAAAAGAATGGGACTCGCTCATGGAGCGGTTGGTACAGTTCTTGAAGGACAGTCGACAATACAGTCTCGGAAGAGCATTTAGTCTCATTCCCCGGGACGACTCCCGCTTCTACGAAGCCCGAGCTGTGGTCCTCAGCAACATGGGTCAACACAAGCAAGCACTGGAGATCTACGTCTTCCAGATGAGGGACTACAAGAAAGCAGAAGAGTAAGCCACTCCCTCCCCTTTCCCTCATTCTGCCCTAACTCACACTAACCTCAACTTTTCAAAAAAAAAGATATTGCAACCGCATCCACAAATCCTCCGAACATCCTCTCCCCAACTCCCCCTCGCACCCGCCGGGAACCACAACCATCACGTCCCCCTCCACCTCCACCGAGGACCCTTCCCAAGACGAAGCCCACCCCTCCATCTACCACACCCTCCTCTCGCTCTACCTGACCCCTCCCTCCCCTCACAAACCCAACCTGCCGCCCGCCCTCGACCTCTTGTCCAAACACGGCTCCCGCCTGCCCGCCACCTCGACCCTCTCCCTCATTCCAGACGACCTGCCCGTCTCGGAGCTCGAGTCGTACTTCCGCGGCCGGATGCGCAACGCCAACAGTATTGTCAACGAGACGCTCGTCGTTGCTGGTCTACGGAAAACGGGACTGGTTACGAGCCAGGCTTTGTTACTGCTGGGCGATGGGCTACCGAGGGGAGCGGCGGGACTGTCGGGTGGTGGAAGCGGGAGTACCAGGGTGGGAGGAAGGAATAGACGGGTGGTGATTGGGGAGGAGAGGGTTTGTGGGGTTTGTCATAAACGATTGGGGGGCAGCGTGGTGGCGGTGTTGCCGGGTGGGGAGGATGCTGTGGTTCATTATGGGTGTTTGGCCAGGTCACAGCAAGGAAAGGGGATGGCGGTCGGGGTTGGTGGTGAGGTGGTGATGAGTCCCGGGACGACGGGGAGTGTGAAGAGTGGTGTGAGCGGGACGACGACGCAGTATGGGGCTTGGGGGAGAGGGTAGAGTAAGGGGTAGGTGGTGATGGGTTCACGCTTTTTTTTGATGAATATGAATATGGGCATGGGTATGAGTGATGATTGTTTTAGGTTTATTATATGAATTGAAATGGATTATTGGTTTGGCACGCTATCTCTGTACGATGGCGGTTGGTCTTTTGTCATACTTTGTTTCTATGCTTCTGTTAGCATCACAGGATTATTTCACTCGGCGGAAATGTACTGTACTTGTACTGTTGATCAAAAAGCATAGCGATGAGTTTCTCGTTCAGCCCTGATCATGAACTAATAACTCATACCACCACAACAATCACCTTTTTTCATTCCTCTCGGAGCCTTTCAAAGACCCTCTTCCCATGTGCATGTCGTATCTTACTTTTTGATCTTAACCCCTTCAGTTACCTACTCATCCTCCTCAACAACCTCCTCCCCATAATTCTCCTCCTCCTTGGCCGCCTCCTCCTCCTCCGCTGTACTCTTTCCTCCCGAGGCCGCAGCCGCCCGTTTGTTGTCCTCCTCCATTCGCTGCGTGAGCTCGCGGTTGATGTCATCTTGGAAGGTGGCGGCGATTTGACGGAGTTCGTGGAGGTATTTGGCGCGGTCCGAGGTGGTCATTGGTGATGATGTCGAAGTGGTGGGGACATCTTTGGTGAGGGAGAAAGAGGGTGAGAGGGAGGTCGAGTTGGTGTAGATTGCTGTGAAGGTGGTTGAGGGCGCCATTTTTGGATGTTGAGGAGATGGATGTTGATGAGAGTTTTGACTGAAAGTACCGTATGTACCTAAGGCGCGATCGAATCTGCTTGGTGGTATTTGTCTAAATAGTGTATGGTTAGTGGTAGTTTTTTGTTTACACGTTTGGACACTTCAATTTAACCTACCGGGCCGGTATTCTGCTATTTGAGCATCCAATGATGAGGGTTGTTTTGATTTTATTTTATCGATGTCAGATTCTCATCGACGAAAAAGGAACAAACCTCAAAAATAATGCATCTCATCACAAATGTCCACTGAACGCACCCACTGCAGAGCAATGCACGTTTGCGAGACTGCCCTGGTGTACACTGACGTTAACTGCGGGGCACCAGGAAGAGTTCCATCTTGAGAAACAATTTAGGGCGATCTAGCCCCTGATTTTGCCTGCCAAGCATCGGGCAAAGCCCCCTTGTTGCCCGGATTTGGGCTTTTGATATTGGCCAAACACTGGAAGTGGGAAGTGGGAGTGAGGAGGAGGAGGAGGCTCGGAGGAAGGTGCCCGTGGAATGCTTGGAAGTGCCCTGGAAAGAGAAAAGGACGGCTGGGAACGGGGATCAGCGCTTGCCGTAACAAATGTCGTACGCAATGAATGGATGGATTTCCATACAATGGTCCCTTTCTAATCTCTTATCTACCTCATACTTTCCCGTTCTTCTTGAACATTTCAGCAATTACATCTACTTTGGGCAACACATGTTCAATGCCTTGACGCCCGACATCAACAATTCCCCAGCGACTGATGGACTTCTTGCACAGATATCCGGGTTAGCAAGATGTGAAAGAAAGCCCATCCGCTCGAAACAAGGCCGTTCAGTAAACGGATGATCCATCACAAAACACCACCAACGATAGTTACCTACCTACCTTGAGAAGCACCATTGAATGACCTGCAGCAGTAAACAATGCAACCCACAAGAGGAACCCCGGCACCCACGCAGAGGGCTCCAGGGAGCTTCTCACCGCTGCCGGCCACCACTAACTCCACTGGAGGTGTTAACGCGGATGCTATAGTCCGTCCCCATCGTCCGTCTCCGGGCCCGGTGCGCATGATCTCAGCCTCGACCTCCAGCAACGACGACCTCACGCCATTGACCATCCCTCGCACAGCCAGCCAGTCTACCGCCCCGTCGCCCCAGCCAGGAGGAGGTCCAGGCGCATCAGGATTTGGAGCAAGAGCAGCAGCAGGAGGAGCATCACCCGAGCGACGAGGAGGAGGAAGAGGAGGAGGAGGAGGAGGAGGAACAACACCAACCCCCGGCCGCGAATCATCCGCGACTCCTATTTACAGCAGCTTCACGTCCCAGGCCAACAGCGCCAGCACTCCGAGTCTCCAGACCAACTTCTCGCGACCGACCCTATCGAACACCGCCGCCCTGTCCTCCGCCGCCGCCGCCGCCGGGACACATTCTCCGATCGATACGGCCCCACGAAACGGGCCCTCTCCCCTGACCCTACCGCCGGCCAGCGCAACAACGTCCTCCACGCCCACTTCCTTCTCCGGCAGGGTAGGCGCACACTCGCGCAAACACTCGGCGAACGCGGGCCTGTTCGAGCCTACCCTGCCCTCGACGAGCACCTCCAACCTTGGCCAGTTCCAAGCCGACTCGCCCAAGGTACTCAGCCCGACGCCGCAACGAGACATGTCCGCCAGCCACATTGCTGCGCAGGCAGCCGTCTCCAAGTCGCAGCTTGTCCAGCAACAGCAGCAGCAGCAACAGGCACCACCGAATGCGCATCAACACCTCCTCCATCTACAACACCGTCAGCGGTCGCAAACGATACCCCCCTCAACCGAGCATCATGAACAGACTTCGGTCGCGAACAAGCGCATAAGCGGCGGTCCGATGAGCCCTCCGATGTTGAGCTTAACAGAGGCGAGCGCGCCCAGGGATAATGTGTTTGGAAGTCAAGGATATCACAACGGCCTCCCTGGAAACCATACCCTTGCTGCCACGGCGGCCGCGAACGTGGTGTTCCCCCGATCGGCGCAATCGTCGCCCAAACTGCCCACCCAGTCCACGAACCCCTTGACGCCCACTCCACCGCCTGTCGCCGCCGAGAAACCCGTCGTCAAGTCGGAAAAGAGCAAGGTCAAGCTGTTTTCACGTCCTGGCAAGTCCAGCTCAAAGGGGGAATCATCAAAGGATAAGCCACTACCTAGCCCGGGAAAGCTAGGACACGCCTTTTCGAATCTGCAACGGACCAACTTCAGCACCACGAGTCTCGAATCGACCATGCAGCCTTTCTACGCGCATGGCAACTCGTCAACCGCCACGATACGACCGGCCGAAGCTACGGAGAAGGAGGTGAAGGAAAAGGAAAAGAAGCATGGGCATTTCTTGAAAAGACAGAAGGAAAAGCTGATAGAGGCGTATCACCTACCGCTTTCGTCAGCTTCGAGCAACTCCAGGCCTACAGACCCCACAGCTCCCACCAGTCTGTACAACTTCAACTTGCCAACAAGTCCCGCTCCTGGCAGCAATGCGTTCAAATCGGGTCTTGATTTGCGACACGGCGGTCGTGCATTGCGCGAGAAGAAGAACAAGGAGGACAAGAGTCTTGACGACGCGGCCTCGAGCAACAACCTTGGAGGCGACTGGCCCGGTCCAAGTAGCGTGAGCTCTGCTACTGGCACTCTGGCTTCAGCTCTCTTCCACAATGAGCCTTTTGACAGCCAAAAGTTCGGGCTCAACAATATGACCCTCGATGACGCCTGGCCGTTCCTCAGGGCCAAGCTGCTTGTCATCTTTGAGGCTGAGGACCTTCGTCTCCCTGTAGAGGACCTTAATCGTATTGTGACGATGCATATCCAGTACTGCATTACGCGCCGCAGCCCAAACATCATTATTGACGATATCCGGGACTTTCTCACAACTGGCTTCTCGAGTCTCGACCAGAGTCTGAAGAAGACTCAGGAGGACCGCTTGATCCCCGCCCTTGTCGAGCTTTGGATCTTTACATTTACCAGTATCCTACCGTATCTGCAAGCCGTCTTTTTGCCATTAGACATGGAATTCGCTGGCAACGGGCCCCTGATGACACCAGACCAAGCCCGTGATTTCTGGGGCGGTGTCCCCGCTAGTTACGGCGTCAGCATACCGGCCTCATCCGTCCTTGACATCCGAAGACTGGTCCTCCTTTCCTTCCGCGATATCGTTATCATTCCTCGCTACGACACGCTGAAGATCATGTTCTCGCGTCTCTCTCTCGAGTTCCTACCGCAGAACCTTGCCAACATGGCCCTCTCCTCTCCGGTCCCAGTTCCTACCTCTGGGTTCCAAAACATGGCTCATAACCAAGGCAGTGTCTATCAGTCCGCACTCTCGACCTCGCCCCCGCAAGAGTCGCAGCAGTCACTATCCTTCGCAGGTAGCCTCCCAGCAAACATGACCCTGGGGATGGGAGCTGGCTTTGGTACCGCCCCTCCACGGCCCAACACCTCCATGTCGAACCCTGTTGGTGCTATGGACCCCTCTTACGCGAGCTATAGCAGTAACGGCATGGGCATGGGCACCGGCGGTGGCGATACAACTCCAGGAAGCGGTAACCGTTCGCGCGCTATTAGTAACGTCAGCTTCGGCAGCGACCACGGCAACGCCAACCGCCCTTTCACTCCAAGCAGCATCCAAGCCCTCGGCGCCGCCTCCGCCCAAGCCGCCATGTCTACCCCCAGCGGCGTCGGCATGGCCAACCTCAACCTCAACATGTCCACACCCGTACAACAATTCCCACCGCACGTGGCCCCCAGCATAACCAGCATAGGCAGCAACTCCATCCACGGCAGTCTTCGCGACTCAACCGGCGGCGGTGGCGGTCGAACCGCCGACCAAAACGTCGAAGACTCCAAGCAAGTGACGGAAATGGTCGGCCGCATGCTCCAATGCATGTCCGTCCTAGCCTCCGTTTCCGCGCCCACCACCCCTTCTTTCACCTCCTCCAGTTCCTCCCTAGTTCCTAACCAAAATCCCCACGCCTCCACCACCAACCTTGCTTTCCACAACACCTACTCCTCATCGCAAACCTCCGTGGCAACAACAACCATGACCAACGCCACCGTCCCCGCCTCCCCTTCTGGGTCGTCCGCAGCCGGCGGCTTACCCCCCTTGGTACAAACGATGTCCTCGCCCTCGCAGTTCTCCTCCCCTTCGTCGCCGGCTACGCCAACCGCTACCAGCCCCGGTCCGTTACCTCCCAGACCGTCGATATCGAGTTTGAGCGCTAGCTTGGCTGGGTTTGGTGGGAGTTTTGGTAGGGACAGTGTGCCGAATACGCCCACTGGTGGTACCGTTCCTAACCATACCACAGCCGCCACCACCACTACTGGCGGCGCTGGTGGGATAGCTGGAACCAGTGGCAACGCAGGACCACCAGATGAATCCTCCCGCATGATCGAGGAACTCAGCAAGCTCCTCAAACTAAACTGGCTCGGCCGCGGCCGAACCGGTCGTAACAGGCGGGGGATGGTAGGCGGAAGAGTTAAACGTGCGGGAGCTGGGAGCGGGTCCGGGTCGGCTTTGACGTTCTCGATGGGTGCTGGTGGGTATGCATCTTCCTACCAAGGATATGGTGGTCAAGGAGGAGGAGGATACACAGGGTCCGTGTCGGGCTATGCGGGATCGTCGTTGGGGACGGGACCGGCGGGGGTTAGTATGAATAGTCTTGGGACGATGGGCAGTATGAGTATTGGGACTGTGGGGAGTGGGTTTGGAGGTGGACTGCAAGGGCAGGCTGACAGGGATAGGACGGGGATGGCGACGGGAGGAGGGACGGGAGGAATGACAGGTGGGACGGGGTTGGGATTGGGTACCTCTACAGTCGGGACAGGCACAGCAACAGCAAGTGGAGGGATGAGTAGTCCGTCTACTACCCTTGCTGCTGGCGGTGCTGGGACCGTTGGTGCTGGTGCTGCTCTCGCCCCTGGTGCTACTGGTACTGGTGGCCCTGCTATGGCTGGTGCCGGTGCTGGTGCTGGTACTATCGGTGCTGGAGCTGCTATGCCTGGCCCCCCTACTACTGCTGGGGCTGTCGGTCCCGGTGCTGTTGCCGGATCGTCATCGTCGAACTCGAACTCGAACTCGGAGGTTATAGTCGACAATTAGTGGATGGTGACCAAACCTTTGGAGAGATGGGCATTTGGCTTTGGGATGGGGAGTGGGAGTGGGAGTGGGAGTGGGGCTTGAACATGGGACTGGTACTGCTATTAGGCAGTCAAAAGTTGGTGGAGTGGGACCGAAAGATGAGGCACGCACGGCAAGGCTTTATGGGAGAAAGGAGTTCAGGGTAGATCGGGTTTCGGGGCATTTACATTCTTAGGCATCACGCAATCATATATATATATATATACAAGTAATATTTTCTTCCGCTCTGCTTTGCTCATGGTCACAGATGATGGTGTACGTGGATGTGAAGTTCCAAGGCACGAGATGGGTTTTGGGGGTAAAGTAGGTGTGGATGTCTTGTATCGGTTTCGAAACCGCAGTCAGTTAGTTGCTTGAGGTGTTGGATACCATAACTTGGAGTTATCTTGAGCCATCGTGATAAAAAAAAAACCACCAGGATATGCCCATGGTAGATGGATGGCGAATGATATCTTGTTGCAACTCATGATCTAAACGGACGATGGAGTGCCCATGTCATGCATTCGATCAACATAAAATACGTTGGTTATGGGATCATGTCACCGTACCTTGGTATTCTGCCACATCTGGGGAAGGTGAATCACAGAACCTGTACGCCGACATCACATTGATCACATAGGAACGATCAAGGCAGTCGTGTCTTTGATCATGAATTCATTTTGCTATCTACTAAATGAAAGCCCTGTAGTACTAGAAGATGTAACCTCCACTGATTCCCACATATCTTTGCGATCAGAATGATCTCTCAACGTGGGTGCCCAGCAATGGGTCGAAAAGTGATTTCTCTATGCCAGAGCGAAAACATTCATATCCATGGGAAGATGATGTGAATGTCGATTCGACACGCCGTGAAGCGCGTCTGCTGGCAACGGTAAACAATGGTCACATGGGAAAAGAGGAAGCAAAAGTGTTTCTGAATGTTTGTTTCATTTGACTATCTAATGATGCTTCGATTCATGGTAAATGTCCTGTTGTTTGGATCTGTTAGCTTATGCTCGCAAGACAAAAGACTGCTCAAAACAACAAGTGTTTGATGATCCAATCAGACATCCAAGGAAGACTTCGCCCTCATCTGACCCCGAGAAAGGCTCGTAGGTGGGGTCTCGAGTGGAAACTGCGAATGTAGGAAATCTTCATCATAAGGATCGGGGGTGTGCTGTATGGGTGCAAGATGCACAAAGTGTGAACTAACCTTTTGATGTGAAGCTGCGTTGTGATCCAACTGTCGTGGTTAGTCGTCACAAGTGTTGTCTGTCTCAGGAAGAGAAAGCAGAAGCAACGGGAGGGCACGAAGGCACCTTTTTTATGTATGCAGAGAGCCAGGCTCGAGAAGATTCTGTATCTGTCTGCGGTATCGAGTCAGCAAGCATATTTGCGAAAACTGCTGTGAATACGCGCGTGGGGGAGGATTGGAACAATGAAGAAGTGCAATCCGCTTCAGTCAGAAAAAATTACTGGCAAGCAACAGGCCGACTCCCGTAGGAGGAAGCCCGAAACAAAGTAGTCTTCGTTCATGGTCGATTCAGTTGGGAAAAGAAGACATTTCAGAAGTTGTCATCATCTGAAGGCGGATGCCGGGAAATGTGGGAAATGTGATGGTGTGAATGGAAGAGAAGGGAGAAGTGCGCTTACCTCGTTGATTGCCATGGTAGTTGTCGTTGACCTACCGTGAATGCGACGCTGTGATCGCGTGTGGAAGTTGACAACATGTCGCACAGCCTTGCCTCAAGAAGAAGCAAGATGCTGCGGGCAAGCATACGAACACGCAATGAAGCGGTTCCTGCCAGCTCTGCAGACATCAAATCATTGCGCACCAGGCGCAACAATCGAAGGACGGAATGCGTGAGCTCGAATGACTCGCGGCGCTTGCAATTGTTGGTTTCTGGGGAAGGGAAGAAAAATTAAAGGTTGCGACAAATGGAGAGTTCAAATACTCCTGCGCGGGAACCGATAACGATAACGAAAATTTAGGTGGGGTCGGTGAGTTCCAGGCGGGAGACAGAATGGAAGCGCGCAGAACACAGACACGTGGAGACACACGTGATGCTGGGTTCCACCTGTCGGCCTCTCGAGCAATGTTCGAGTTGCCCGTTGGTGAGTCTTTCAGTCAGCCAGGTCACTCTACTTTGCAGGCTCTTATTGTAATTTAAGTTCTTTCTATGTCATCAAAGCCCGCTACCTATGCTGAGCTATGTTAGTCGGCCTCAAAAAGACCCCTTCTTTGTGTGACCCTGATGTTTGACGGTGTGGTATCGTGCCTGGACCAATAGCCGACACCCCCTTTTTCAGTTTCCGGCTTCTCAGACTTGGTAGGGTTAGGGTTCTTGGCTTCAGTCTGAAAGCTTGCTCGAGGTTCAGCATTCGGTTGACACTTTTTTTGTCGAGAATCTGCCTGGTCCAAAACGACTTCTTCTCCGTCGTCAGTTGCTCATAATTACCAAGTGTCATGAAAAATCTCTCTGCGCCTGAGGCCGAAACCGGTAATTCGGGTGGTGATTTCCGTGGATGCATGAGGATATGAGGATGGCTCAGTGCACGGAGCACGGCAACTCTCTGCTGTTGGTTGGAAGACCCAAGTTGGACACCTTGATATGTGGTGAAGATGAGGTGTTGATTGAATGACAGAGAGTAGCATGCCATGGAAAGAGTCGAGCTGTTCCTGAGGTTGTCTGGCGATTATCACATGAGGAGGATGTACAGCATTTGTTTGAGCATTGTGCGGTTTAGGGATTCTTACGACATAGCGCTGCTTGTGCGCGGAAAGTCATCATATAGGTAGAAGCCCATTTCCCGTGACTATCTGCACTCTGCAGCATCCAGTGCGGTGCAGCTGAGTGCTGACCCCACACAAAAGACATCCAACGTTCGAATCTCATATAATACTAAGCTCCATGCCCAACCAATGTCCAAAACTTAGACTTAACCCGACAAGAAAAATGAAGTGACAAGTTTTCAGCGCGAGAAGACTTTCTTCTCCGCTCGTCATCACCGGTCGGTCATCAGAAGTCCAACAGATAGTTAGTAAGTGGCATCTCCTTCTTTGTACCCCCAGGGTCCACAACTAACCTCATCCAGCTTGGTCGCCAAGGACCCCCGACTTGTCAAAACCAACCAAGAGCTCCAGAAACAACTCCAACTCTTTTGACGGGACTCCCGTCTGCCCAGGTCCAGGTCCCAGACTCCCAGACCTCGCCAGTCCCATAAAAACTCCCAGTCAAGCAGCAGCCCAGAGACGACGGACGGGAGATCCACACAACCTTACCCTTCCCAATCATCCCCAAACCTCAATCCACGTCCGACTCCGACAGTCCACGACACGTCGTTGCTCGTTGTATTCCTCATCTCAGCTTGCAGGAGGTCCAGTGCTTTGTCGCTCACCTTTTTTCTCTCTATCTCCGATCTCTTTTTCAACTCTCGACGCTTCAGTCTTCCCATCCTCCTAATCATTCCACCACCTATTTTCTGTGGTGTATTGCCGCATCGGCATACCTACCTACCTAATACCTAGCCTGCCTACCTCTACCTTCCCGGGCTTCCACTTCACACTGCCGCTCTGGTCGCCTCACTTTGGTACCTACATATTTACACACCTACCTACACCTATCAGCCTGCCGGACCAGTCCCGCTTCGTCTCTTCTTCCTTGCGTGTCAGATCGCTTGGGGGGCACTCTCTGTGCGGTGCTTACTTAACACTGTTCCCTGGCTGACTTTCGACCGACTTGGATCTACCTTTGCCCACTGTCTCCCCCAACTTTCCGCTCACGTTGCTCGTCGCGCGACCGCCGCCGCCAGACAAGGCCCCCGTCGCTGGCTGTGAGTGCACACACACCACCCAAGACCTGCCACTCCCGCCGCCTTCCCGCCCAGCTTGAAGCCTGTCCGGGGTGATCTGGATCCTTTCGATCGCCAGGTCCGCACTAAAAGGAACCGACACCGTGCCTGTTGTCGTCGCCGTCGTCGCCGTCGCATCCTCGGCCACCCCCAGCACGCTCACCTTTCCTCGCGCTCGGTGCAGCAACAGCACAACAGCAGTCGTCCAGCACACGCCATATTTAGCTGCCTCTCGACCGCCTGTCGACCGCCACCCGATTGAAGCGGCATTGTGATACGCGCGCGCGCCAGACAAGGAAACAGACCGACCAACGCCTCTGCCGGCCCTCGCGGCAACCCCCGTACCAACAACCTGGTTACACTTCGTATGCGATAGCGCGGAGGAAGTCACGTCGATATCCACGCTGTGGATAGTCGACAGCAAAGTGGAAAGAGATGATGGCGAGCATGCCAATGGGCCCCTCCTTTTCGCCGCACCCCGGCGGAATGCAACAACATCCGGGAGCTCCTCCCGGTCACCACATGGCTCCGGGCATGGCCCACAACCCCAGCCAGCCCGGCGCAACCCCCGCCATGACCCATCAGATGGTGGCACACCTAGGTGTCTCCGGCCCCGGCCCCCAGATTAGCGCCGGCGCTCTCATGGGAGGAATGCCGCCTGGCACCCCCAACGCCCATGCTGCCATGCAGCATTTGAACCCCCAGCAGATGGTGGCATACCAACAGCAGATGAACGGGATGGGCTGTACGTTCTGCCTTCCTTTTCCCATCATTCTCTCGTCGCTTGCTTGGACATCATGAACTAACCAAAACGTATCTCCAGTTCCCAACAACCAAGCCATGCAACAACAGTTGCAACAAGTTAGGCTCCAGCAGTTGCAGCAAGCGCAACACCAAAGGATGATGCAGGCCCAGCAGGCTCAGTACAACAACCTGGGAGGCATGCCAATGGGCGTCCCCGGTATGGGCCAGATGAATCCTCAGCATATGGCTCAGTTGATGCAGCAGAGGCGCGCAATGGGAGGCCCTATGCCAATGACCCACCAGATGCAACAGCATCTAGCGGCGCAACAGCACGCAGGGCAGGGAATGAATGTAAGAGCTCGAGAGTCCCGTTGCGAAAGGCGATCTGCTGCGAGGATACTAACTTTATGCACAGCCCAATCTTATAGCCCAGCAGCTGGCGATGCAGCAACAGCAGCAGCAGCAGCAGCAACTACAACAGCAGCAGCAGCAACAGATGGCCCAGCAGGGAAACAACCCCGGCCAGCACCCGATCAACCCTCAAGGCCCGGGCCTCAATATGCAGGCTCAGCTGGCCGCTCTTCATACGCAACAGGCTCATGCCCAACAGTCGGCGGCAGTTCAGGCAGCTCAGGCCCAGGCCCAGGCGCAACAAGGAGGACCGGGGCAACCACAGCAGCAACAGCAACAACCGCAGCCCCAACAGCCTCAACAGCCACCTCAACAACAGCCGGGTCAGCCTCAGCAGCCTAATCAGCAGCAACCACAGGTTCAGCCAGGCCCAGGGGCAAACGGGCCAGCGCAGAACCAGGGACCTGCTCAGGGCCCTACACAGCAGCCGAACGCCCAACAGCAGGTTTCTCCCCAGACGCCGCAGACAACACAAGCCCAGCAACAACAACAACAGCAACAACAGCAACAACAACAACTCGCTCACGCCCAAGTCCAAGCAGCCAATGTTGCCAGTCTGTTGCAGCAGCAAAAGCGTGTGGATAGCGCGAACCTGAAGGGCCAGTGCTTGCTCAAGCTCAATTTGTTCAATGAGCATTTGAACGGATTCACGGTAAGCTTACGCGTTCAACATCTCCAACATCTCCAATTCCAACGCCAGGTTCATTCTTACTGACATTGCTTCTATGAAGGGTTCCCAGGGTGCAGACGGCTTGAAGTACTGGCACCACTTTGTCCAGCGGTTCTTCTCTCAAAAAGGCGTCTTCCGTCAGACTTTCAAGAGAGGCGAAGATGAAGCTGCCGATCCCAAGCCGTACGAGATTGACTATGCAGCCTTGCCGCGATTCTTCAACGTGCATTTCGAAAGTGGCGTATCGAAAATGCAGCTGGTCATGCAGGGGACGACAGACAGGTCGTTGCCCCATGACGGCCATTTCGTTGAAATCGCCAAGGCGAGTGTCTTTTACTGGTTTGACCAGGGATCACATGTAAGTCGGAGAGCCCTTAATAACCCTAGCCTACGTAGTGGCAGCATGCTCACCGATTTGATATAGGTCGTTCACAATGGAACCCTCCGGATCCAGTTCGATAGCGACCAAAACATCGAGCTTTTCGATTTTGTCGTTGAATACCACGAGGAGTACCATTCGCGACGCGCGATCATCGAAGCTGCTCGGCCTTCGCATACTTGGATCAAGGAGTGGAAATCCCTGAACCCTCCCGACAGCAAGCAGTCTCCAGAGATGAGCAAAAAGGGCAAGCAGAGGCCGTATAAGAGCCCAGCCACACCGCCGCCGGATATTGCGCTCCCGGACTCTTGCGTGAAAATGGGCATGGGGATTCCCGAAGGCGTGTTTCAGTTCCTGGAGGTACGTTGTCGCAATACGCACTGTTCTGCAGGTACAATATAATGCTAACGGGTGTGCAGATGGCCGATATCATAGGCCAAATGAACCCCTTATTCACTTTCTCTCACAGCCATCCCGGAATTTCTCCATATATTGCTCTTGAGCAGTATATGACCCAGATCGGGGGTCAAGGTCCCAATGTCAACGGCCAGGCAATGCCGCAAGGAGTCCCAAGGACGCCTGGCTATAACCAGTTCCCTATGGGTGCTAGCCCAGCAATGGCAAACCAGATGCTTCCTGGGTCTCCTCATATGGGCAGCCCGGCTCCCGGCCAGATGCAAGCGCCTGCTATGCAGCTTCAAGTCAGTCAGCAAGGCACCAACTCCAGTGGGCCGAGCGCAAATACTTCGCCTCAGCAAAACAACAAGAAGAGGAGAGCCTCCCAGGCGAAGCTCGAAGATGATGGTCCCACCTCGGCCCCGACACCGGCGACTATTGGTACACCTCAGATGCCGCAGATGAACGGCGTCCAAGTGAAGGCCAAGCACCCTCCAACGCCGAGGATGCAGAAACGCATGAAGAACAACCAAGGATAGAGCCCGAAGCGTTCGTTGCTCAAGCTGCGGACGCCGGTTGGCTCTCTTATCATAAACAAATAACAGAAACTCTTTACGGTTGGTGTCTTGGCGTCTTGCTTGGTCTTTTTTGACATGAGCTCGTCCAGACCTCTCAACTCCTTAGACTTCCATAGCTGGGAAGTCATGGGTCCTATTTCTTTCATCTTTTTTCTTTCTGTCACACACGCATGGGATTTGAAATGACTGCATCCGGCTAAACTCTGTATTTGGGCCGGGGAAAGCATTCATTCTGGAATCGGACCATTTGCATATACCCCATTTTCTGGTTCACATGGGAATCCCGTTAGTTCAAAGCGCATATGGGAGGAGACGGGGGAGTATCAATAGGGGGAGCGGAACCGTTGACGGGAGATGAAGAGGAAGTTAGGATAACAGAGACACGAAGAGGTGGGAAGAATCGATCAGGAAGAGGCGGCAAGGTATGGGAATGACGATGGATGGAACGGAGGAGCACAGAGGATAGTATTTGAGGGAAGGGTCAGCTGAAGCAGGTGCTGGAATATACTTGGCTCGAGTTCATATGATCATATTTGCACTCGAGGCAGGCGTTTTTGACGCGTTCTGGTAGGCGTTCTGCAAGGCGAAGGATAGGAAGGCGTGCTTTTTTTGTACATCGCGTTTCCATTTTTCCTCTTTTTATTTGGTCGTTTGGTTCCAAAGTTTGAGAAACCACCGCATTCCTACTACCTACCTACCTCTTGTCCGTTTTCCTTTTGCAGGGTTGATATATAGTGCGGGAAAGAAGAGTCTCTGTTTATTTTGGTCTAGGCAAAGGAAGGAGAAGGGAAAAGAAGGAAAACGACGCACGCGAATAGGGAAGGAGTGAGAGCTCGGCCATCCCTGGTCTACCTCACGAGCTAGACGGCATAGAGGAATCGGTCTCCGGTGTTAGTCGGGTAGATTTGTCCCACCCTCCGCTCCCGCTCCGGTCTTCTGCTGGCCTATGGTCATCGTCGTTTTCTATTTAATGTTAATGATCTTGGAGTCTTATCAGAGAGTCGGCCGACTGTTGGGAAGGAATTGAAGACATTGCAAAAAAGGTGTTCTGGAACAGAAGCGACAGAGACGCAAAACATAGCGTATTTACTACATACTTCCACTTTTTCTCCATATGATCATCGTCGTCGTCGTGTTTATCATCGGTCTCGGATCGACGCTTTTGGTACTTACCTCTACTGTGTTGCGCGCGCGTGCCTTGAGCAGGATGGAGGAGAGGCGAAGACAAGAAATGGTTAAAGAACAGAAAAGAAGATGGATGGATGGGAGAGTAGCGAAAGGAGTTGGGTTGGATAGAGAGAGGGAGGTCATTTCGTATCAAAACTTCATGGTATCTAAGGTAGTTCAAGGAGAGATTAGCGATCACCACCTGTCTTGCACCACCATGTTCCCGGTGCTTCCTGTCAACGTTTTCACACTACTCTACATCTACATAATGCTGGTGACGGGCGACTTGGTTGACTTTCTTCCTACCTTACCAAGTCCACATCGAGTCTCCATATGTTGCATGCCATACTCGAATTGTGTTATTTTGCCAGTGGAGTACTCGTACTCTGTACGTATTGATAACCGAACAAACCCATGATCATCACCTACACCATCGCTTGTACCCCCTTCAATATTGGGAGATAACAACCGTGACGATCTGGCTAATGCAACTATACCCAGAAAGACGTCCTCGAAATACCACACAGAAATTCCCAAATCAGGTGCACTTCTATAGTACTGTGTGCGCTGTGCGTTATGTGTCACCTATCTTCCATGACGCTGTGATGAAAGTTCAGTTCGTATAGAGAGAAAGATGGCTTGACGTGAATAACGAACAATGTGAATGGAGCCGTGGGCAACCATAAGATTACTGTAATAACTTGGAGGATTCGGTTGCAGAAGCTTATGTACTATAGTTAAAGGAAAATATACTCAATCATCTCTCATTTAGTCTTCTGTCTTCGCCTGGAAAAAAATCAAGAACGCGGCAGCTCTACCACCCACGATCTCCCTGATCCTTCTTTTCTCTTCCCTACTAATCATCAAAGAGACACATAAACCATTTTTTTGGTGTACTCTCGACATCATCCAGTACCTAACCCATTAACAACATTGTGGCAGTCATAATCGTGAATCATCCATTGTGCTTTCAACTTTTTCCCTCATCTGCACGCAATTCCTTTGTCTGTTAAAGTGCAGTGTTCACCTTGTATTGTTCCGTGACTCCAAGACCATGGCCCTATTTTATTGGGTTTGATGACGATGGCGATAGTGATAGACACGTAAAATCATTATAGTGGTGATGTGAACCATGCGTGAACTTGGAGAATGATAGAGGAAGATGGTGGAAAGAAGTTCGTCATTCCCCGACGCGAGTTAGCCAGCTTTTCTATCCGCTTACTACACATTTGAGTGTCCTTGGGGTTCGTCCTGTTTGGGAGACACATGCAAAGCCACACAAGCTGCGCAGTTTCCTTGTGTTGGCGAGGCAAAGCCTGCGAATAAGTTGTGATGGAACTGGCCAGAACGGATTTACGAAGTTGGCGAGTCTGTGCTGCCGACGGTATGAAGGGCGTGGGAGTCCGCCGTGATTTACTAAACATCGACTTACATGAAACCATTTATTACGGGTAGCACAAAACACAATGGACATGATAAAGAACCATTATACAGATACATCATTGATCATGGGAAGTGGTGTAACAATATCCAGCTAGGACACGTGCATTACCTATCATGCATTTCTAAGCTGCGTGCTTCCTCCTCGTGATATCTACGTGTAGAAATGCGGTCCTCGTGTCATCCATCCATTGCGGGCGTGCATCCAGGGTTTATGTGTGAAGGGGCTCAACAAGGGGTGAAAGTCACCGGCGTGGTGAGAAGGGAAATAGAGAATGAAGAGGTAAACATTGATTTGTGAAACGGGCAACCAAACGGGAGACTATGATCTCTCTAGACCAAAGTACGCCGGGAAGCAATAAAGGGGGATTTCGCTTTCATACGGCTGCAGGTGGCACTCAGTCCGGACCCCAACAGCACAGCCCCATCGTCCCCTTGTATCATAGAAAGCCCTCTCCCTCCTCAAGCAAACGGAATTTAAGGATATAAACCCAGCAGAAACAACATGATGCACAGCCCACCAACCCGCTCATTGATCCAGTAATTGTGTATGAATCCCAAACGCCCAGAACGTCTAAAGCCAAACGGTAGAGAGGATATGGATTACGCAGTCTCGAAGTCGCCGAAGGTGTTCTCGCCCGAGTATGTGATGTAAAGAAAACTGTAGTAGTCATTCAAGTCAGTCTGGGTTACGGTTGAAATGATTATAGGGGACAGAAGCTGGCACGTACCCATCCTCGTCCTTGTGCTCCTCGTAGATGCTGCTCATGAGAGCAGCAGTTGGAGGAAGGACCTCATCTACGAAGATGAAGATGGCCTTCTCGGGGGACAGCTTGATGCGCTTGCGAATGACGTAAACGAACTGGCCCACGGTGAGGTCCGCCGGTACGAGGTACTTCTTCTTATCGATGGTAGCGATATCACTCTTTTCGACCTTTTCGCAGATAACCTATCGCGACGAGATGTGTTAGTGATAGGGGCGGTGACTGCGGCATCGTCGAGATGGGGGATGCTTACGGGAATACGGTCGGAGTACTTCTGGCGAATACGCTCAGCCTCAGCCTTGCGCTTCTCGAAGGGGTGCTCGTCCTTGAACTTGGATCTCATTTTGGCGGTTTGGTTTGATGATGTGAATGTTGTGCTGATCAAGATGTTTGACTTCGGTATCGACTACGAGCGTGAATACGATGGATGGATAAGACGGTGTCTGCGATAAGAGGAAAGCCAGTGTTAGTCGCAGAAGCGGATATCGAAAGGGAGAACGAGTATAGATGGCTTCCAGATGGACAAAATCAGCGTTGAACGGAAATGCAAAACATACCTTGATGACTGGCGTGTGATGAAATGCGGAAGCTGGCGAGATGTTAGAGGTAAGAGACGGTAAAAGATGAAGAGGGGGGAGAAGGGTTGATGTACCTCTTTGACCAGAGCAAGTGTAAGGTGTGTTAAGCATGAGTGTTGCCTATCGGCCGCGTCCAGTTGGCGCCTGCCCGCCCGGGCCTGTCTGCACTGGTCAAAGGCCCTGGACAGCCCAGGACAAACAGTAGCGGGTGACCAGCAGGCGGAGGCGGGGCTGACCAGATGACTAAAACGAGGGTCGATCCTCGATTGGGTTTAGCCCGTCCTCAAGTCGGTGAATCAAATGGGTCACTGGCCGTCGCTCACATGGTCAAGCTTAACAGGTCACTGCCTTTTCAGTGGCATTCCAGGGGCATCTCAGGGCGAAGGCGTGCCCGGCACTCAGCTAGGGGCGGTACCTGAACGGTACCTCTTGGCCAACAGTGGGGCGGCGTGGAGGTGCAATGACGCAGCACCTCCTTCTCCGTCTCCTATCTTTCATTGTACTCTTGTACGTATCAGCGGTGGTATGTAGGTACATGTGGAAGACACGGCAGTGAGAAGGAAGGAAGGAGGGTGGCATTGAGCTTTCCGTTTCAAGGGCGGCCTCGTGGCCATGCTAAGGTACTAACTTTGGCTTTTGTAGTCACCGCATTTTACTAAGAACGGCGTGGACGGCTCGATCGGCTTGGCCAGTGTCTCGAACCTGCACTTGTTGACCGCTTTGTTCCCCGTCCATTACACTACACATAAAGACCAGGTCATGGATGTCGTTGTGAAGTCGTCATTCTCAGCTCTCCGCCTGTTCGCATTTCATGTTGTGCGATAAGATAACAGAGTAGTCCATCAATGGAGCTTCATCCTGGAGCCTCTCCCGAGCCTTCTTACAAGTCCGATCGGAGGTGACCGGTTGCCCCGCCATGGGTCCCGGGCCCGCGTGTTTACTAACTTACCATCCAATACCGTTCGGTGTTCCGCTTCTCCGTTCGCTCCCGGAGTGCCTGCAGCACCTTTGTGGACATCCCACTCCCACCGGGCCACCACTGCACTCCTCGAGGTCCGGTTCCCGGCCCATCCACTGGAGCCGTTGAAAGAAATGCACGGAACACCCCGCGACTGTTCCGTTCTGCCCGCACAGAAGACGGCACTGCGCAATCATGGCGGCGTGGTTACATACAGAGGAGTGTTGTCTATCAGCCTGTTCCGGGTATAGCGTCATTTCCCGTTACATAGGTAGGTAGTGTAGTTGTTGATAGTTGATCCAACCAGTGAAAGAGAGTTCGGCTCCGGGGCACCACAAGCGGGTCCCCGCCCTCATCCCCCAGCAGGGCAGCAGCCGCGCCGGGCGAATACCCAGCGGAGACTAGACTATGTACCCGCCGAGCCCGAGTTCTCGATTTCGACAACATCCGATTCTGGACACCACATCAGCCGAGGATCGAGCCTGTCAAATTTTCAGGTTCAGCCTTGCCTCTATTGACAGACCCAAATCAACAATTCGTCAATTCGCATTGAGAACCAAGCGCGCGGTCTTTCCCGGCTATCCATACCTAGATCTGGGGTGGTGGTCTCATGTCTGCAGCCTGAAATCGTTCGATACCGGGACTTCAACTGCTCACCACCCACTACTACGCTGCCACTTATACAAACTCGTATAAAGAAGAAGCGTCAAGATGGCCTCGCGTCGGCCTACCCTTCGCCTGTTTGCTCAGTGCAAGACGAAACCCCAATTCAACTATTCCTGGACCCCTCGCCGAGCTGCTTCAAGCTTCCAGAGCTCCGGATCAGCACGTCCAGCTTTCTCGAACTCGCGCAACTACCTCACTTTGGCTGCCGCTGGCTTGGCCGTTGCCACTACCCTTAGCTACAAGATGGTATGCGCCAGCTGCGAATTCCCGTTAATCTCTTGCCGATTACGAACCCTAAGCTCACCATGTGCTCTGAACCCAGGCCGTCGAAGACCCCATCCGATGCGATACCCCCACCCTCGCCGAACGCGACCAACAGACTAAGCGCGAGAAGGGCGTGACCGATGCCTCGCCAATGCGCCTGCGCATGGAGAAGTTCGTCAAGGAGCAACAGAAGGAGATTGTCAGAGCGCTAGAAGAGGCCGACGGCACACCATTCCGGGCGGACGAGTGGCAGCGCAAGGAGGGTGGCGGCGGCATCACCTGCGTCCTCCAGGACGGCAAGGTGTTTGAAAAGGCCGGTGTTGGTGTGAGCGTCGTTTACGGCACTCTTCCCAAGCCCGCCATCATCAAGATGCGCGCCAACCACAAGAACCTGGCCCAGGACGACAACATTCCCGACAGCCTCGAGTTCTTCGCCGCCGGTCTCAGCCTGATCGTCCACCCCAAGAACCCCATGGCCCCGACGGTCCACCTCAACTACCGATACTTCGAGACGGCCAACCCTGACGGATCCTCGGGCGCGTGGTGGTTCGGTGGCGGAAGCGATCTGACGCCCAGCTACCTCTTTGACGAGGACGCCATCCACTTCCACAAGTCGCTGAAGGAAGTCTGCGACGCCCACGACAAGGAGTACTACCCCCGCTTCAAGAAGTGGTGCGACGAGTACTTCTACAACAAGCACCGCGGCGAGTCCCGCGGTATCGGCGGCATCTTCTTCGACGACCTGGATGAGACCGTCTCCGACAAGGAGAACACCTTCGCTTTCGTCCAGGACGCGCTCAAGTCGTTTGCGCCCAACTACATCTCCATCATCAACAAGCGCAAGGACATGCCGTTCACAGAGAAGGAGAAGCAGTGGCAGCAGATTCGCAGGGGCAAGTATGTCGAGTTCAACCTGGTGCACGACCGCGGCACCGCGTTTGGCTTGAATACCCCCGGTGCGCGCGTGGAGAGTATCCTCATGAGCTTGCCGTTGACGGCGAGGTGGGAGTACATGTATGAGCCGGAGCCGAAGAGCAGGGAGGCGAGGTTAGTTGAGGTGCTCAAGAACCCCAAGGAGTGGGTATGATGATGTGTGTTTTTATGTTACGTAAAGGTTCTGTGTATTATATTTTACGACTTGCATGGTTGATATGGGCTAAATGAAGTGAAGAAAAAGCAATGAATGTGTAGACAAAATACCATAGATGATTTGTCAGGTCTGGTTGTGTTATTTGAGTGATGGTTGCCGTACTGTTGTGTAGTGTGCAGAAAATGAATCTTCGACAACCTAGACCTACTTCTCAACCGCATCACTGCGTCCACCTTACAACTTGCACCATGCAACAAACCCCAACTAAACCATGACCAAAATGAAGCTCGAGCAATAGCAATTACCCGAAACAGCTTCTGGGGATCTACACAACGACGTCTAATCAATCACTCCCCCAAAAGAATCAAACAACGCGATGACCTCACCCAACCCGCACCACGGGCATCATGACCCTGATCCCGACTTCCACTTACACCCACCTGCTTCACACCAACCTCAACGGTCTTACCAGCCTCAACAACTACCAGAAGCAGAACGCCCATCGCCACCATCACAGTCAGAGTCACCACAAACCTCAACACCCCTCCACCTCCCCACCTCCCGCCAATTCCTCACCTCCTTAATAACCGCCATCTCCAACATCCCTCTCCTTGACGAGCCACCTACCCCGGTTTGCAAACCGGCAGAATCACTAAGAGATGAAAAGGAGGGTACAGCAACAGCAGAAACAGACACGAGCAGGAGGAAACAACTCCTTCAAATCCTCAAGGAAGAAGGCCAAGGGACGGAACATGTTGTAAAGAAAAAGAACGGCGGGGGGGATGTGAACCCCCTCATACTGGTACCGCCCGAATATCGACACTTGATCATCACGCTACATGTGCTCTTCCCGGAGGTGGTGTTACCTGGCTTGGAAGTTTTGGAGAGAGGGTTGGTTGAACGGGTTGCCTTGAGGTGTGCTGGGGAGGCGGCAGTAGTGAAGAAGGAGGGGCAGGAGAAGCACCAGAAGGGACAGAAGGAGCAGGCAAAAGGGGAGGATGCGACTATGGGGGAGGACGACGACTATGGACATGAGGACCAGGAGAATAATGAAGAAACAAAGTTGAGCAACCGACCAGAGAAAGGACAAGAAAAACGGCCACCGGGGTTCTACCTAGTCCGCTCCTCCCGGTTCCTCAACACCCACCCTCGGCGAAAACGGAAGAAAAGCAACATGGGGCTTGGAGACGTCGATGCAGAAAGTATAGGTGGTGGTGGAACGGACCGACATCAAATACAGCGGTACCTGGTCAGCCTGGAAGCATGGAACTGTACCTGTGCTGCGTTTGCTTTTGCTTGTGTGTCTGAGTTCGACAAGGATAGCGCTGTCTCTGAGCCCGTACCAGGACCACCGGCAGGAGAGAGAAAAGGAGGGGAAGCAGGAGAACCAAAACCGGAATCAGGAGCAGGAAAAAGGGATATAGAAGAAGGTGGAGGAATCGAAGAGCGACGAGAAGGAACCGAAGAGCCACGAGCAAGAGAAAGAGCAAGAGAAAGGGAAGCAGATAAAAAAGGAACCGCAGGCTGGACGTTCGGCGGAATGATCCTCTTCGATGCCGAAGATTACTCGAGCGTACCGCCCGTCTGTAAACACCTGCTTGCCTGTCTGTTGGCTGATAAGTGGAGAGAGGCACTGGGGAGGTATGTGACGGAGAGGTTGGTGAGTAGAGAGGAGATGGCTGGGATGGTTGCGGATGTTTAGTCTAGAGTAGACTTGGAGGGTTCGTTGTATAAGTTTTTATCTGTATCAGCAAACAGCTACCACCACAGAAAACAAATATGTCAGTTAACTAGTATTATTAACAGTCTGCCCAAGATCCCATCATCGACCTTGAGCAACTCTCTCTCTTTTTATGTGAAAGTGTCTCTTCTTGTGGTTTCGTACACAAACGTGATTCATGCTGAATTGATTGATTTCGTATCATCTTCTACGGCCCGGTCCGCTGTGTCCGTCAGTCCCGTGCTCGCCGTTCATATCCCCCTTTGCTTCGTTTCCCTTATTTCTTCTTCTCTTTCGAGCTCTCCTTCTCCTTGCTTTCACCATTTGCCGCCGCAGGGCTACCCTCCTTCTTGTCCTTGTCACCCTCCTTCTTCTCGCCGTTCTCTCCTCCTTCCTTCTTCTTGGCGTCGTTCTCCTCCTGCTGCTGCCTGTTCTGGATCTTGTTCTCGATCAAGTCGTGGAACGCAGTGATGGCGCGGATCAGACTGCTGAGGTAGATGGCCATGAGCTGGTCGTTGGTCTTGATGCTCATGGCGTGGCTGAGCTCGCTGTCGGCGTTGGTGCCAGTAGCGCCTGGGCCGGACTTGGGCGTCGAGAGGTTGGGGAGCAGGTTGAACACGTCCTGGAGGTTGCCGAGGATGGCGTGGTTTACGGGCAGCTGGCCGTCGAGAACCTTTTGGAGATATGCTTGGATGTCGCGGAGGCGGTGGTGGAGGCCTTGCAGCGAGCGCATCTGGTTGGTGATGCGAGTGGATAGTGTGCCGACAGCTACGTCACGAATGTCGCGAAGGAGGTGCTCGACGCCGATTTCTTCGGCCTCTTCGGCCTCGATAATGGAGGGAGTATGGACAAAGGTCTTGGATGTGGTGGTGCCGTCCTGTAGTAGTCAAATGTAATTAGCAGCTGTACCCGGGCGAAGCTGAATGGGAGCAAGTGGAAGGGCGACGGCGTCTCTGGAAGACATACATCCTTGATCTCGTCCACGGCAAAGTAGGCATCTGTGGGAACACCCGTCTCCTTGGGCTGAACATCGACGATAACCAGAAGCGGGTTGGGAGTGTAGCGCTTGAACAGTTCGTTGATGTCGAGATCGGAGGCCCGTAGCTTGGGGCCGGAATGGTACCAGCCTATTAGTTTCTCGCGCGCATTGACCTTCTTGAACATGTCGTTCATGGACTCGACATAGTTGTGATCAAGGAACCAGACTGAGGGGTCCTTGTCGTCCTCCTCGAAGGGAACTGCATCGCCAAGTTAGAAACCAAACAGCCACCACCTGGGCGCGGGGCAACCAGGCAAGCTTTCGAGGTAGAGACTACGCACCCGCGAAACTGTTGGACACGCGCACATTCTTTCCATCATTCTGGCCTAATAGCACGCCGACGACACGCTTGCTCTTGGACTTGTTGGCTTGGGTACGGTTGTAGTGGTCGACGACTGAAAGCAGAACGAGCGGCGCAACCGAGACGTTGCGGTTCACCAGGGAGAGCGTTTCCGCAGTAGTGGCGGGCATGGCGAGAGCTTGGATTCGAGGTGTCGCCGGAGTCGTGATGGGTGGTTCTGGCGTTCGATGGGCGTGATGGCAGGTTGGGTGGTATTTCGTGGGGTTAAAGAAGGACGCCTGGTGGGGGTATGATGTTTTGATTGTCGATGTGTGTGTATATCAGGTTGTCAGTGGCCTCGAAGCTCAACTGCTGTAGTTGCAGTGGTCTGGTCTCGCCGTCGTCACTGGCTAGCTGCCTCACTTGCTGGAACTGAGGTGAGTAGGTACCCAATGAGGTTAGCGCCTAGTACCTTGAACTTGCGTTGGGCGGTGGGGCGTCAGCCGTCTGCCCTGTCACGCCTGTGCCACTGCCGCGGTGACATAACAGGCCTTCCGTTATCTAAGGTACCTAATCGGCAGGGCAGGCACTGTCTGGTACGGCCGTGAGCAACTATGTACGTACCTTCCGCCTGAACTCACAGGGGCTTTCATAGCGACCTTCCTCCTGAGGAAGCTGAGACCGCGAAAGGGGGGTCTCTTTTATGGCTCCTTGGCGCGTGACATGGCACCTTTTTGTCGTTGCGCCGCTGACAGAGAGGATCGGCAGGCATGTTTTAAAGTCGAGGGGTCCTCCCGCCATTTAATCCAAGGGAAACCATCCATTCATTCATCGTCTTGCCCAACAACGTGACGCCATACTTTATACCCTTTTCAACATTAAGAAAGCCAAATAACCAAAACTATCACAAAAATGAAGTTCTTCGGTTTCGTTCTCGGCGCTCTTGCCCTCGTCTCTGGCGCCATTGCCGTTGACATCCAGAAGTCGGTCATCATCACCTACAAGGAGAACACTCCCGACTCGGTCATCAGGGACGCCAAGAAGGCGATTGTCGCTGCCGGTGGTGTCATTACCCACGAGTATACCCTTATGAAGTATGTTTTTCGGACGCTGTCTCGGGCTCTGATGTCCTTACTAACACTTTAATCCAGGGGCTTCTCTGCCAAGGTTGGCGAAAAGACTCTCGAGTCAGTTTCCGCCTTCAGCGAGAACTATGCTACCATCGAGGAGGACAAGGTCGTCAACACGTTGTAAGCGACCAGTTGATTGATTTGCGACACCCGGCACGAGCCAAGACGACGGATGTTAATAACTCGAGTCTACACAGCGGCATTTAAGAAGCGAGCGGTGACAGGCAGAGACAGAGAAGAGAGAGAAAGAGAGCGTTGGAAATGATACCCAGGTGCAACTGTACTGGGCAGAGTTGTTGCCTTTTACGGACTGTTGTAAGTCATGGTCTTGGCGTTTTTTTGGAAATGGATTGATGGAGATGGATTGTCATTGGTATCAAAACCTAACGGATTGGCAAGCATCTTTACGTTCAATAGATTTTTGTTTTCATCAACATCATGGCTATGAAGCGAGGTTCGAATCCCGACGAGTACCTACAGGGTTATCCTACGATTCCAAACCTGAAATCGTTGTCATCAAGGAGTTGACCCGTAACTACGCTATAGAGATTCCCAACTCATCACCGACTATGCCGCTGACTTGGGCTATGGCTGGATCTTCAGGGGAACAGGGTGCTCCACTGCGGTGAACATGAGAGAGTCTCGTGAACCATGGGATCTTTGGTAACAGCCCTGCCCAACAACCTAGCTCAAGACACGGATTTCGCTTCTAGGTACTTGGTCGAGGCGTCTTCGAGAGCCTGACATCATCCAACTATAATACCCTTACCGCCTCAGGTACAGATCATGTCTGGCCAGTGCCATGATATGATGTTCGTAATGTAGTGTAGAGGTACGGTTCTCGAGCTCTTCGTTCCTAACATGTCCTGATCCCTGAGGCTGGCTCCAGCGGTGGATGAGCTGAATCGAGATGTTTCCAGTGAGTGGATGCAAATGGGAACCTCGACGACCCGACCACAGTTCGCACGACGACGATGCCCCATGCGCGTAATTACATCGAATTACATTGCCGAAACCAACCTGGAACCCCTGTTTCTCTGCATCTCAGGGCTAATCAGCGATAACGCCAGTGCCCGGTCTAATGGCCCGCATAGCGCACCCGACCCCAAGACGCACCCGCCCGCCGTATGCCAGTTACGAGACGAGATTCCTCCAACTTCCACTTGATGTCCAACCGCGACTCGGGAATCGGACAAGTCAACGAACTCAACAGCACGAGAACTTGCGCACACGCTTTAAGACGTCTTGAATAGGTAGCCACCGTCTAACCATCCAAGAGGATAGCTCATTCCATTTTATTCATTCAGTCATTCTCGTTCCCCTCTTTACTCCCCCAATATCCGACTTGTCCCGTTCTTTGGGCATCTTCTGTTCGCCGCGTTTAATTAGCAACTCCTGAGAAAAGAAACGACCTCTCAATCATCGTCCTACAATTTTCTGTTCTGTCTTTCATTGCATAACCACATCGCACTTTCTCCAATTGCCGCAGCATACAATCGATCACCGGGCAGACAGCAAGAGAAACTGTACTGTTCTCGTATACTACCTGACTCTACTCGCCCTCGACCTAGACCCCCTCCTCGTCCATTGGGCTCCGATCCGCCCTTATCGCAAGGCTATATCGACGGCACGCTCGCCCGACGTTTCGTCGTTTCCTTCGGCCTCGACATTGCCCATCAACACCAAGTTGTCTGAACCGTGGGCCCGTCGGGCCTCTTGAGACTCCCCACGATGACGCAGCACAGCCTCGCGAAGCAGGCCGCCCTGTTGAAATGGATCAACACGTTCAAGACATCGCGCAAAGCGGCCACTCTCAAGGACCTCCAAGATGGTCTTATGCTGGGAGACATCCTCGAAGATATGACCTCCGGGGACTTTTCCAGCTCGAGCCTCATACGGACTCCTTCGTCACCCGAAGACAACAAGGCCAACCTCGAAACCGTGTCTCGTGGCCTTGCTGCCTTTATGCGCAACGACCTCCCGCAGTACGCTCCTCCGCCATCCAAGCTACGCGCTATCCTAGAACACCCCGACGACAATGCGATTTGCGAGTTCCTCTCGTACTTTGTCATTACCATCTGCTTGGGTTCCACCAACAAGGCCTACGTTCCGGCTATCTTGAAGCTCGACAGTGTCACGCAAAAGGAGATCGCCAACACTGTTGAAGTATTCCAAAAGCAAAAACAGATCGATGCGGACGCGAAACTGCAAGAGCCGAAGGAGGTGGACGGACAAGATGCTGCCGATCTGCACATCGCTAGGGACCCGGCCCTTATGGAGGAAGAGTTGGGGCAAATCAAGGGCGCGTACGAGTTTGTAAAAAAGCAGAATGCCGATCTACAAGCGCGGGTGGACAAGCTCCTCGATACACGGCAAGCTCTGCTCAACGACCTTAATGGGGCGCAAGCCGAGCTGAACGCCATGAAGAGGCACAGGGGTGCCGATGCTGGTGCGGCCATCAAGGACCTGCGAGATGAGATCAAGGACAAGATGGCCATCATTGACGACTTGGAGGCTCAACTTGTCAAAGAGACAGCGCACATCACCAAGCTCGAGAAAGACAATGCTGCTCTAAAAGCAAGGGCTGACCGGGTTAAGGACCTGGAGGACAAGCTCACAGAGCTGGAGCACGAGAACAAGCAACAGCAACAGCAGATTAAGGGCCTAGAAAACTACAAGAAGAAGGCTCAAGATCTGACATTTATCCAGCAACGGAACAGGACATTAGAAGAGCAAATTGTCCAGATGGAACAGGACTTGAAGGACTACGAGAACTTCAAGGCGCAAAACAGGAAGCTACAAAAGGAGATTGAAGAAAAGGTCAAGGTGTTGGCAAATAACGAACAAGAGATTGTCTACACGCTCCAGTCCAGGAACGTCTTGCAAGAAACGAACGAGGAGCTCCAACGAAGAGTTGAGTACCTCGAATCGAAACACCAGGTCGATGAAAATATGATCAAGGAGCTCCAGGAGCAGCTTCAAATGGGTGGTGCCATCCATGAGACGTCGGGTTCCGAAAGTCCTGTTACCAATGGCGGCTTTAATCTCGAGCAT
Organism: Copromyces sp. CBS 386.78; assembly: GCA_030685235.1. Lineage (NCBI taxonomy): Eukaryota > Fungi > Ascomycota > Sordariomycetes > Sordariales > Sordariaceae > Copromyces > Copromyces sp. CBS 386.78. The sequence continues at coordinate 201,823 of MU839129.1, read as the reverse complement.
GAGCTTGAAACAGAACCAGCTGTTCGTCTAGAGCTCCAGCGGCTTAAGGCAGAGAACAATGTCTTGCGCAGCAACATGACCGTTGCGTCTGAGAATGAACGCCTAAGAAGCGAATTGGAGTCGGCCAACAAGAAGGTAGACTTGTACCGCGGCAAGTGCACCGAAGCCATGGAGAAGCATGCCGTTGCCCAGGAACAACTCAATGTCATTATGAACAACACAGCAGGAGAAAGGTTAGTCGGCGAGCTTCATTCTGAATGGGAAATACATGATTGGGATTCACTAACACCTGAGTGCTTTAGCAATCCCGCCTTTGTGAACTTGCGCAAGCAGTTTCTTGACACCTCGAGTGATGTTGAGAAGCTCGAAAAGCGGGTTCAGGAGCTTGAACAGGATGTTGCAGACAAGGAGCGCGAGTTGATCGCTGTCAAGACAGATCGTGAGTCCCGTCGTTTTTGTGCTGAAAAGGCAAAGGCAATACTGACTGACATTCTTCTCATAGTGTCCGTCATTGGAGAGGAGCAATCAGCTGCACTCACCGCACTCAAGGCTTCTGACGAGTTGATAGCCGAGTCGCTACAGAAGGAGCTCGAGGCGACACGCAAGCAGCTCAGAGAAAAGACATTCGAACTGGACGAGATGAAGGCGCAGCTGATGGAAGCATTAGTCTCCAAGGACAAGCTTCGCAAGCAGCTGGACGATGCCATCGCGAGCGGCGGAGATCCGAACAAGTCCAGAAAGGAGGACGTCGAAAAGATGGAGAAGCTGAAGGCCGCCCTCAGGCAAAAGATCGAGGTGAGCAACGACCCTTCTCCAAGTCCAACACCTCCTTATCTGGCCTCATGGGTCGATACCCCCCTTTTGGCGGGCCCCTCGCCTGTCGCATCTGACATCGTTTATGATGAAGATGGCGAGTGGGTCATCGTTCCCGCGCCAATATCATCACAAGGCTCCTGGCTTAGTGGCCTTGAGAAGACCAGCGCTTGCCTGTCGAGCATTCTCAGGCGATTGAAGACCGAGATACCCACTCTTGGTGACTGGTGACCACGTACTGTATGGTGTTCACCTGTCTCCCAGTTCTATCCCCTCCAAACTCTCCTATCTTCTTCTTCTTTTTTTTTTTCTTTTTTTTCAACTGTATCCACGATTACTTTACCTGCCCACAGACTGATATCCCAGCTGTCGAAGCCGACAAATCTATCATCACCAAACAGTGTTTTAGCCATGTTGTATATGCACCTCTCACAAAATGCTAATGCCACTCGCTCGCCTATAGCAACTCGACAAGGCTGAACAGGAGAAGTATGATCTCCAAAGACGGATCAAACTTGTTGAGAGCGGCGGTGCCTACGCGGCCCAAAAGGTACGTCCATTTGTTGCTTTCCATCCGCCTGGACGATGATTAGATTGTAATGCGCTTTTTTGTTTGTATTGTTGTTGTTTCCCCCTTGACTTGGAGACTAACCAGAGCAACCTTCCGGTCCCAAAAAAACAGGCGTCAAGCGACCAAATCATCAAGAACCTCCAGCGCGAGAATTCCATGATCACAACAGCATGGTACGACATCACGAGTCGACTACAGAGCAACCATGTCATTCTCCAAAGAAGGCACGACCAACCCAAGAGCTGGCTGCACAAGCAAAGGCAGTTGGTAAACTGTGAGTAACACCTTTCCCTCCCCCAATCCCCCTCGACTTCTTGTCCTCGGGACGAAGACCAAAATCTGACCCTTATCCCCTTTTGTTCTCCTGTAGCCACGCCAAGGAGGTAGAACCTCGTCCTCGCGTAGCTCGGCCGCCTCGCCGCCGCCACTACCACTATCACCAAGTTCTACAAAAGCCAACCGAGATCAACCCACAAAGTGTTTCATTCTGTTTACACCTGCCTAACTGATGCCGCGCCTTGCTGGACAGCGATCCTCTCGCTTATCCGGGCGTTACTGTCTCTGGCGGCGGTGGCTACCACTTTGAAGAACCTCTATCGTATCTCCATTGTGCTACAGCAACGGAAGCCGAACAGCTCAAGGCCATCACCATCGATACGACGACTGATGACCACCATGGCGGCGGCTACGGCGTTTGTTTCGGTGCTGGTTACGGGCGTTGGTGTGATTGATTAACCATATGTTTTTCTGCGTTCGTGCGGTTTTAATTTCCGAGAGAGAAGGAAAAAAGTACCATAGAGAAGATAAGATTTCTTTGCATAGAATGTGGGCAGAATTCCAACTAGGCGGAGTCATTACGAAAGACTTAGATAAAGGGGATTGCGGAGCGATGACTAGATAAATAGAAAGATGCATCGATAAGGAGCAGAGCGGCTGGAATGATGGAATATTTTGTTTACTTTACCCCTGAGTTGTACACTAAAAGTGGAATTAGAATCAAAACGAATGAGCATGCGTTATGGGCAGCAATTGTGTCACATCACAACCATAGCGGATTTCACTAAGCGTTTTGTTCTGTTCAATTCTTTTTCCCATTTTCCTAGATCTATCCATCCCAAATATCCGGTTACAAGATTTCGTTGTCTTGTCCTTGTCCTCGCGTCATGATAACAAAATATGCGCCGTCGCTTTTCCCCATCATCATAGCATCAGAGACTCCAATTCCCGTTTCCTGAAGACAACCAACCGCTTATGGTAGTCTTGTCGGTGATATTAAGGTGGTGTGGTGTATGTGATAGTAAACCCCCCTCCGCCCAGTCGTGGTGACCAGTCTATATCCCCCTTCCCAAAACTCGAATCGACGAAGCAGAGCCCATGCCAACTACTATGCGCAGGATGAGTGTAATTCGTTTCGTCCGTTTCATCCAGGTTCGTTGTTGGTTGGTTTCATCGGTATATTATCGTCTTTTGCAACATTCCCGACTATCACGAAAGGAAGCTTGGCCCCGCTTTCCTTTCTGCCCTGCTCTTTTTCCTCACCACCAAGTTAAACGTAAAACCAAACGAACCTGTGTTCATTTGCCGGTTATTTACGAGCTCTTGGCAGCAGAAGCGATCTTGTTCAGGATACCGGAGCCAGCGCTGCTAGCCTTGGCCTTATCACCATCGAAGATGGCAAGCAGGGACTTCCAGACCTGGCCGGGCTCCTGGCTGGCGTCGATGGCCTTCCAGATACCGGTGTTCTGGTAGTAGCCGACGACGGGCGCCGTCTGCTTGTGGTAGGTCTCGAGACGCTTGCGGAGCGCCTCGGCGTTGTCGTCCGAACGCTGCACCAAGGGCTCGCCCGTGATGTCGTCCTTCATGGCCTCCTTGGGAGGGTTGAAGGTCAGGTGGTAGGAACGGCCGGAAGCCGGGTGGACGAGACGGCCCGTGATGCGCGAAACCAACAAGGAGTCGTCGATCTGGAGCTCGACGGCGTGCTGAAGGGGAAGGTTGCGCTCGCGGAGCATGGCGTCGAGACCCTCGGCCTGGGGAACGGTGCGGGGGAAGCCGTCGAGAATGAAGCTGTTGTAGGGAAGAGTTTGTCAGCTTACAACTGTAGCATAGAAGGAGAAGGGGAAGGGAACAACAGCAAAAAAAAACGTACCCGCCCTGGCACTCCTTGTTGTTCTCCAACTCGTCCTTGATCATGCCAATGACAATGTCGTCGCTGACGAGACCGCCCTCGTTCATGATCTTCTTGGCCTGCTTGCCGAGAGCAGTGCCCTTGGCGACCTGGGCGCGGAGCATGTCACCGGTGGCCTATAAAACGCAGGTGCGCGTGTCGCGCAATGGTTAGCCACATAGTCTGATATTTCCAGGACTGACATGATGCCAATTGGGTTCTTCGGAGGGACGGCAGGAGAGAACACTTACAAGGTGGCAGCAGCTGAACCTCTCCTTGATCTTGGGGGCCTGGGTGCCCTTGCCGGCACCGGGGGGACCGATGAGGATCATGCGGATCTGCTCGGCGGTGGTGGTGGGCTTGCCGCTGAACTCGCGGGCCTCGAGGGACTTGACGCGACCCTCGAGAGAGGCAATGACATCGCCGAGGCGCTTGACTTCGTCGTCGATGAAACCCATCTTGAATATGGTGGTGTGTTGTTGGGGAGGAGTGGAGATGTTTGGTTGGAGAGAGGAGAGGTGGAAGAAGCAAGACGGGAGAGGAAAAGGAGAGAGAAGCAGAAAAGACGACGGGAAAGTTGGAAAGGAAATGACCTCAAAATCAACGGAGCGAAGCGGACACGGGACGCGGGAGCAAGGTAGTCGGGCTACGGGTCCCTCTTTTACTAGTATGTCCGGGTCACGGTAGTACTGTATACTTACTGACTGTATGGAGGCCGGGGGCGGTCCTGGTTTTGGTGGCTACGTTTGGAGTTTCGGCGATTTCTTTCTCCAGTGATCGGACCGGCCACGGCACCTCAGCAATTGCATGTCAGTGGTTGCTGAGTTGGAGGAGGTCCCCGTCAACGCCCCTGAATCTTCCATGGATATCTGTCTGCTTGCAGTTACCGCACATGACGCACTGTTACTACCTCTGTCGTCATATAGGATTCTGTAAAGCGAGTTACCGTTCACCTACAACTTCAATGAGTAGTTTTTAGGTATGGTTGATTGCAAGGGACCGGTCACATCTTATAACCGATTAAACCGGACTTGATGGGCATATGGGATTGTTTCGTGTTGCTGGAGAATGGTGTCACTGTCACGGGCTCAGTCAGACAGTTACACCTGAATGAATCCCCTTCCATCAACAGTTGTCGTGGTGAGGCTTTTTGGGGGCTTCACATGTGCCCCTCCATGGTAGAGTCTGTACATAGGACAAGGGCTTCTTCCATTTGATAGGTAGACACAACATTCGGATTCCCCGGCCACTTGAACAACAATAGCAACAACAAACCCGGGCTTCCGATGCCAATCCTCTCCTCCGACAACAACCACGATGCAAATTCGAGGTGGGGATGGACTCGACAATGGACCAGACGGAACAGGAGGACGACCTCGTCGCTCGCTGGGTTCGGGTCGGCAATCCGGATGAATGGCGGAATTGGGGGAGAGGTGGAATGTGGATGGATATTGGATGCCAAGTTGCAAGGTCCCGAGGATGCCAAATCCACCACACGTGGGGTGTCCCGGGTGTTCCTAGCGCCTAGCCCCTTTTGGAGACTGACCGGCTTCGTCTCATCATCGCCAGCCTCGGCAGAGATGAGCTAGCCATGCATGCTTACGCAACAGGGAGAGCATCAAATGCTCGATGCGAGTTTGGGTAAGCTCGAGCTTCATATCATCTGTATTAAAAGCCGAGTAGGTGTATTATCGATTATGGTAGATGGAGAAGTCAGGTACGCAGTAGTAAGGTAATGCTCGAGTGTTCCAACGCCGTAGAAATGCCAAACTACCTATGGTGATGACCTCTCAAACCCCAAACGCTATTGTGATCAAGTTGCGCCGACTAAACATTGGCCCTCACACTCCCCGGGTTGCTATCGTCTTCGCCGTCTGCCCAGATATCCTTACTCTCCTGTTCAACCGCGCGCATGGCAACAGCTACATCTTCCAACTTTGCGACAACGTCGAGAACGCCCTGGTTAACTCTTGAAAAGTAGCGATCATTGGCCTCACGTCTCTTCCTCGCAAGGAGAATGTCAGCGTCAGTCTCCTGCTCGAGCTTTGCCCCGAGCTTCTCAGGTCCTCCGGCACTATTGGGCCGTGTGCTGCCGGCGCCTCCGGTGCTCCTTGGTCCTCCGCCCTCAGTGCCTCCTATCGTACCACCCGCCTCGGACCTCCCACCAAGGCCACCGTATTCCGTTCCGGCAACTGACGACTTGGTTTTCCCCAACCCGGCTCCTACAACGCTTGCAGCACCCCCATTGTTCTTTGTCTCCACAGCATCATCCGCTTCACTCCTCGCCCAAGCCTGCGCAAGGGCAATCTGCGCCTGTCGTAGCGCCGCCAACTTCTGCTCATGATCCGGTCCAAACACCCTCGTGCCTCCGCCAGCTGACAGCTCGACCTCCTCCAATGTCGCCTGCATCTCGGCCCAGAGCGCATCCGTCCTATCGGTGGTGCGCGTAGACTCGCCTCGAGGCAGCTGCAACGGGATGGAGAGGTTGAGGGCTGTCGCGGGATTCGGAGAAGTAGAGCCGGTCGTGGTTGTTGCTGCGTTGGCGGCGGCGGCGGCAGCGGCAGCAGCGACACTTGCTCGTCGAGTATCGTTCACGGCCGGTGAGGGTAGTAGAGATGTGCCACCGCGGCCAGGTCCGAGAGAGGAGGATGGTCCCGGTCCCGACTGGTGGCCTGGGCCGGGGCCGGTCGTGGCAGAGAGCGAGGCATGGGAGGCCGATGGAGAAGGAGGCAGGAAGAGCGACGGCGGCTCGCGCGCTTTGGACTTTACCTTGGCGAGTTGGGACATGGCTACATTTTCCAATAGGGAGCTTGACTGAATATTTGCTTAGGTCAGGTTTGAAGGTGAACTACAATGAACAGTGACAAGTGACAGGCGACGCGTCCGCGTTGGCTGGTTGAGCTTGTTGGGGAACCTTGACGGTACAGGGGCAAGCATGCGTGACGGAGCGACTGGCTTATCAAAGGGGCTTATCGGTAGCATTTCTCATTGGCCAGATACAGCCAGAATTCTCCACCTGTCGCACAATCAACGACAGTTGCCTGAGGCGAATGACCCCACCCGGCCGCCACCCAATCGCGCGCAGTCCTAGGGTTTTCTCGCCCTACTACGGAAAAACCAAAAAATTCCCAGCAAACCGTGACCTTGACCCTCCGGATTACGAACTGTACCCAGAGTCCGTGATCACGTCTCTAAGTCGGTACGTGCCTCCCTGCTGCCCCCCGCCTTCACCACGTCGAGATATTTCGATTTCCGACTCCTCATTTGAAACTGTCCCCCAACTGACATTTTCAACAAAAAGCCAATATGTCTGGAGGAAAGCCCCGTGGTCTTAACGCGGCCCGCAAGCTGCGCAACAACCGTCGCGAGCAGCGTTGGTCCGATCTTCACTACAAGAAGAGGGCTCTCGGCACTGCCTTCAAGTCCAGGTACGCATCAGTCCCGGGGATGGCAATCACGATGGAGTTGGCGATGGAGATGGAAACGACCCCGAACGACGACGCCGAAATGGAGAGGAAGAGATGGGAACGATGGGGCGATTGAGGGCGACGAACACACGAAGCCAAACGAAACAAGATGGAGGACATCAGGCTAACATGACGATGATGACAGCCCCTTCGGTGGTTCTTCCCACGCCAAGGGCATTGTGCTCGAGAAGGTCGGCGTTGAGGCCAAGCAGCCTAACTCCGTACGTACACCCCGATTCCGATTTCGATGAACTCGACTCGACTCGATTCTCCGATATCAAACCACGCAAACCGACGTCAACACAAAAACTAACATTTGCGACCATAGGCTATCCGCAAGTGTGTCCGTGTCCAGCTCATCAAGAACGGCAAGAAGGTCACTGCTTTCGGTACGACGACCCCTCCCCAACTCCCAAATCTTCCGACGATGAAAGGATTATCCTGCTGGAAACCCCAGCGCTTCCGAGTGGCAAATGTGCTAACCCATTTCCCTCTCTAGTCCCCAACGATGGTTGCTTGAACTTCGTTGACGAGAACGACGAGGTCCTCCTCGCCGGTTTCGGTCGCAAGGGCAAGGCCAAGGGTGATATTCCCGGTGTCCGCTTCAAGGTCGTCAAGGTCTCTGGTGTCGGTCTCCTCGCCCTCTGGAAGGAGAAGAAGGAGAAGCCCCGCTCTTAAGCGTATCGTTGCTTCGAGCAGGCAAACGGGCACGGTTCATTATGCGGAGTCTACGAGGCTTTTTTACATCGGCATTTTGGTTTTGGGTTTAAGGGATACCTGAACTCTCATGGTAGTAATGATCCAACAGAAAGCAGGTCATTAATTGCCAAAAGAAATCGTGCTTTCCCCAAAAGTTCCTTCTCTCTGTTTTTCATGCCTTTTTGTGGTGTTCTGGAGATGACCCAGGGACTGTTTCAGTCTAATAGTATGACAAACATGGTGTTATGGTACATGAAATTACAAAGATGATATCCCAGAAAGAACAGAAAGAGACGTTGCCATCTTTCAGGCTGACTCGAGTTCTTCCGGCTTCTCCTCCTGCTTCTTCTGCTCGTAGTACTTGAGCAAATAGTCAGTCGCCATTCCCAGGCTGATGACGCCACCGGTAATCCAGCAGCCGTTGACAAACCACCACCAGCAGTCCTTGACGCTCTTCAAGTCAACCTTCTTGATCATGTAACCCAGCGTCAAGGCCGCACCACCACAGCTTCCGATGAAGAAGGCCGGCCCAGCACCCGCCGCCGCGCCCGCCCCAGCCAGCAGCGCAATCTGCGCAACCGCCAGTCCCGTCAACACCTGCTTCGTCTCCTTATCGTGCTTGAGGGCAATGCTCTTGATGCCCGCCTTGGCATCATCCTTGATATCCATATGCGCATAAATCATATCGTACAACACGGTCCACGCAATGTTGCTGGTATACAAGCACCCGGCCGCCGTCAACGCGGCACTATTCGCCAACAAGTCCACCCCCAGCGCGGGAAAGCCCATGATCGCTCCCCATGAAAACGTCAACCCCAGCACAAACTGCGGGTAATACGTCACCCGCTTCGCGAGCGGATAACACGCCACGAACAGCAAGCTCGGAGTCGCGTACCAGAAACACTCAAACGGGAACTGCAGCAACACCGCCAGTCCGGCCAACAGCTGCGAGCCAGTGAAGACTAGCCCCTGAAAGGGGGTGATGGCCCGCCTGGCGATGGGACGTAGTTGCGTGCGCGTGACGTGGGGGTCGAGGTTGCGGTCCCAGAGGTCGTTGATGGCGCAGCCGGCGCCGCGCATGATGATCGCTCCCGAGAAGAAGAGGAGGGAGGTTCCTACGACCGCGGCTGGTGAGGCGATGGCGGCTGGGACTAGGGGCGCCGCGAGAAGTGTGCTGAAGAGGCAGGGGAAGAAGAGGTAGTATGACCCCGTGGGCTTGTCGAGGCGAGCGAGTTCGGCGTAGGGGACCCAGGAGGGGGGAAGCTTCGAGAGAAGGCCGGTCGTGGGTGGAGTGTACTCTGGTAGGGGAGGATCGGAGGGTGGGGTGGTGGGGAGGACGGCGCTGGTGGGTGTCGTTGGTATCTCGGGTTGAGAAGCAAGGGGTTTGCTGGCGTGGTAGTTGTGAATAGTCTCAAGGGAGAGGAGACGCGGCTTGGTGAGCGCTTTGGATTGGTGAGAGGGACGGATGCCGAGACATGGTGGTTTGGTGAGAAAACGAGTGGTGGTGTTGTGAGAAAATGTTCGTCGCGAGACAATCCCGGTTAGAAGACGGTGTGAGGACATCGTGGGCGAGATGTCCTTCTGGTGAAGCGACCGTCGTGAGAGTGAGGCTGTCTGTGTTGGTGTGTAAGTGTTAGTGAGGGTTAGTGGATATCGTGTAAGTGAGCAACTTCACATGTTTTCAACTGGCAGAGATGCCGAAAATACCGTGGCAGTTGAGTCACGAAGTAAAAAAAGAAGAAATCTTTTTTGAAATTCACCTCTTTTCCCAGTCCCTACCCGGCCAGGTTATTCTGCCTCTGAAACCCAAGTCCAGAGTCAAGTAGGCGAGACGAGCTGGGCCCTTCAACTAGGGTTGCCTTCGTGAACTTGTTCTTCAGCCTTCTGATCTACACGCAAATTACTGTGTAGAACTATATGCGCCACCTACATCTGATTTGAGGTGACAGCATCAGCCACAGGCCCACTGTCCGTCGTGATTGGCTCAAGGATAAGATAAAGCTTGACCCCCGCAGTCAGCCTCCCGCATTTGCGCTGCTCCCGTCCCTGCAGGGATTATGATTACTAATTGGCCTTGTCGACTTTTGCCGCGTCGGACAGTGGAGTGAACCGTTGGCGATTTCATATCACCACTCGCTGCGGCAACACCAGACTGAAAGCGACCGCGCAGAGGTTTTTCACGACAGTGCACGCCCCGCTTCCTTCTGCCATCTCCATCAACACAGCCCGACGCAAGGCATCTCCAGTTTACAACACTTTCTGTCGAATTGAGCATCATGTAGCTTGAATGCTCTTGCGCGCCATCTCCAACCAACAACACCTCTCGTCTGTCGCGTAATCATCACGTCCGTCGCACGAACCTCTTCCGAGTTACAACAACAACGCCCCATCACAACCACGGACACACACCACCACCAGCACCAAGATGCCAGCCGCATCCCATCCCCAGGCCAAATTCGACCCGATTCCGCCGGATTTTGATCTTCATGCCCTGGTTGAAAAGACGCCAAACTTCCATTGGGTCCTCCGTGTCTCGGCAGCTCAGATCCGCAACATCGGCCCCCAAGAGTTCGAGAGACTCGTCTACCTTCACGTCATCCGCGGTGGCAAACCGCTGGTCATCGAGAAATGGAACGACCGACTACCCAAGACGCTGTTCAGCGCAGAATGGCTCGAGGATACCTATAACAAGAAACGTATGTTGTCAAGTGGAAGCTCTCAGGCTTGTGTCACCTTTGATGTAATCTAACCACCTTCGTTCTTTGCAGAGGAAAATGTTCGCGACATCGTTTCTCAAACCGACATCCCAATGACCATGGGTCATTACCTCCGATCCATGAAACAGTTGACGAACCAGTGGACCCCGAACAACTTCCGCGATGAGCGCCGTCAGCGTCTCTACCTCAAGGATATCGACTGTCCGCCCGAGTGGCACGAGCGTCTCCAGAAGGTCATCCCGACGAACCTCTTTTACATGAACGACAACCTCGATCAAAAGGTTTCGAGGCGCTACGATGACTATGACTACGTGGAGGAAAAGTCCTGCGCCCCAGCCGGTGACCTGATGAGCAGTCTCCCCGAAGAGATGCGCGCCCAGAACTTGATGTGCTACGTCGGTCATGAAGGCACATACACTCCAGCGCATCGCGAAATGTGCGCCAGTTTGGGCCAGAACATCATGGTGGATGCGTCCGGAGACGAGAACGGGGAGAAGCCGGGAAGCTCGATCTGGTTCATGACCGAGACCAAGGACCGTGAGGTCGTCAGAGAATACTTCCTCTCCATCCTGGGACACGACATCGAAATTGAAAAGCATTTCGCTCAGGTCAACGCTTGGAAGAAGGCCAACTTCCCCGTCTACATTGTGGAACAGAAAGTGGGCGACTTCGTTCTGGTTCCTCCTCTGGCTCCTCATCAGGTCTGGAATCGCGGCACTCGCACCATCAAGGTTGCGTGGAACAGGACCACGGCTGAAACTCTCGAGATGGCTTTGCATGAAGCTCTTCCCAAGGCAAGGCTTGTCTGCCGTGACGAACAGTACAAGAACAAAGCGATCATCTACTTCACACTACAAAAGTATTACAACCAGATGATAGAGATGGAGCAAAATGCCGACATTGGGCTGCTCGGCTTTGGTCAGGATCTGATGAAGAACTCTTTCCGCATGACACAAATTGCCAAGGACTTCAAGGCCCTCTTCCGCTTGTTCACTGAGATCTTGGTGGACGAGATGTTCGCTACAAAGGAGAAGGAGGTTGAGTACGTTGAGTTCGACTCCTGCATTACCTGCTCTTACTGCAGAGCCAACATTTTCAACCGCTTCCTCACCTGCAAACACTGCGTTCGCACACTTGTTACTGGAGACGAAGACACCTACGATATCTGCATGGAGTGCTACGCCATGGGACGTTCGTGCCTTTGTGTTTCTAACCTCACTTGGTGCGAGCAGTGGAGGTGGTCTGACCTGGTAGATCGTTATGAAGAGTGGCGAGCTCTGATCATCAAGAACGATGGCTATGTCGACTACGACACCTCTCCCTTACCGTTGGAGTTGGCGAGAAAGAAGACTGGCAAGAAGTCTGTAGCGCAAATTTGCCAGGAGCAGCTCCGGAGACGGCCATGGAAAGATCTCAGCAAACTCGACAAGCCTGCGGAACCCGAGAACTCGGAGCCAGAGCTCGACGAAAATGGCAAGCCTAAGAAGAAGCCACGTCGGAAAAAGAAGAAGGGCGATGTTTACCGTTGCCATGTTTGCTCGCATAAAGACTTTACTTACAAGCTCGCATTCTGTTCGAATCCAGGCTGTTCAGAAGCCTATTGCTACGGTGTCCTCTACCGAGCGTTCGATCTCATGCCCCAGGAAGTCTTGCAAAATGAGAGATGGGAGTGCCCCAGGTGCCTCAAGATGTGCAACTGCGGTGCTTGCCGTAAGCTCAAGAACGGAAATGTTCCATATCAGCCAAGGAATACGCTGCTTGGACACGATACTCGCCCTATCGCTGACGATCGGAGTGTGGAAACACTTGTCGATTTCAAGGTACACAATCTCAATTGGCTCAAGACCTCTGGCGACGATGGTCGCAACGTTCAAAGCAAGAGATTGCAAAAGCTACAGCAACAGGCTGAAGCCGAAAAGGCCAAGAACGCGGACGACGTACACATCCAGGTCCCTGCCTTACCGGATGGCGAGCAGGTAGCGGGAGCTGAAAACATGGATGACGCTTTGCAGCAATCAATTGCCGACGGCTTGGGCGAGGGCCAGGAGAGGCCGGACGTCGAAATGAACGGCACATCTGCCGAGCAACCCAGCGCCGTCCAACCAGCAGGTCCCGCCGAGGTTGCGGACATGTCTATTGCTCCAGAGGATCAGGATCAGTCCGCTTACCCTGATCCGGACTTGTTCGGCCAGGAGCGTATGCTTGGTATGGGTTACTACCAGCAGGATGATGATAGTCCGGACAAGATTCTGTTCGACCCTTATCAGAGGCCTACGGCCGAAGATTATGTTGTTGACGAAGAACCGGAGTTGATGTCTGAGTATCTGAAGAAGCAGCTTCGGTTGGCTAAGCGTAGGGCTCGCCATGCCGAAGATGACGATCCTGATTTTGCTGCACCTCGGTCTCACCATCGGAAGAAGCAGAAGCTTGACAAGACTTCTTCCCAGCCCCCACCTACGCGGGACGGTCAAGATGATGCTCTCGAGAACATGGACCCGGCTCTCTTTGATCAGACGATGACGGATGTTGCTGGTGATATTAGAGCTGAATCTGCCCAGGATGGCGCTTCACAACCTGGAAACGCCCAACCTGCGGATGAGGCAGGTGAGAAGACTGGTCAGCGCCTGTACCCGGCCAACGTACCTACCCTGCGACATGCAAGGCCCAAGATTTCTTACAGGGTCGATGAGGACAACGAAGAAGAATTCAACGACATCTTCATCCCGCGCTCGCAGAGACCTGAATACCGGGCAGCTGCAGCACCGGCCAACGTCGTGCAGAGTATTGAAGGACCGACTGGTCCTAAGGATCCTTTGGACCTTGCTTCTGCCGCCGTTCTCGCCATTACTGGCGCTGGTGGTAACCGTAGCAATGAAGCCTCGCAGGAACTCAAGTCGAGTCGTGCCGCTGCTGCTCCATCTGGGCCGTCAAAGCTACGTGGACCGCATAAGAAGCGAGGACGTCCTCCCGGTCGGCCACGTAGGTCGGAAGCCCACCACACTGAGGACGAAGAGATGCATGAGGCACCAGAACCCTCTCGGAGACGTGGACGCCCCCCACGCAGATCAATGGCAGCAACGGATGCCGAGGACAGCGACCACAACGCTGGTGAAGACAACGATGATGGGAATATCGACGCCCAACTCGCCCAGGAGCTTGATGGATTCGACGAGAACGGCGAGGTCGTCGAGCACAATGGCGATGCTCCCCAAGCTCCTAAGAGGAGAGGCCGTCCACCGAAGAATGGCGGCAAGAAGGTCGCAGTTGAGGCCACTACCAGGGCACCCATGCTTTCGTTGGCTGAGCGGATGAAGCTCAAGGGCAAGAAGATCAAGATTGGTGAGCGCAAGAGCACCGGTGGAACGCCCGCAAAGGTGGTCGCCGAGCCAGCACCAGTTGACTCGATCGAGAAGAGTGCCTCTCCTGCTGTTTCTGGACGGGCGACGCGGGGTGCTGGGAAAGAGACTTCCCTTCCTGTGCGTGAATCTCCTAGGACGAACAGGACCAGGACCACGTCGGCAACCCGCCAAACTGTCCAGCCTGCCGACGAGGAATCTCACCACTCCGAGCCTGAACGGGAGGAGCCTGAGCCTGAGCAGGAGAAAGAGAAGTCTCCAGAGCCAGCTCGCCGCTCTGTGTCTCAGGCATCCGTCCGCATCAGTCCTCCCCGTGACGAGGCCTCGCCCAGCAGATCCCCAGAGCCAGAACGCAGCCCAAGTGTCAGCGCCTCGCCCGAACCTCCAAGTCGTGCGCCATCCGCTCCATCGGTAACCCGTATCTCTCCCTCACCATCACCAGTTCGCTCACCCTCACCACCGCCTCCCCCACCAAAGCCCGCAGGCCCTACCGTCGTCAGGCTCATGGACACCGAAGACGAAGAGTCTGATTACGGCGGCGGCAGTTACCACTCCGGATCCCGCTCGCCTTCTCAGAGGTCACAGTCAGAGCGAAGTAGAAGTGGAGGCGAAGCGGCAAGTGGTACGGGCTCTGAAGACGAGCCGAGCTCGGACTCGGACTCGGATGATGAGGATATCCCGGCCAGAAAGGAGAGTGTTCGCCACAGCTTTACTGCAAGTAGAGGGCGAGGAGGTGGGGTTGGGGTTGTTTCGAGGGGGAGAGGGGGGATTAGGGGGAGGGGAAGAGGGAGGGGGAGGCCTAGGGGGTCGTAAGAGGTTTGAGCCGAAGCTTGCAAACGTTTTGATAAGGAGACAAAACAATGGGGATCTTGATACCCAGTGAGCAAGCAGTTGTGTTGTAAACGAAAGGAAGATTGTTCGAAGTGGTTGAGAAATGAATGGAGCGAGGAAGGATGAGAGATGTTTTCACTATATGCTATTCGAGTCTTAGGTTTATGCAATGAACGCGAGAGTGAAGTTGGAATTCTTTTAGTGGGTTTGATGATGTTCTTGTTCTAGGAAGGAGGGAAGGAAGGATCAAAAGTCAGTAGGATTATTATTGATGAGCTATCATTGCTTCTTTCATTGCACAACGGTGTTTTTTACCTTTTGCTTCGGTGTATTATGATAACACTTGGACAGCATGTCTGTAGTACGAATTTTGTAACAGTCTTAAAGACTGGCATTGTTCTACAATAAAACAACTCGAGTCGGGTAGATAACATGCCAGCCAACTCTGAATTCCATAATACGTAAATATGCCACCCGCTAAGCAATTTCCTTCTATAACACTGGACTTCACACCCCTCACTCATCAGCTTTACTGGCCCTGTGTACGAGAATCGCCGACGGAATGAGGAAGTCGCGACTCAGACCGTTACGATTGTGAAGTTCCTTCCCCAGCTTGGCGGTCAAAGGGAATACAAGAATGAGTGATGGAGAGGGAGTGGAAAGAGCGAGTGGGAGGGAGGAAGTAGGCGAGCTGCTCGGCCGTTCCTCACTCGTCTCGTTTCGTGCCAGTCAGGTCCACGGTCATTTTCTAGACTCTTCTTGAAGTGTCCGTCTCATGGAATGATAAGGATGGTACTAAAATATAAGTACTCCTGCACGGAAGAAAAGAAAGAAAAATTACCTACACCTGGGCATTTGACATCCTCTACACACATACACATACGAAATAAAGATAAGTTGGAATTGGAATTGGAATTGGAAGAAGAAGAAGAAGAAGAAGAAGAAGAAGAAATCTCGAATCCGAGCCTATGAAATTGTTATTGACACTTGTATCTAAGATCGGTGTGTTATGCAGAAAGAGCAGGAGTCTCTGGTCAGGAAATCAAGACAGACAAACTCCTTACTTCGGTCTGTGATGTCAAGTTGGTGGTTTTCTCGGGTCTACTCGATCAGATTGGGGCGATCAAGTCAGTCAGTCAACCAGTGGGTGAGCAGGGAGATAGTGAGCGAACAGTAGGCAAATATCAGAAGAGCAGAATAAGGGATCAGTGTAGTGTCAAGATGTATTATGGTTGTGGTCGCCGCCGTCATGAACCTTGTGAAACGGGTACAACGGGTACTACAGCCTAATCGATTCGAATTTCGGTCATCCAATTCAGACTCGGTAGAACCACGACTTGGGTGTTTGCCGCCCCGTCAGTAATGCGTGAGCCAGTCCGAACACTCGGCGACTTACTACAAATGACTGCCGTGACACACAAACAAGCTTGTAAACACCTCTACCGCCAGACCCAAAATCACACAGCATAGGGATGGGGTAGATACTGTATCACGGCATGTCATCGTACCACTTGTCACCTCACTCCAAGTCAAACACACATACACGGCACTGAAATGGAACAGTGGCAAGTCACGAAGGCAGTGGAGAGAACAAGATGTGAGTGAAGAAGGCGGTTGTTTTTATTTTCGATCGCCCGTCGTACTGCTTGAAGATTTTGTTCAGGAGAAAATATCCCAAATATTCACACACAAGCCTTTTGGGGTCGAGCGGTCGAAAAGAGCCACACGGTGAATGATGACTCGACCGGGACAAAGCCATTTCGGAGCTAATCGCCACACCCCAGCGCAAGTAGCAGACAGAAACACACAACCCTTTCCAGTGTAACTCCTCATAACAATGGATATGGAAGACACACACCAGCAAAGTTTAAGCGACCCCCGCTCCCAAAAAAGAGGATATCCCCGAAATGATGATGCTTTGTGCCGAAACAAAAAACCGAGCCAGCCTTCCCCAGAAATAGTAGAGACGAGAGAAAAACAGACACGCTGATATCTTTCCACACACCGAGCCAGATCCGAGAGATGCAAAGTTTCCCCGTTGGAAGAAATAAATCCCAAAATCAACAAGAAGAAAGAAAAGCAAAGGCGGGGCTTAAGCCGTAGCACAGCGCCTACCGTCCCTTCATGATACAGGCGGAAAGAAAATCCGGAATACAAAACCATAAAAAATAACAGTAGAAAATCCCCGAAAATACTTTCAGAACCAACTCCTCATTCCCGTACACCCCGGAAATTCCAGCTTGCAAGTTGAGATTCCGCGCGACACCAAAACGACAATGGAGGTCTTTGCCTGCCTGCCTGCTCCCAAAAACAGATTTGCCCATGTAGCCCCCAAAATTCGAGAACACCCAAGGTTGCAAAAGCCTCCCGCCCACATAGCGCTGCCCGCTAAAAACCCATCGAAAGTCGCTCTATATGTCGATATCTTTTTCTTTGATGAATCGTGGACCCGTGAACCGTTATGACTTTTATCATGTGACTGAAGTCGCCGCTTCTTAGTGACGATGACGAAACACCAAAACCCCGTGTATGGTATCGAAAAACGAGAAAATAAGAGAAAAGTCGCCGAGGCGAGAAAAAAGCCGAGAACTCCGTCGTGAGACACCGATGCAAATAGTTGTGTGTGAAGTGATTAGTAGTTCGGAGGATGCAAAACCACCTTGATAACGCCCGTTTCGTAAATAAAATCAAAGCAGCCCCATCTTTCGAAACCGTAGACACCACCGCGCTTTTTGGGGTATTCGAAAAAAAACAAGAGGTACCGATAGATCTTCGTTTTTAGCGCCGTCCGAAAATGTCAAGAACTTTCGCTTCAAGAAGGGAAAGGAGCTTATGTCGATTAAAGGATGTTTGTACAGGTTGGATACCGGAAGAAAGGTTACCGAAAAGGTCGAAGATCCAGTTGAAGATTGGGTTGTCGCCCCCTGCCTGCCGGGAAATGAGAAGATCATCGTGATGCCTGCCTGCTAAAATGTTGAAAAAACGTCGGTGGTACCCGCCAAGATGAGCATCTGCAATGAGCATGCGGAAAGAGCACTACTAGTACAGTCCATGTTGCAACGGCGACGACGGTCTAGGTCGGCCTAGTCTCGTCTGCGTCACAGAAGCGAGACATCAGTAGCCTTACCACCGTGGCCGGGCGCCCATAAGGGACTGCTGGTGCTGCTGCATCCGAGCGGGCGATACCGAGGGGGGTGGGCTGGTCATGGTGATGCCAGTAGCAGGGTTGATGATGGGAATGGCATTACGGCCGCGGGTGGCAGAGGGCTGGTGAAGCTTGAGGGTCGCCTGTTGACTTTGGTAGACCGGAGGAAGATAAGAGTTGTTGAGCGAGAAGCCTGGCGCAATAGTGGTGGGCTGCTGCGTAGGAGAGCTTTGCGGCGAGTTGCTTGCCAATGAGGAGCGCTCAGAGGAAGCGCTGTGGATGGAGACCAACTTTAAATGAGAAGGCAGGTTAGTGCCGGCGTCTTGGAGAGCATAGCAGGCCAATGGTCCGGTTTAGCTGGTGCACTACTCACATCATCATCGGTCAAAAGACCGGGGCAAAACTCCATGTCGTCCTCGAGGTCAAAGGAGCGGCCAGCCTCGTACTTTGTGCGGTACGAGTTCACGGACACAGTCTCGGACAAGTCCTTCATACTCCGGACACCGCGGAACTGCTTATGCGTGTTCTGGGAAACAGACAGCCTGGGAGCTCTCCTGTTACGCCCACCATGGTGAGCGTGGGATACTGCAGGAGCAGCGGCGGCTGTAGGCTGCTGATGGGCGTAAGAGTGATAGTACGAAGACATTATGATTGGCGGTCGAGGAGTGCGATATCGAAGACGAGCAAAATCGGTCCAGGCGGAGCCAAATCCAGGTGCGGGATCGGAGAGGTGGGTGGTTTTCGAGTTAGAGGTGGCGGTGGTTGAGGGTTATATGGTTGTGGTTGTGCGTGTGCGTGTGTGGTTTTATTTGGCCAAGCCGGGAGTTGTGCGGTATTAAACCCAGCGATTGTGAGACAACAACAATGGAACCGAAACCAAGGCCGTTGCAGTGGAGCAATCAAAGACTTGTCGAGGGAATGTTGGAAACTGGATGTGGGCGCAGGCAAATAGTCGGCAAAGTCGAGGAAGGGCTGAAGAAGTGGTTGTCGGTTTGTGTGGTCGTTAGGTATAGTCTGTTGCAAATGTGCAGAAGATCGAGGGTGAGGGTTGGAGGCGGTTTGACGGGGACGAGGCGGGTGAAGAAGTAGGGAAGAGGCGAAGGGAGGAGGGACGAAGTGGAAGAAGAGCAATCGGAGCAGGCGACGTGCGTTGGACAGCGCTGTGCGAGTGGGTCCTCCCAGAGCCCCCATGGAACTCGCCCACTTCCATTTGTCCCACCGTAACCGGCCCACTCTGGCTGCCGCTGCCAGCTGTGACTGGCCGGACGGATGGGGATCTCAACGGGGTCGCCAATGGGATGAGGGGGTACCAATTGGGGGGGGGGCACACTGGGCTGGACTGGGGCGCTACTAAGGTACCTAGCGCACTGGGGTCTCGGGCATTGGATGGAACAAGTCTGGACGACAGGCAATTGGCCTCCCCTCGCCAGGAGGGACCGCCAGGTCGACGAATGGGAATGGCGTGGATGCGCTGAACGCCTGCTGAATGGCACAAATGGTGGTCGAAATGGCTGTTGAAAACCGCACAGGCAGACAGGCCACCCCTCTTCGGATTCCTCTTGTGACCCTGTTCCATCTCCGCTCGCAGAACGGGGTGGCGAGACACCAGCATGCGGAAAAGCGGGTCTTTGTTGTGTCCATTGGGCGCGATATGGAAGCCAGTCCGCTTTCGGCATGGTTTCACTGTCCTGCTGGTGTGTGCAATTTTGGATGGCGTTGCCTTGTGCGCGCCAAGAACTCCCAAGGTTCACATCTCAACCCCACCTGAGCGACCACACCCAGTGCCGCAAACTGTCCTTGTTCTCAACTTTGAACACCCACTGCGACACCAGCAGCCTGCCTGGGGCTACCTGTTGCGAGTCTGCGACTCTCACAAAAACGTCCCCTCGAACTGAATTGTCAAAATGCCCACCTTTGTCACAACCTATCAGAACGATGACGGGATGGTTTGCCCGAACGAGCCCCCTCCTCGTCCATCTCATTGTCTGGTTTGACAGTCCGTCCGTCATCCTCCCGACGACTGTGCCAGCGAAAACCCTGGACTGGCTGATGATACCATGAGCAACGACGCCTCAAAGGCCTGGCAGGGCAGCCCGAGACGGACGCTGTCTGATCTCTCGTGGTTAGTGCTAAAGGTGACCACGTCCTCTTTCCGCAATACCCGAATGATTTTCCAGTCACGGTGCCGACTCAAACATTCAACACTCGCACGTTCCTCCATCCTGATCTCCCAACGTGGCCCGATCAAAACTTTACTGGGTTGGAATGGGGAAATCTGCGTCGGTTACGAGTTGATGTCCCTCGTCTTTCGTCTCCTCTCCCCTTTTAGTTCGCTTCGTGGTTGCGGGCCCGAGGAGCCCCGTGTTTTCCAGCTGGAGCTGTAGGAGCCGCTAGGTCGGGTCATCGACGATTGCCTGAGAGCCTCCATTGGGAACTGGCAAAATGGCAGATGGCAGTGGCAGCAGGACAGGACGTCGCTTTGTGTGCCTCAAAACCCTAGCGTCTCTGTCCTGGCTCCATTGGCAGGGAAGACGTAGCCGATCGATTCCGCTTAAAGTCAAGTACTCCGTGTGCCCAGGTTTGAGTGTCTCGAAATGATCACACTGTGTACCACCACTGACTGTCTTTGTTTCCAGACGCTCCACGGCCAGCCAAAGAATGAATGGATGCCAGATTCCTACGCCATGATGGAAACGGTTTGCTATAGCATATCGATCTGGTGAGAGCATCATGGGCGGCTGTCTGCATACCATGTGCCTCTCGAAAACGCCCAGAAGCATAGGACCTGATACCCCGTCTCGATCATTGGCTTTGGCCTCTTGTTTTCGTTTCCGTTGCCTTTCCGTATCATATTTACACAGTGTCGCTTCGACAGAAGTGTTGCAGGCGGCGGTTGAGGATGTGTGGGTGCATGATTGTGGACGAGGGCAGTGTGGTCTGTGCGATCGACCATTGGCAGATTAGGCCGCTCCAGCCTTGTGGCGAGGTCACCCCGTCAGCACGCTTTGACTGGCTGTGACAGCCAGATTGGTTTGGATTGGATGCCACCCACGCAAACTCCCAAGGCCCACGCAGCCACGGAAAGTGCTCGAGTCCCCCTGACTGGCAGTTCCGATAGACATCTTCCTGTCTGTACGCAGTAATTGATCGCTAGACATGCCACAGAACACCTTGCGAACTGGGCGGTTTATCGCTGCGACTCTGCGACAACACAATGTGATCAAAGGTGCTGGTTTGGTTTAACGTCTAGTCTCGTTAGTCTTTCCCCTGAATTGGGGCTGGCCCAGCCCGTCTTATCAAGCTTAAATCGCTGTAAGCTTCTGGTGTTGGCAGCATCCAGAGTACGTACCTCACTGACACCCTCATATCGCACACTCCACCGGACGAGACGGCTAGGAACAATAATAGCAGGCGCGTCTAGACTTTGGGAGCGCTGCGATGGTGACACCCCAAAAGGTTGTGATCCCGCTGATCCCGTTGACGAGATACTGTGTCGCAGTTGAGGACGATTGCCACTATAATGACGGCTGAGATGGTTGAAGCCTACCCATCCAGACCCTAGTATCGTCCCTCTGAGCGGTGATTGAGGTGCAGAGACAGAAGAAACTGTCTGGGACTCTTGGGGGGGGGACAGGGGAGTTTTGGGACTTGCCACTGATTGGCGAAGATGACGCTGGTGTCTGAACCAACCGTCCCAACGAGACACCCAAAAGCAACTCCAAGCTTCCAGAATTCAGTGACAGACACCGTGCCCTCCCAGGTCTCACCTGCATATACCGTAGCTTTGTGTAGGCAACATAGGTATAGGGCCCTCTTCACCTCCCTTGCTTGCCAAACCTTTCTTCCGGCGAGGTTCTGTATCTGCCGTTTACTGTGTTGTATTGTCCTCATCGGCGACCTGCATTCTGACTGCATCTTCAGAAGTGCGGCGTGCTCGAGACCTTGAAAACACAACGGCAGGCGCCCCGGCTGAACCTGTGCCTCTGTGTTCCGTGCCGCAGAAAGCTATACGGGGCAGGACGGTAAGAAAGGCAACCAGAGGCAATATCTAGACAGATCTCGAAACTAAACATCGAATCTGTTCACTACCGGTGGTTGAACGGATGAACGACGACAAAGCAGAGTGGCATCGTCGTGTGTGCTCGGGAACTCACGCACGTGTCACGATAGCAGGGTTCCCCACAGGGGTTCAAGGGGTTCCTGAACGACTGCAGACATGCAAACCAGCGACGTCGGGACTTACACAACACTGACGACAGAAAGAGGTCGTTCCCAAGCCTCAAAAACTCGCCGCTTGAATCATGGCGAACAATTGTCGGAATGGGATTTATTCATGTTGATATCAACCAGTGCATAACCCCTTTTCCCTCCCGACTGTCCCATCATGACGTCCGGGCCTAGGGTGGGGTTTTGACGGGTGACGAAAGGGGCAAACTCCCCATTAAGGTATCCTTGTCGTTGACATTCTATATTCTGTCATCGTTGATTTGCATCGCTCATCCTTCGGTCGTCATGAAAAGAAATGCCGAGGGGCTCGACAATCTGTTAAGATACGCCCAGCTATACTATAGGACCTTCCTAGAAGATGGGATTTGTAGTACCCGGTTGAGCTGTTATGATCCAGATGAAGGATGGAGATCCTCGGCTCTTGTACCTATGTGACGAGATGCACGAGAAGCGAAGATCCAGGACATATCAGCGAAATGTAGAAGTCACAGGCCATTTCGCTGAAAGTGCCATCACACACGCTATCACTCGGCTCCCGTTCTCTCATCTCGGTGACGGTACCTTTTTCTCGAGACGGAAAGAGGGGGTAGGAGGGGGCGGGGCAGGGTTCGACTTGCTGGTTCAGGTACTGTACGTACCGGTGCACGCCCCTTTGTTCCCCTTGAAACCCGAGTGGGGAGACGACTCTTGTGTCGATGAATTTGAGGACATGCCGGTGCATCCCAATTCACCGTCAACGCCAATCTTATCGCCGTCGGTGTCGGTTGCGAGCAAGAAATGAGAAATGCGGACGGAACCAGGGAATTAAACAATGACGGCCCGGGATACGTATTGAGCGAAGCGATCTCACCTCCCCCTACACTACCACCTACCTTATTCAAACCCACCTTTTTGCTAAAGTGCTTGCATACACGACAGTAACAACGACGACGCCCGGTTCGTTCGATTTTTGAGCATTTTCTTCCAGGCCCATGCAGATCATAAGATCAATACACTACGCCGCATGTCCAAGATGGAGTGTACCTACTCTATGGGTGGTAGTACGCTTGTATATCTATCTAAATATCTGAAGGCTGATGGGCCAAGGCACTCAAGGCACATTTCAAAGTACACGTGGGAAACGAAAACGAAGAGGGTGTGCTGCTCCCACTGGAGACACCAACAACGAGAGGAGACCTTTGCGTCTCGAGTTTATCAGATTCCCGAGTCATGTACTCCCTCGCAATTCGCAAGAGGTTGCAGTTGTGCAACTGCGGCTTGTGTCCTCACTCACATCTGCAAGTGTGTCCATCCAAGGTCCCAAAATGCACCCCCACCATTTCGTCCACAACAACACCATCACTTGGTTGCTGTGTGGTTCCATGTCAACGAGTTGGCCGCCGTTGTCGTTGTTCTGGCTCGCCGCTCGGCAAGCCATTTAATTCGGTTCATCACATCTCACAAGGTTCGCCTTCCAACCGTCGTTCACACAAGATTCAAAGCTTGGGCCATCCATCCTTTCACAATCGGATTCTCAAATAACCGTAATATCAAATTTCGCTGGCACAGATTGTGTGGAGATGGCCCCAGCTATCTGGAAGTGGGCATCTCGTCGCTTCGGTGCAGTTGACAATGACACAGAAGCACTGTGTGCGTGCAAGTGTACACTAAAAACCCCCCCAAGGGCCCAATCCATTCCCATTCTGGAAAGGCTTTTGAGAATACTTAGGGTTGTTGTTGTTGTTTTAGCACTGCCCACTTCACCGCTACTCTTTTTTCGTCTCTTTCTTTTTTTCTTTTTTTGCGGCGTGACTGGAGGGACGGGAAGTGGAAGCGAAGGTTTTCCGATTCCCGATTGGATAGCATTGCTGTTCCATTGTTTGGGCGAGTGCCGTGAGCCGCTTTAACCTGAATGACATGCCATGAGGTGACGAGACGTCGACATGGCATGAATGAATGGAATGGAATGCCTGCCGAACGGACGTTCGATGTCGATTTGGAAGAGGGCCACGCGGGCAAGAACAAACGGCACGGCAGGGAACTGAGCGAACGGCATATTGTTCGAACAATAGAAGAATGGTGAATGGGAAAAGCGATACCCGATGGCCAATGCTGCTATTCCAGCTCGGTATAACCATTGCACCACCCCTTGCTTTCTCCGTTCCTACATGTACCCAAGTATTACCGGCGGCGGGCAGCGGGCAGCGGGCGGGAGAAGGGATAGTGAGTGGACAAAAATCTGGGGAAACCGAGCGACTCGACTCGGTTCGGACGAAACGCCCGGGCCTCGCGTTCGATTTGATATTTTTTTCCCCCCCAATCTCCAATCCCCAACCAAAAATAAAGGTTCGGGCTAACACCTACATATTGGGCTTGTCCGGTTCGTCCAGTCTGAGGTCGCCAACAAAACTCAACGGTCACGTTGATACGGGGACACATGACTTGACTGCCGCCCGACTCCCGACTATGTACAGTTTGGTCTAGTCCCGGCCGGCCCGGGTCTACATATATTGCCCAGCGAAACAATCATGAGACAGACAGAGAAGCTGCCACGGAGTCGTCAGGGCTCTCCAACTCCAACTCCGACAACGACAACGACAGACGACAACAATAGCCCAGCCAAGCAAAACCTGACAACGGAAGAAAGACTAAACGCCTTGGAACCGGATCAGATCATTAGCGAATCAACAGCGGATTGCCAACCGCGATACCTATGGACGGCGGTCCGGCTGCTTACCCATCTCATCATCTGACATGAAATCCATGCCCGTCTCTCTACCCTAGGAAGATTCCATATACACCGTGCCTCTCGCGTGTGCCACGATAGTGTAGATAGAACATCGGACTCCATGTACCCATACACCGCGAATCTATGCCGCTCGCTCTGGGTACACGTAATCCCCGAATGATCGACAAGAAAACAGATGATGAGACGGGTCAGAAACAGGAGATCCGGTCCGTCTTACATTTGTATACACTACACTAAGGCCATTGTCAATGTCTGACTAGCTGACTATGGCCCCTCGTCTTGGAGAGGCCTTAGGCACATACTGTCAGAATATAGGGTTGGTTGAGAAGCCACTACTCCGACAATGTCGGAGCTCCAATTTTGCAGGTCTGGTGTAGTGGTGCAAATCTGACACATACCTACCTAGTCTCGCTAGTAAAAAGCCTAGCATTATGCTTTTGCTATTCGGATCATGATCCTTTACGCATCGCATTTCTCAAACCACCTATGAAACTGGGATAGGGTAGTATGTACCTCTCTGTACATTTTTAGTTATCATTTGCCTTTTCTGGTCACCTCAGACGCCTACCATAAGCCGTTGACAATCACCACTCTGCGGACCTTTTTCCCAAACTGAACTTTCTCCATCCTCTTTTTCTTTTATGAGAATACCCTCGCTCGCTTGTGTTAATCAAGATCATCAAAGCCGCGATCTACCTGGTCCTTGTTGACCCGCAAGGCCAGTTCCATCTCCGATCTCATCTCGGTATTCGTGGGGGAAAGTTGCTCGCTTCTTCGAGATCTTGAAGTCTTCACAAAAGAGAGATTTGCACACAAAATCCGGAGAAAACTTCCGCATTGGGTGCTGTTGGTAGAGGGATTGTCAATCTTGATTCAGAGTCGTACATTCGGCATGTCTGGCACTCTGGCAGGGCAAGGACATGGTCGACATGGCATGCTACGGTAACGCTGCCTCCTGCCCTGTCTGGCGTGGCTTTCAAGGGTTTTAAGTGCTTGCATATCTCATCTTGAAGTTTCTCGGTCCAATGTCGCCTGCAAATGGAAGTTGGGGTATGTCTGTCCTCTTCTTGTTGTTAAAATGCCCAAACACAGTACGATATGTCAGGCCCATACCGTATTCTCTTCGTCGTCTCGTCTCTCGTCTCGTCGTCGGCTTCCACCTTGTCTCCGGGAAGCGACGAAATGGAGTCTCCATTCAAAATGTGTAACCTCCTCTGTGGAGAAAATCCGAAGCGCCGCGGCTATGCACTGCACTGTGCAGCGTGGTTCACTGTGCTGTACAGTTGTGCATCACTGTTTCATGGACTTCGTTACATGGAAAGTTACATACAGCTGTGGAGTTGCGAGATTTTTATGTTTTCACAATTCAATGTTTTGTGGGAGTCTGGACCTTTCGCTGCGGCGGGCACTGCCCAAGCGAAAACCGGTTTTTGGTGGTCCTTCATTTCCCAATTCCTGGCGAAAGCATTCGGCCATTTGTGGCTTTCGGTGATTGGCCTGTTTTTTTGTTTCCAGCTCCAGCTTCTTTCGTATTTCTAAATTTGTTCTTTTCAAATCTTGTGGGGCAGTACATCACGAATTGGCGGTGCCGATTCCGCCATGTTGGCCGGTCTCCCCGTGGCCCATGACGAGGGCGAGACCGGACAGCCGGGGCGGGGGCCAATCGGTTCCTTCCACTTCCCCATGTTTTCCACAAACGTGCCGCCATGCGAATCGGATGCGGACGCGGCTCATGCCGTTGTTGGGGAGGTGTCCGGGCTGCGCCATTCGGCCATCCCGTCTCCGGGCTGACGGGTGTCAGTCCCGGAACCTTTACGGGGTGGGGACACGGCACTCCAAGCCCCGAGCCCCGGTCCTACGGTATGGACGGGACTGCACTGTGCGGTACCGCCGGTACGGAACTCAAGCCCAAAGGCTCAAATGCCCATCCGCCGTTACGACTTGGAAACTACCTTTGTCATAACCGTGTACTTTCCTCCGGGGGGCCATCACCAAGGTCTCTCTTACTCTCGGTGGCTCCAAGTCTGCAAGCCCAAAGACGTAATGGACTCTGCAGTAGTGAGCCACACCAGGGAATCCCACTTAGTATTGACCCTTCTGACAGTCCAACTCATCCACCAGTCGTCCCTTACTGTGTATCGATACTGCCTCGTCTAGCAGCGGTCCCTATTGGGCGTCTTCGGGGTTGACTCGTTCCCAGGTGGTGCAACTCCGCCCATATGTCAGAGGACAAGACCTGTGCCTAAGTGTTCGGTATGATTTTTCCGGTGTTTCACGTTCGATACTTGGGGAAACGACCGACCCAACGATCCCAACAGCAGGTAAAACCCTCACTCGTCCGTAGGCAGCACCATGGAAACTTGATCAAGTTGCGAGCAACAAGAACGCGTACCGGACGTCTTCTCTCTGGCCTTGTCCTCCTGTAGCTTGGACACGTTTGGTTACCAAGAGAGGTAATTGTAGCCAGTTTGTTCCCATCCTCGCCCCGAAGATCCAGTATGCCGATGGCCTAGGAGGAGTACGAGATGCTGGATCTCTGTAGGACTTTGGGATGATATCGAAGGTCATGGCCGACTTCCATGGATAAATAGATTGGTGTGGGAATATGGTGTCGGTCGGTACACCTCTGCCGTCCACTGAATCCACGGCGATATCTCCCCAGCGCTCGAAAGTGCTGGAGGTATGAGCATGACTGAGTGTCTAGTCCCCCGATGTCCGGCTATACTGGCCCTCGATCAGACCCGAGTCGGCCGCCGGCAGGTCCTCCGACTTGATGCTTGGCAATCGGACATTGGCATTCTGCTGGTTCGCGAGTCATGTCCGTTCCGCCGTTTCTTCGGGAATTCGAGTGGGTCCCGATCCGGAGGCTAGGTTGAAATCGGATCGGAAGCTCGACGATGAGGTCGGAGGGTTCCGCGGACCCCGACGACATCTCTCCCGAAATTCGCATGTCATATGCAATGCAAATGCACTGCCACTGCTCGACAAGTGTCAGCTCAGGTATGCTCAAATGCAAACGTCAGGCATCTTTCCGGTCATCTTTTCAAAATCCTCATATTGTCTTTGACTTGCATCATCTCTCTTTCGCTGTCGTCAGATATGATTTTGAGGGAATCCACTGCTCTGACGTTGACAGAATGAGGGAGATGTCAATGCTTTTGTTCCTGGTAGGGCTGTGTTGAGTTGTTGACAGGGCCAGAACATACGAAAGCTATGACGTCGGTGTCAATAAAGTTGACAGGGACGGACTGTCGTGAACGGCCAAGTCTGGCGTTGAAGGGATGGACGCCCTTGGAACAGGCGCTTCCATCGATATCTCTGGATGGAGTTCACCGACCTCAATCAGATAGTCTCCAGGCACGACTCCTCTGAATATCGTCACTGCAGAACTTGGCCAAGGCTCAGGAACTCGAACTTGCTTGTTGTTATTGCTGGTGGATAAGTAAGGGGACTATCACCTCAGCTTGGACGCCAGTATGGATCCACTTTTGTCTGTGCTTAGCAGGAACAACGTCAGCGTTCCCGTCGATGTCTTGGGGTATGGATGATGATTGGAATTATGATGCCCTCGGTTGGTCAGTACTGTATGGCCTCAATGAGCTGCACAAAGGCTCAGACGAGTGTTAGCTAGGGGAGAAGTACGATGGAAGGACCGTGAGAGCAGCGATTTTGGTGTACGTATAAACAAACCAGCAACCATACAAATCAAAAGGATTGCATCTCAAGCTTTCAAAGCCCCTGGCAGAGATTTGCACGTCTAAAACAGAAGTGGCAGAGAGATCCTCGTGGTTCTTGCGGTTCTTGTCGTTGTAAACATCACCATCATCCGTTGTCCCGTTGGCCAAAGAGGTGTGTGGTGACGTCATGGTAGATCGCGAACTGCCATCTCCCTACCTGCTTCAAGGCAGCTACTACCGAGCGCCCCCTCATCATAAAAGCTTCGTGTCTCTCTCTGCTACCTCGGGCTATCTTCTTTCTACCTATTATCAGACAGCATAAAACAGATACCCTCCATTACATCCAAACCAACCAATCAAGACAAGATCAATTTCCTCTTCATCGACTTACACACACACACACATCAACCTAAACTACACAACCAACAACAAACGACAACCTTCACAATGTTCGCCCGCATCTCCACCGCTTCCGCTCTCACTGCCCGCCAGACCTTCGTCGCCGCTTCCGCGCGGAGGACCATTGCTTCCACTGCCAGCCTTAAGCTCAAGGAGTCGTCTTCCGGTATGTTCTCCTTCCACAACCCCTCCTCCTCCTCACACACATGATACTGACCCAATCCACCAACAGCCGACCCTGATCCCCAGGCCTACGAAGACCACAAGCAGGACTCCCTCAGGAAGCAGAAGGAGGGCAAGGGCCACTGGAAGCCTGAGCTCGCCTCCAACAGCGAGGAGAACGTCAAGGCCGACCGCATGTCGGACGCCGAGTTCGAGGAGGCCAGCAAGCGTCAGCTTAAGGACCGCGTCGCTGAGGCCAAGGGTACCAAGAAGGAGGCCCAGTAAAGGGGATTCGATTCGAAGCATGGGACGGTCTATGATGATGCCATGAGGTTTTCTTTTTCGGGTTATTTTTCTTTTGTTCATTTGTTGCGAAGCAACTCTTGCATTTTCAGCCACCATGGGAGGAGGAATGAGAGGATCACACTACAACTGCATTAGTGTTTGATTAGGGATAAGACACTGGCGGACCATCTATGCATGCATGGATATGATGGTTTGTGGTCATCAAATTGAAGAGGATCGAAACAACACCATCGTTCTTGGAAGACATAATTGTGAAGCGGAGAAGGTCCGGGATGATACAGTGATGGTTTCTATCAAGTTCAATTCCACGAGGCAGTTCCCTGTCTGCTTTTTTATCTCCTCCGACAAAGCTTGCTGTAAGTGTTGCCATATCGTCGGATTCACAAAGTGCCTTTCGTTGATCTTGAGCTCAAAACAAGTCACTGATGAAACTGGAAGTCCTATAGACCAGCGACGATGTTTATGTCTTGGAGTTTCCGGAGGAATTTGAATCAGATGCCATTCACTCGCCCACGTCAGGCCAGTTCCCATCGCCAGGAAACCGAGGACGGCACGAGTAACCCCGGAAAGTTCAAGAGAATGACCTTTTTTTCTATCTGGACAGTCGGCTCAAACGCTTGCTGTTTGCACTCGTTGTGCTGGTGGTAAGTATCGTTCGAGTGACGATCTTCATGGTGAATCTGACCTGGGATTGTTTTGGAGATATGGGATGAAAAGTGGCAGGCTGCCATCAACAAACGTTCGAGATGGCAGCCACCTTCGATATCCTCACGCACCTCAACGTTCTTAGAGTTGGGAGGGTATAAGGTTTCGCTGGCTTTGGGATTACTTCCACTTCTTCCTTTCAACTCACAACAAAATCAAGGCTTTTCCTGGGCATCTGGATAACCAGGTCTTATACTTACCGGCTTCCCATAGATTTTCATTTGTTAAGCCTTTCACGGGTCACGTCTCAGAATACTTTCAAACGCAGTTGACGATTCCACAAACGATACCTCAACTCACTCACAATCAACTTGACCATCCATCACCATGCCGCCTTCCAGCGACGATGAGCTCCCGCTCAGCGGACGTCGTCCACACGCCTTTGACCACAACCGCGCCGAATCTCACCGGAGAGCAACGTTCGGCAGAGTCACAGGAGGTACCTCTACGAACGAGTCCCAGCATCGGCCTGAGATTATCCCCATTCAACGTGGCCCTGAGCAATCAGCTTCAGGTCCAGGTTCATCTCCCTCATCATCATCAGCCCCTGCATCCTCATCCACTCCCACGGTCACTGTTACTGCTTCAACGTCTTCCACCACTGGTACTTCGGCTAGTAACCACGAAAAGAGCTTCAAGGAACAGCAACGTCGGAGACTCCTGTATCTTCAGGAGTCCAGGCAGAACCAGTGGGGCCAACAGCTTCCAAAGCGGCAAACGCAGCCGCTCGAAGGTACATATACCCCGGCCCACCCGCTCTCAAAGTCATTCACTGCTGCAAATGCCAAGGACCGCGAGGTTCCCTGCCTGGACCTGGACACTCCTCCCCCTCCTTCCACTTCTTCGTCTCATGTTGTTCCGTCGTCGTCCCGTTCGACAGAGGATGCACAGACTGCTGCTAGTATTTTACAGCAGCAAGTGTTGCAGGAGCATCAACAATCTCAACAGGCGCAACGATCTCAGCAACAGCATCAGCAGGAGCAGGAGCACCAGCAACAACACCAGCCCCAGCAAGCTCAGCAAACTCAGCAAACTCAGCAGTCCCAACAGGTCGAGCAGTCGCAGTCGCAGCAGCCTCAGGATAACGACGAGATCGCAATCAGGGAGGAGAGTCTTGAGGTCCTTGAGAGTTTGAGCTCCATCACTTCTGTCGACATGAACAGAGGCAACACCGGCGGCAGCGCCTTTGGCCGTAGCGACAGGGACAACATGAGTAACAACAACACCAGCGACAACGGCCACGGCAATAACCGCACTAAGAGACGCGCAGAGATCGACTTGGAGAGGCCTACCGCTCGCCGACTATTTTCTGGTGGAAATATCACGGCGGGACATGTCTCTGGCTCTGGAAATATGTCTGGCTCAATCTTTGGTCCGTATGCTCCGGTTCCGAACGCTTCAGCGACTCAGACGCCCACGCATCCTGCTTCTTTTGACAGTAGAGAGGGACCAGGTGGTGTCGCTGGTGGTGAAGGCCAGTTTTCGCCGTTCAGCCGTGGAGCATCTCCCATGCCCCAGCAGGTCCCGTTTGCCCAACCTCGCACTCCCAGTGCCGTTACCATGGGAGCCGCTCCTCAGCGTGGACAAGTAGCCCCGGAGAGGGGAGACAGAGCCGGAAGTGTGGCTTCTGTGACTTCCGTTACGAGCATTACCTCGCGCAATGGACCGCCTATCGTTAACCCCAGTTTGCCCAACTTGCCTCCTGATGGGTTAGTAGTATCCCCATTCCCTTCCATCATCATCAACAACGAAAGATAAGGTTACTGACCATTTTTTCCCACAGAACCAACTGGCTCACAGGCCGCATCGTCGTTATCAGCGTCGGCCCCGAGCGCCGCAAGTGGAACGTCCACGAGCAACTGCTCTCGTACAACTCTCCCTACTTCAAGCGTCTCTTCAACCCTGAGCACGAGCCCATCAAAGGCTCCTCGTCCTCTCCTGGCGACATCGACCACCCCCAAAACCTCGCCCCCGCCTCAGCAGGCCAGGTTGGACAGCCCGAGGTTATTGAAGAAGTCCACCTCCCCACCACGGAGCCCAAGCTCTTCGCCCTTCTAATCCGCTGGCTCTACGGCACCGCCTTTGCCACCTCGGGCGGGCAAAAGGTCTTCAAATTCCCCCCTCCCCAGCTCCACCAAGTCACCGTCCGCGACTACTTGGGGTTGTACATCCTCGGCCAAACCGTCCAGCTCCCCGGCCTACGAAACGCCTGCATCGACGTCTTATACAATTACTACGCCGCCGAGACAGAGGAGGTGCGTGTCCCTGACCTTCATGACGTGCAATTCATCTTTGAGAACACGGCGCAGGCGCCCGATTCTCAAATGAGGCGCCTCCTAGTTGCCCATTGCATGTTCCATCTCTTTGGAGCCAAGCGGAGGGGCCCCCTGCCTCTCGACTGGCAGGAGGTCATGGAGCCTAGGTGCGACGTGTCGTACGAGATGTTCAAGATGTTGGCCGATTGGAAGTGGGTGATTGGCGAGAACGTGCCGACTATGAAGATCAAGGCTAGACATGCGTTCCATGAGAAGCCCAGGCCGGAGGAGCTGTTGCCGTGGCATAAGGCGCAGACGGCGGAGGAGGCGGGGATGCCATTGGTGGGAGTAGTGAAGGCTGAGCCGGTTGATGACGAGTGAGTAGAGAGGACTCACCGTCGGGGGAGGGAAGGGGAGGGGAGGAAAAAGGGTGATGTGGGTGTCATGGCTCTTGAGGTTGAGGGTTTGACCGGGACGGAGTGAAGGAAAGCAAAGCAAGAGCTGACGAGACACTCTGAGGTTCCGTGACAGAATTGGGGGATAGTAAGCGGAATCGATCAAGAAGGATCAACGATATCTAATGTCCTGCTTGCCCGTCCATCAGCTGCAGGCAGATGGATAATTTTCCGAGCAAGGTTTGGAGTTCGTTGAGGAAGGAAGGAGCATCGCCTACAAATATGTTGAGGGAGGAAAGAGCGATGCCCATGCCTACAGATACCATTGAAGCTGCCACGCTCTTGCCTTTCTTAGGGGGCTTTATCATCCATTCAGAGACTTTCGGGGTAGGTGTTCTTTTTACCTTCAAAGGATCCATTCGGGTCGGGTATGAAAGGGTTTAGCTCTTTCGGAAAGACATCGGGAGCAAGGGATAATGGTCGCACAACAGTCCGTTTGCAGGTATTCATCGTTTTAGCTATTCTGCCCATAGCATCACTACAGCAATAAACTTCATGATAGCTAGCACCTTTGCCAGTTCTATCGATATATAACCCGGATGCATTGAACATGTCATTTATCACCACTCGGTAGAAAGCACGATAACGCCCGAGATGGTACAGATATGTACCATAGTCGGGCATGCACCCCGTCAAGTCGAAGCCCTAGTCAAAAACGTGGAAAGATGTACGACTTGTAGGATCACAGAAACTACTTATAACAAGAGAGCATCCATCCGCAAGAGAAAAGAACGAGACTAAGAAAGACTGATTGATCACTGCCATGTGAAGAGCGTAAGCTGGGAGCAGTCTGGTGGCTTGATGATTTGGGATAATAGGGCTGTGTTGCATCGTGCGGGTGAGTTTAAGGGGGTGGATAAGTATAGGAGGGATATGAGGAGGACGACGGCGTTTGATATAGGTTCGACGGCTTGGGGACTATCGTGAGGGAGCACCAGTGCCTACGCTGGAGAGCATAACGAAGGAGAAGGCGCTGGGGTCGACGGAATCGGGTGTTGGTGGGAAAGTGACGTTCTCTTTTTCCAATAATTTCTTTCGAGGAGAGACACCTGGCTTTTAATGTATTGCACTTGGTCGACGTTTGCTTTGAACTTAAAAAGGCTTGATTATCAGTGTTTGTATGATCATTTTCGCTATGGATATGTGAATGCCACTATTAGTCTTGGAGAGATGCGTACACCTATCAGCTTCAGAGCTTATAGCATTGACGATAATTGAGAGTCCCTCCTACATAAACAAAGGAGAGAAACAGGGAAGTAGGGGTCATACCGGTCTAAATCTGATAGCAAGACGTGGGTTCCGCTGTGTAGTCGCGGTGTCGTTGTCTCGTCGGTTTATCAGACATTCATCGAATAAGAGCAGTTCGGTCCATGATTCCAGAACCAATACCTCACTTATCCAACCCGCGCGCCTTGACAAATCTGTTGATCTGCTCCCGAGTGTTCTTGTCGTTGTACTGCTCATGGCATTCATAAAAGGAGATCAACTCCTGCGTGCAGTCCACCATTGCCTCGATGTCAATGTTACTATCGGAGAGCCACGCAGCAAATCGGTGAACCTTTGCCATACGTGGGTTTTTGGTCCCTTCGGCAGGGCCTTCTCCGGCTGGTGACTGGGGTGGAAGCATAGCCTGCAATCCAGAAGACGACTGATGGGCGAGACCAGACACAGTCTGGCCACCCCCAGCCATCATCGCAGCGCGCGCCTGTGCCTGAGCCAACGCTGCCGAAGCGGCTGCCAGTCCCGAGTTCGACGCGGCTGTTCCAGGGAGGCGACCACTGGGATCCTGACGCAACACCAGAGCCAAGAGAATGGCTGTCAAGGCTATGACATGTGGTGGGTAAAGTAGCGGCAGATCCGTCATGTAGTGGTCGTTGATGACGGACCAGGCAAGATTGACGTCCTCTTGCGCCAGACCAAGCTCCCCTTGTAAGCTGGTGAGGGTACGGTAGGGCGAATGGACGATGAGATGCGAGCTCATTTCCGAAATCAGGTAGAACTCGCACTCGCCTATCCTTGCCACGTCTGTCTGGGATTGGAAGTCGGCAGGCCAAAAGGTGCGGGCCTCATTGGCCATAATCCGAATGTGCTGTGGACATTCCTCCATCTTGCAGGCCAGATATAGGGCGGTCACGATAACGTGGTGGGGATTGGTGCGCCGGATCTCGACTTTGGTGTAAAAGCGCTTGATGTAGACTTGGGCGGTGGCCAAGGCCTGCTGTCGGATCCCCAAGCGCTTGCCGATACGGTTGATTTCTAGAGGAAGGACCGAGGTGTGTTGGCGACCTTGTTCATCGGACAGACTGACGGACGGACGGGGGGAGATACGACGAACGTTGGTTGAAGTAGATGTTCAGATGGCGCAGTTGCGGGAGGGGGAACGAGGCCACCAAGTTGGCATCTTCAGCCTCCAGCTTCGCGCGCATGGCGGCGAGTTCATCTTTAGTAAACAGCCAGTGTTTGCGCTGGGTCGATTCCCAGTAGTTGGCTGCCATTGTGATGGTGTGTCGTCGGTGTGTCTAGCTGTGTCTTCCCAAGGCGCTGCAGACATGAAAGTCCGCTTGGCCTGAAGGAGATGTTCTGGGTTGCGCGTTTTGGTGGTCGGAAGAATCTGCGTAGAAGAGGTCCCGGACTGTTCAGCTCGCTCCCGTCCTTCGATTTGGTGTTTGCTCAGCTGTTGAACGGAAGGAGCATTACGTGATGGCTTGCGATCGGATGGACACCGCGAACGTGTCAGTGATAAGATAAACTGATAAGATTGGAGATAAGATATGCACAGAGTGAGCTGGAGGGGGAAGGCACTTAAAGGGGTCCACATGCTGTGACAGGGCTGGCAAATCAGAGAGGCTGCGAAAGAAATGACAGACGCTCGATGCTGGAGCCTTGTTGCTTTGAAGTGGGTAGAGTCCAGCAGCTGCCAAATGCCTACTCTCGCTGAATTAACCACCGAGTCCAAAGTGAGTGCGAGTGTCACATTCGGCCACTCGCACCACTTCCCCTCCATTGTCTGCTACATATCGAGTCCGGGTCCGCCTCAAAAGAGAACGGGTGAAGGTTGTGCAGAGTGGCAGGTGCAATGTGCGAAAAAGTGCTTGAGAAGGAAGGATCGATGGAAAGTGACACCGCCCGAGCGTCCCATCTAGTCAGTGGCTTGGCTCCAATCTCTTTCCACCAAAATGACTTCAATTTTCCCCTTGAAAGTTTGCCGAGATCCCATTTTTGCATCCGCTGCGAGTGACTGGGCGCCCCTCATTGTTACTTCCACTTCTGCGACAAGAATAGACTACTTCCTACATTTAGTCAACAATGCATGGCATTTCGTAACAATCTTTAAATCTCTTCATCTCATCTTACGATTTGTAGTCACTGACCCTTTCGCTCCCTGTCCTACGTCATACCCAATCGATTACACCAAACCCTTTTAATTAGACTTGGGCGGTATTGTTTTCTGCCATTTCTGACCACTGCCCCCCCGAGCCTCCTGCGTACCACCCACTCATAACCTCAGCTGCGAGCCAGCACTGCAAAGCAGATACCACGGGAACGACGGAAAGAATTGAAAGATTACCAAAACCACTGCACCGCGCTGCACCGCACTGCACATCAATTGCCTTGCACTGCGCCGTCTCTTGGCTGAACTTTACCGTGCCGACGGCGACCCTTCTTATCGTGCTGCCGAACTTGCATTGACTCGCTCCCGGCTTCCCGCCGTCTGGTCCCTGGCTTCTCCGCGCCGACCCCTCCCCCGCCGTGCGCAAACATCCGAAAAACAACGCCGACCATCTGCGCAGCGCATGCCGCGTCAGATGATGATAACCCGACAGCGGGAATGAAGGTTTCCGATGTGGTCGCAGGGCTCGAAGCCGGCATGGAGGAATCGCAAAATCAACGAGACAAGCGTGTCGAGGAATTGTGGACGAAGCTAGATCCCCAGCGACATGGCGAGCTCGACTTGAAGGGGCTGCAGAAGGGGTTGAGGAGGATTGATCATCGTGAGCCAGTGCCGTTGCCAATGCGAATCCCTATGCGCATCTTCAGGAATTGCCATTTATACTGACACCAAAGTGCCCGTCTCCCTGCAGCCATGAAAAATGCCGACAATATGCTCAAGGACATCATCAAGGTCGTGGACACCAACGGCGACGGCAAGATCCAATACGAAGAGTTCCGCGTCTTCGTCGAGACCGCCGAGCGCCAACTATGGCTGCTCTTCCGCTCCATCGATCGCGACAAGGATGGCCGGCTGGACAAGAACGAGCTGCGTAGCGCTTTCAAGAAGGCCGGCCTGACCGTATCCAACCAGAGGCTATCGGGCTTCTTCGACGAGGTCGACATGGACCACGATGGCTACATCAGCTTCGATGAGTGGCGGTAAGTCACCAGATTCTTTTACAATAGCCCGGAAGAAGAAGAGGACGACGAAAAAGAAGTGGATCGAAAGTAAACAAAACGACCCACTCGAAGCTGGGGAAGCCGGAAGCGCCAACTTTTCACAAGTTCCACTCGCCCAATTTAACCCTGTAATACCAGCTAGCGACCGAGTCAAAGCGATTTTGACTTTTGCGCGCGTGCTAAAAGGCTGCTGCAGTGTTGTCTGCCCCTAAAGCGCATTGCCGTGTCTTGGGGAGTCGAGTGAATGAGAAGACGGAAAGAGGTCGAGCGAGTGTTTGCTTCGGTCACACGAGAGACGAGAGAACTTTGAGAACCTTGAGAACCAGTTGGCTGACTTGAACTCTCTGTCTGATAAAAAAAGGGACTTTCTCCTGTTTATGCCCACCACCCACGACCACGGCCACGAACACCACGCCTCTGCACTTGAAGCCGCCCTGTCGTTTTACTCCTCCATAGTGACTGTCAATGCAGA
Organism: Copromyces sp. CBS 386.78; assembly: GCA_030685235.1. Taxonomy (NCBI): domain Eukaryota; kingdom Fungi; phylum Ascomycota; class Sordariomycetes; order Sordariales; family Sordariaceae; genus Copromyces; species Copromyces sp. CBS 386.78. The sequence continues at coordinate 164,282 of MU839129.1, read as the reverse complement.
GGGCGACTCGCTCGTCAGCGAAGAGACACTTGAGGGTATAGGTACGACTCGCTTCCTTCTCAACGCTCTTTTTGGTTCTCTCTTAAAGATTGCCAACCCGGGCGCTACTACTACTCCTACTTCTCAGTCGCCCGCACCAGACTCAAAATCACCACCCTTCTCACCCTCATCTCACTCTCGCGTCGGCACCGCCGAGCCAGGTGCTGAGGCAAGCATGGCGCCGTCCAAAGTCGCACCCGTCGGTGCCGCCACCCCTGAGCAAGTGTTAGCAGACAAGGCGGCCAATGGCCAAGTTATCAAGCAGATGGAGGGCGCGGGGCAACACGACCTCCGCCAAGAGGATACCAGCCTGGAGGATGAGGAGGTCGTGAAAAGCGGACTGACAGAGTTACTACCCGACGCAGGTTACTTCCTCGCCGGTGCCATCTCAGGTGGAGTGTCGCGCACTGCTACCGCGCCTCTCGACCGTCTCAAAGTCTTCCTCCTCGTCAACACAAAACCAAAGTCCGCCATCGCAGTCGAGGCTGTCAAAAGTGGCCAGCCTCTCAACGCTCTGCGCAATGCAGGTGGCCCCATTTACGAAGCCGTCAAAACGCTATGGCGGGCCGGTGGAATCAAGACCTTTTTTGCAGGTAAAGTGAAACCGATACCCTACAAACCATGCCCGGGTCTCCCGGAGATGCCCATTCAGGACTAACAGGCTCATAGGAAACGGGTTGAACGTTGTCAAGATCATGCCAGAATCTGCCATTCGGGTAAATAGCGTCATCCTGCCTTTTGAGAGGCTTCTCAAACTTTCGGTGCTAATGTTCGGCTAGTTCGGCTCTTATGAAGCCTCAAAACGGTTTCTTGCGGCCTACGAGGGCCACAACGACCCGTCACAAATAAGTACTGTGTCGAAATTCGTCGCTGGCGGTATGGGCGGTATGACGGCCCAGTTCTGCGTTTATCCCATCGACACTCTCAAGTTCCGGCTGCAGTGCGAGACCGTCGAAGGTGGCCCCAAGGGTAATGCCCTCCTTATTCGTACGGCCAAGCAAATGTGGGCGGACGGCGGTCTTCGTGCAGCATATCGAGGTCTTGGTCTCGGCCTCATCGGCATGTTCCCTTATAGTGCCATCGACATCGGCACTTTCGAGCTCCTCAAAAAGTCGTACAGGCGCGCCAAAGCTAAGTACTACGGCGTGCACGAAGACGATGCGGGGCCAGGAAACATTGCTATGGGCGTTCTCGGAGCATCATCGGGAGCATTAGGTGCCACAGTGGTGTATCCGCTCAACGTCCTCCGAACAAGGCTCCAGACTCAGGGGACAGCGATGCACCCACCCACCTACACCGGTTTTGTCGATGTCGCAACGAAAACAATCCGCAACGAGGGCTTTCGTGGTCTCTACAAGGGCTTGACCCCAAATCTGCTCAAAGTAGCACCGGCTCTTAGTATTACCTGGGTCTGCTATGAGAACATGAAGACGGTCCTTGACTTGCACTGATCGGACACTCTGGGGGCATGGCTGGCAATCTGTTCTTGAACGCCATGAGCGGTCACCATTTCCGAGCCACGATGCGACTTATGGCAGTGTGGCAGCTGCTCATCAATCATCCCGACAGGCACTAATGGGAGACCCGGAGAAGGCATCGCAACATTCGCATACATATCTACATATGTGTGTTATGCCTTACATCTCCCCAAGCCACAGCTCGCTTCCTCCTCGCTTGTGGATACACAACCTCACTCCTAACTGGCATTTATTGGAGCTAAGCAGAGGAAATAGCCGGGCGGGATTCAGTCCGTATCCACAAACATGTGTCCACGCAGTGTGGCAGCTGCTCAGTCGGGGGGTGTTGCTTTCAAGGATGCGGAGAAAAGGAGGAGGCGAAGAAGCGAAGATATTGGAAGCCAGGACTGTCCTGGATACAGTGGGTGGCACCGCAAGAGATGAGGAGGAGGAAGAATAAGAAGAAGAAGCGTTACAACCAGCAATTGGCTGTTTTTTTTTTGGTTTTTTTTTGTCGTTGAGAGGTTGGCAACCTTACCAACATATAGCCCTGGCGTTTGGCATAAGAGGACGAGAGATACCATTAGACTCAAACGGGTAATGTCATTTCAAGTGAAACGAAGGCGAACCCCTAAAAACACATATTAAGAGCAAAGCATAGCGTTGGCGACGGTTGTGTTGGAGGGCTGCGGGGCAGGATTGGGTAGGAATGGGATCAGACGGAGGAAAGGACAAAAAAAAAGGAAGTGGAAGATCGGGTTTGTTGGTCCAAGTGCTATAGGTAGCATGAGTGGGAACGTACATTCCTATATGCGCGGCTCATCTTGATGGCCGTATTTCCTCTTTTCCATGATGTTTCTTCACTAGGAATTAACATGTGTAGATATGTAATTCAGCGAAAAGAGCTCATCCAGCTAGGGTCTAATTGGAGGCTGACGAAGCTTTTGCCATTCCATTCTAGCCATACTGTGCGCTACGGTCCAGTTAGTAGTGTCGCAACTGTCAGTGGCAGATATAGGTTGTCTTCTTGTGGCTTCCACGAGCTCGCCACGGACATCGCAGCTTCACCAATCCATCATGATTGTTTTGAAAGCTTCCAGCCTTACGGCGATAAAGTGACCGGGGTGATGTCAAGAGAGAGTTGCTAGCTCACCTCACACATAGGTCTGACCTCGGATCATATACGGAGCGCTAAGAATGCCCAAAAGGGATGCTAAGATAGACTTCGGACCTTGATCGGAGGCCTTCAACGTATGTAAAAAAAGAATTTATACCGTGCTCGCTTACTAGTAGTTAAATTAGATAATATAATAATTATTTTTTAATTAACTTTAGTTTAAATTTCGTAATAAGATTTTAAATTTATTTCTAGTATATTTATGATCTATTTAATATAATTATTTTCTAAGTTATATAATATAATAATTTTTTTTAATTAATTTTACTTTCAATTTATAAAGGATTTTAAATTTATTTTTAGTATATTTATAATTTATTTAATATAATTATTTTTTAATTAATTTAAGTTTCAATTTATATATTAGATTTATTTTAATTAGATTTTATAGTTTATATAATTAAATATATTTATAATAGATTTCCAATATGTTTAAATCTATTTATAATTTTTATGAATTATTTACCAAATAAATATTATATTTATTTTAATTAGATTTTATAGTTTATATATTTAAATACATTTGTAATAGATTTCTAATATCTTTAAATCTATTTATAATTTTTATGAAGTATTTACTAAATGAATATTATATTTATTTTATATAAAATATATTTTTCTTTAAAATAGATTCTAGTAATTTGTTTTAAATATATTACAAATAAGAATAAAATAGATTTATAATAGATTCGAAAATATAATATAATATAAAGTGCTAGTATAAACTAAAAATAATTTTATATTTTTTTTTTAATTTAAAATAATAATTTAATGATTCTGAAACGCATTTGCAATAAATTTAAAATTATTATATAATATAAACTGCTAGTATAAACTAAAAATAACTTGCAGAAAATTCTATAATTTAAAATATTAATTTAATTGTTTCTAAATGTATCTGCAATAGATTTGAAACTATTATATAATATAAACTTTAAGAAGATTTTATAATATAAAATAATAATTTATTTATTTCTAAATTTATTTGAAATAGATTTGAAATTATTATATAATATAGACTTCTAATATAAATTAAATATAATTCTAAACAAAATTTTATAATATAAAATTAAAATTTAATAGTTTGTAAATATATTCGAAATACATATGAGGGTATTATGTAATATAGACCTAGTATAAGTTAAAAATAACTCTAGTGATAAAAATTTATAATATAAAATAATGAAAATTAATTGTTAAGGTATCCGACTTCGGCTAAGTTTTTTTTATAGTGTGGGGCGGCACCCTTTTTGGGATCTTGGCGCTCCGTGTATGATCCGAGGTTAGACTTATGTGTGAGGTGAGCTGCCTACTCTGTTAAGAGAGCAAGCACCTTTGATACTATCATTCCCAATCTTTGCCAGTTTTACCCCGCGCTTATTCGGCACCGCACTTTTGTTCATCGTCAAGCCCACTGGGGCTTCCCCGTCCCGATTAGGAAGCTCGTTAACACGCAAGTAACAACAAACAGGCCAATGTTCTTCGACCAACAGCCGAGAATCTCCCATGTCAAAGACAATCGAGAGGTCGGCGGGAAACAACAACCAAAACGTCGCCCTGAGGACTCGTCAGCTTTCGCCCGTTGGGGAGTCATAAACCTGCTGCAAAGTTCTTGATATCCAAATTCCCCCCCTTCACCAATGTAACCTCTTTCCTTTTGTCAACCCCTGTCCATGCCTTGGGCTTCTACTAGGAGGCTCGCATCTTGTTACTTTACATCCGAACCGTTCCAATATGTAGAGTTGACTGGCGTTGCATGCAGCTTACGACTGAAGTATCAAGATATCACCTTAACGCCCCCCTCCAGCCCTTTCTGTTAATGGGATTCGTAATTTTTTTTGTCTTGACAAAACTCTTTCCTGTACAAATCACAACTATATACTACCAAACGCGCGTTCTTCTTCTTATTCCTCCCTCACGGATTCACACAAGACTTTTCTTATGACTTGACAGGTTACATGCCGTCGTAATTACAGCTTAACCGACGCTGCCCGTGGTCCGTGATTATTGACGGAGCCTCTGTCTAACCTAAGCGGCAAGGCAAAATCGACGCCGGAATCTTTAACGGTTACTCCCGAGATTTTGACACTCGGGTCTACAACTCTCATAGACGCGAAGAGTTCTCAGCCATCATGTCGCACCCCTATTCAGACAACCTCTACTCGTACCCGGGCCTGGGTAACGACGAGGAGATGGAGAATGCTGCTAGCCCTCAACACGACCAAGGGCAAATCCAAAATGCATTCATGCCTATCGATGACTTGGTCAATAACACGTCAGAACCTTCGTTCAACTCTCCCTTTTCTGTTCCTCCATTGGAGGAGGACCCGTCTCTCGACCCATTAGGACCTTCATTTAACTCTCTCTTTTCTCAACCTGTCTTGGAAGATGACCCGTCTATTGACCCGTCAATGACCGGCGACAGCAAGGCAAGAGAGGCGGCTCGCTTATCAGGGCGTGACGAAGACATCTACAACGCAGATGAGGGAAACACAAGGCATCAGTCATCTCGGATGGATGGCGGCTATCCATCTCTTCCCGTTTCCACTTCGACATATGCCACGCCATCGGCCCACTCGCAACCACACCAGGCCGCGTACTACCCGCACTTCCCATCACAAGCTGCATCATCCTCATCCCCATATATACCCCCGACGTCTGGGTCACCCTACACGGCCTATCCTCAACGCCATCGTCAATCAACATCCAGTCACGGCTCTTCACCTTTCCTCTTTGAAGCTCCTCCCGCCTATACTCCTTCGCCGACCTCGGCTTCGCCAACAAGCCCCTTGAACTCACACGCAGCATCCTCAACAGCTTACCAGACCTTTCCTCAGGCAAGAACACCATCCTCCTCCTCCTCCTCCACCGACGGCATGGGTCGTCCCGACGAGTCCACTGGCCTGCTGAGTCGTGGTGGTCCGGAAAGCATGGGCGGCAACCCCGGCGATGGGCCAGGGAACGTCAAGCCTACATGGACTGAGCGAGTGAGTAATCGTCTGCCCTCTCGGGAAACCGTCAGGAAGACTCTCTTGGCGTTGGTTGTTGCGGTTCTTTTGTTAGGCTTTTTTGCCCCTCCGTCCAATGTAAGTCGACTTATCTATGTCATGTCATGTCTATCTCTGCTCAAGTAATGCAATGCGGGGGATGCTGTGCCACATTGGACAACAATTCCACGTGCATATCCCTCGCATGCTTGTGCCATTCTGTTGGTCCGTTACTAACTCGTGTCCCCAGTCTGGCCACAATAACAACCCATCAACCCCCTCTCCCCCCTCTCGTCCCGGGAATGGCGGCGGCAACGGACGAGGAGGAGATTCTTCACCATCAAGACCATCAAGACCGCCCGTCATGCAATACCCTGACATCGACAACGAATCCGATTGGTTCTCGCGCTACCGGTGCCGCGGCGGCCGCACCGTCACCCGTCCGGCCGAGACCTACGACGTCTCCTTCTCGTCTAGCAAGCACCTGACCATCAACCAAGAGCGCTTCGAAGAAGACACGCACCACTACGACACGTACGTTTCAATCCAAGGCGAAGTGATCGTCCGTCGTTCCAGTAAAGACACACCCGACCCGTCCATCGTTATAGAGGTTACCGCCAACGACGACCGCATATTCTCCAAGATCGAAACGCACTGGAACCCCTCCGACCAGACCCTCACCATCAAGACCCCCGACGGACTCAACACGGGCCAGCGCAACCTCCAACTATGCGCCATAGTCAAAGCCACCGTCTGGGTACCCGAGGACGCAGAGCTCAACTACCTCCAGATCGCCACCATCCATTTGGGCGTACAGCTGCTTGATAACTTGTCCCTAACCGTCAGGACGCTTGCCCGGTTTGATGCCGTGGCAGGTAACATCATCTCTGCTTCCTCGGGCGGCAAGGATATCACCCAAGGGAGAACAAACAAGGAGGTCCCGCCCCGCGACACATCCCCAGACTCTTTCGCCTTCCACCCCCGCCGACTAGAAGGGTACACCACCTCAGGCCAAATCTACGGCGTCTGGCCACTTTTCGACTCCTTAATCCTCAAGTCGACAGCAGGAGACATCCAAATCGGCATCGAACCGCAAAACCGCTGGGACAAGGACTCCTCGTCCAACGCAGAGCTAGCCATCCGTTCCACCTCGGGCGACGTGAACTTCCGCACACGTGGCGTGGCTGGCAAAACACCCCAAGTGCCCAACAGGAATTATGTCCTAGACGTGCACACAACCAGCGGCAACGTCCATGGTCTTGCAGCTTGTTCGAGCAGTGCTACTGTCAAGTCAACTAGCGGGACGTTGAAACTTGGGTTGCTCCCGGTGCTCAAGGAGGCGGGCGATAGCAAGCCGGTGGAGGTATCGACGTCTTCTACCTCGGGTACCACTTCCATTACGATTTTTGAGCCTCTATATATCTCCTCCCGTGCCACCTCCAGCACTCCAGCGCTCCGTAACCTTCACAACCAACACACCTCCACCTCCGGCGACTTCCACCTCTACCTGCCCGTTTCCTGGGAGGGCGAGATCGTCATGACTTCGCTTAGCGGCAAGTTGGGCGTCAGCGGGAAGGATGTCAAGCTGATCAAGAGTGGGGAGCAGTGGCCCGGGTTTAATAAGGAGATAGTGGCGAGGAAGGGGGATGTGGGAGGTGATAGGGGGGAGGGAAGTCGGGTTAGGGTCGGGTTGACTAGTGGGAATGGGGAGGTTAGGGTTGGGTAGATGAAAGGTAGGTTTGGATGGATAGGGGTAGGGACGTGTGAAACTAGGTGAGCATTGTGCTGAAGTTGTCAGCACAGCTTGATGGTTAGTGTGGAGCGAAAGCGCTGTCTTCTTCTTCACGATGTGGTTTTCTTCATGGTGTCTATGGTATCGAAATCGTCTACAGTGTATATCATTGGATGTGATAGGTATACGTAATGAGGGTCAATAATGAAGGCATATGATAGCCAGTGTTTATTACATCCATTGAGTGAAGACCTCTCTATTTTCGAGATGGTCAATCTTGAAACAAGCCATGTCACTTCGATCCTCCCAAACACAGTCTTTGTGAAGATTTCATTTCATGAAACAGGACGATGTTCAAGTCACCACACACATAACGGTACGGAATCCTTGTATGATATCCTGAAGCAATACGGCGAACAAAAAATGATCAACGCTGGGGTATACAGAGTAGTACGAATATACCTTCGAAGCAGAACACCCCGAACTTCGCTTACTGGCAACACCACTGTTCCTCGCGTGGCGTTCTCCAGGCCTCTCAGCATTCTCTTAAATCCTGATCACTGCTCCCTCATAGCTGGATTGCTGATAGAACTTAACTTACCCATTTTTGCATCCATTACCCGGCCCAAGTTTGTGGCCATGTCGATGAACGCACAGTATTAGACGACCCCTCGGCATTTTCCCGTTTTCCAGGTAGTTGGTGCAGTACTTATGTATCCAGTGTAGACTTCCCCCGTGCGGTATAGCCTCATACCGTGACTCGTCTGCATCTCCCACGCCACCTGGCTTGCAATATCCAAATCATCCAACGATGCCGCCAAAGCCTCCTGTCCCCCCAGCATACCACATCCTCAGCCCCTGATTCGTCCTTGAGGTCGGCAGGCTCTGCATCAGAAGCTCCAGCTTTTTCTACTCCTCGCCCAGTTGCGTAAGCAGCTCAACTTGCTCCATCAGAAAGTTGTAATCCTCTTCACAACGGACGCGGGCCCTTATGCGTTGTGCCCACGCCCTTGAGAAGCCTTCCTGTACTCTCGCCCTGCTCGCGGCCCTTCTGACTTCGGACAATTCTCTATTTACTCGGCTCCGCATGTGTAATGAAATCCGTGTGCATGACAGTTGTGTAGTCGGTGGCGGAAGCGAGGGCGATACGCTTCGGCTGGAGAGGCCAGACCAAAGGCTTCTGTTGCGCCTGGAAAGGTAGGACATGCGCTCTCCTGGAGGGAAAGCAGGTTCTTGGATGGTGATGTGAGCTGGACGGTGGCGGGAGGGGGAGCGGGAACGGGAACGACGGGCAGAGGGCCGCTCGCTCAGTGGTGAATGTAGGTTGTGAATATTAGACAGAAATCCGTCGAGCTCGTCACTACTTGGAGAAACGAAGTGATAATCTTGGGGCCCATGCAGCCATGCAGGGTACGATGCCGCTGATGGCATTATACCTAACTCTCTTACTCGACGCCGTACTTCTTCGACTTGGAATGGTGGAGGCCGTAAGTTGAAAGGGTCGTCAGCCGGCCGGGGAGAGACAGTGGCATTGGAGGATGGCGGCATCTTGAGTGTGCGTGGAAGCAGAACTGCGATACTCAAAAAGATTTCCCGAGAAGACCTGGGGAATGGAAGAAGCGAATGATGGTATTTGAGCAACGATTGTGATGTTTGCAAGAGTTTCCAATGAGCAAGCCGGCAGTGCAATGATGCAGAAAAATATGTGGATGATGAAAGGGTTTGAACCGAGACTCGCAGGGGAACAAGTTGGCTTTATGTGCTTTAGTCCGTCGAGTGTGACTTCCTTTTTCCGTAAAGGGGAAGCGACGAGTGCAAGACTGTTCCTCAAGGGAAAATACAGTCCAATACTACTGTTAGCTCGAGACCTCAGGTCAACTTTCCTAGGTTGAACCATTTCATTCCATAACCAAGGCCTGTTTTTACTTTGCATATGCTGTTTAGGATCTGATATGCCATCTTGAATCTTGATAATGTCTTTCCAACCCGTACATAACCATCACATTTAGGCCTCGTAAGGTTTGTAGTAATGCGGATAGATAGATGTTGCCCAGTATTCTAGGGATGCCAGGCTAACAAATAAATCAGCATTAGTCATTAAACAAGTGTACAGAGAGTGCAACAAGCGGGTACTCTGCGCCGGTCGTAGGAAACGGAAGGCATCGTCAACGAGAACAAGTTACCTGCCAAATGGTCATAAGAATAAACCGAACATGTTACGGCCAGTACATTACACATCCAAGCGTCTTTATCATTCCATTTAACCCAACAAACATCTAGGCATTCTCAGGATGCAGGAATGCCTGGTAGACTCTGTTGAATGTATTTCTCTTTCTTGTATTCCATATATCAGCTTTGCGACGGTCTTTCATGGCCAAAGCGAGGACTATTGAACTGTCCATGGTCGGTGTAATCTGTATGACCACTTCGCCTGCCCAAAGTAGTTGCATGGTGACCTAAACTTGAGTGAAGCGACCGAAAAGCCGCGCTTTACTCTCTTCGTCAGAACGGCATATGCTCATGAGACAATCCAAAATTTACAGGAACACAGCTACAAATCTCCTGTGCTCCGTCTCCTGGAGCGTCACTTACCTCACGCTACCAAACGGGTTCACGCCCCCGGCACCAAGATGTCACTCGGACCTTACAATCAGTGTCCGCCCCGAATGGCAAGCTGAAACCCGTTTTCTTGTTTGTCGTTAAGTAATGCCGTTAGTACTATGTACTAATGCCTTGAGATTTTCTTGTTTATTTCTTTCTGGAAGCGACAGTGGTGGAAGGGCTCAAAATTGACCGAACTCCCTACTCAGATATTATCTCGGCTCAGAAACTCAAAGTCAGTAGTTCGTGTACATCAGAGACGATACTTGGAAGGTAAAGTCTACTTTTACAAGTTTACCAGCGGTCTCTGATACATCCATTTGCTAGGAAGCATGTTACGTGGATCCATACGTAGTCTGGGTCAGATGTCCCGGTACTTTGAAGCGTCTTTCTTAATAGCAGCCGGTGAGACTCTCGGGAGCACCGATGTAAGTGCCGATCTCTGCGGGAATGTGCCGACCGTCGCCCTTGCTGACTCTGTAATGACTCTGTTTTGTTGTTGTTGCGCCTGCCGCCCTCTGAGCGGTGAGCTGACTTCAACTCCCTGAGAGTGGCAACATGAGTGTAGCGTCCTTCAGTGACTTCCGTTGTAGTTGAGAGTTCGGTTACAATGGTAGGAGCGCCAATTACCCTCAGCAGTATCATTGCAGGTGCTTACACTTGTAAGATGTTAAGAGGACAATCGAGGGTGCAACAAGGGTCAAGGGCCACCGAACGGACATTCATACTAGGGTCCCATAATTGAATCAAGGCCCGAGACTTATTCTTGACCCTTTTCCTTTACGCACTCATAAGCCTTACCCCCAACTGCAAGCAGTCTGCGTCAACACTCCAACACCTTCGTCAGGACTGCAAAACCTACGTCGCAAAGGCGTCGAAAAAAGGTTAGCGGCAGTTGGACAAAGCCCAGTTCAACCCGAACCACTTCACTCACAAGTGCCTTCCTCGATCGAAAGGAGGAAGGTGGCCTAAACTGGTGCCCTCGAGTTGGGAACCGTTTCCAGGTCACAACTGCCCAAGTGTTCTCAACCTGAACCGACCCCAGTTCGAGTAGAATACACCTTTCGGGTAAAATCAGAGGCCTCTCCCAAGTTTGGAAATGCCAAATAGCCTCAGTTCACCGTGTTTCCAAACTTGCCAAAGACATACGAGAGTGTCTTCACGGCCTATTCTACTTCGAATGACGGTTAGTGAACTGTCCATTTTCCGTTTATCCTTCGGCAACTCGCGGCCTCAGACAATACGAAGATGAACTGATCCAGAATCAACCTTGACATGGGGCTGCAAGTCTGAGTGATGAGGCATGGCACGTTAGCAAACAAACAGAATATCGTGCTCTCCTTCCTTTTCATCCTTACTCTTGAGCCAGAGATAATCCTAGATCAAAGGTTGCGTGGAGACACTACACGACGCGTCCAAGGTTTGTCAAATCGAGCTCTCGCCTTCCTGATATTTTCCATCCGATACTGTGAGGACAATGAACCTGGAGTAATTGGAAACCTGAGCAGACGCGCCGCGTTAAGATTCCCAAGTAAACCCCGTACTTCCTGGGCAACTTTCTCCTCGATGAATTTTTTTTTTTTCCTTCTTACGAACCGCGCACTCATCCGTGGAGATGCTCTCGCACAAGCTTTTTTCTTCACCCAAGGAATCTTGCGTCTCTATGTTCTCTTGACTTGCAACGATAACTTCGATTCACATCAACAGCAACAACCTCACGTAAGTTTTTCTTTCTTCTTCTGGGGGGGGGGGGGGGGGGGGGGGGGGGGGGGGGGGGGGGCCCGGGGGGGGGGGGGGACGCGGGGGGGCGGGGGGAGCGGGCCGGGGCGGGCCGCCCGCGA
>MU839129.1:0-152438 GCA_030685235.1 Copromyces sp. CBS 386.78 | reverse complement strand
CCCACTATTGCGGCCCGCGGGTGATCTCCATTCCCACCACACCCTCCAGCCCCACAAAACCCAACAACCCCCCGCCATTTTTTTTTTTTTTTTTTCCCCCCCCCCCCCCCCCCCCCCCCCGACAAGAATTCAAGTCACAGTCTGCCTGTTCTCAGTCGAGAGCCAGCCCTTCACGTCCCTCATTTCCAGTCAAGGTCCAGCTCCCAGGTTTTCTTGAGAGTTAGCCCTTCACCCCCTCTCTTCCCCCAGTTCAGGTTCTCAGGTTTTCCTGAGTCAGGCCTTCACCCCCTTCACTTTCCAGTTAAGCCCAGTTTTCAGGTTTTCTTCACTACCACAATCCTCCATAACCTCGCTACCCTTTCTGCCCCGCCTGATTTTTTTTCTCTTTCCGCAACGCTAACTTGAGTGACAATCAGAATGACACCTCCCGAGAAAGGTAAGCAACAGTTGACGCTGAATAGCCCTGCTAAGCCTCACAGGTAGTTGACAGAAAGACCGAACACGCTCACGCTCAGCTTGCTTTGGGTGCAAGATCGTTCGATCTTTTTTTTTGTCAATCACCTGCCCTGCTAGATTGAATCTTGAGTTCACCGAATTCTGACACAATAAACAGAGATGAGCGCCCCGTCGCGCGCCGCGGTCTTGCAGGAGATCGAGGACATGGACGGAATCCTTGGTAAGTTCTGAACTCCATCAACCTCGTCTAACTGTTTATCCCTGGCGTTATGGGCTAACTCTGACTTCAGGCGGCGGACCTTTCCCTACCTTTCGAGGCAGGGCGGCGAGCAACCCTCGCCCCGACACCCAAGGCCAGGCTCGAGGCCCTGAGCGGCAGGTGGCGGCTCCGGCCCTGGCGGTCGGCCAGAGAAGCCGGACGCCCAGCCGTCCGCAAAGGCCTCGCGGCCTCAGCGCGCTTGCCGAGGAGTCGGCCCCGCCCATGCCCGCCATGCCTTCGGCCTTTCGGCCCCCCAACCCTCCCTTTGCCCACCCGGGATTTGACGGTGGCCGCCCCAATCGGTCACGCTCCGGGACTGCTGGGCCCCCCCAGCGAGCTCCCCCGAGAGGGTTTGTCCTGCCTGCTGCCAGGCAACCTCCCAGAGACGTTCGGTCGCCCTCTGGCGGCCAACACACGGGCCAGCCGGCACTCGCCGCGCCCGCCCCTCCCCCCATTCCTCCCAAGTCCGCCCAGCGGCAACAGCAAGACAACAGGCGCCCGTCGGCATCGGGTTCGAGGCCCACCATGTCGTTGAACCAGGCGGTTTTGTCTCGTTCTCCGCCTGCCCCTGCTCCTGCCCCTGCCCCTGGCCCCCAGCCCCAAACTTCCCGGCCGCCTGAGCCACGCTCCTCCCAGGGCCAGGCGAGCTCTTGGAGCCGCCCCCATGTGCAGACGCCTCCTTTCGAGGGTAAGACTAGCGGGTACCGCTATACTGTTAATATGCTGTTAACAAGCGCTAACTGAATGGACTTCAGATGACGTCTTTAAGGGTCACTTGAACCCGACCAACCCATATGGGTACAACCAGCCTCGGGGCTTCCGTGAGTTTTGTCGCTGTATGATATGAAAACCAGTGCAGATGACTGACAAGTAAAACAGACCACAACTGGGACACACCAGCCAGAGAGCGGTGTGCGGGCATCAAAGCCCATGATGGAAGAGAGGGTCACCCTTTCCAGGGCCCCCCGACTGGATCTCGTCCGAGACCGTCACAGCAGCAGCAGCAGCAGCAACAACAGCAAAGCAAAGTTGCTTTGCCTTCCCAGTCTCTTTCCCCCGGCGCCTCGGGTAGGGCTGGCACTCGCCACCCTACCGGGCCCGGCTATTTCGATTTCTCTTCTCTCCCGCCCCCGGCACTGCAAGCGCAACCCGGTAACGGCACATGCGCCCGGGTCGTGTCACCCGCGGAGCCCAGCCCGGCCTCCAGTGCGACCTCCACCACCTTCGGGTACTTCCCGATCATGAGCCCGTACGAGGCTGAAGTTGCCAGCGGTAAGATGAAAAAAAACAACAACAAGAGAACTCGTATCAGGTGATATGAGTAGATGGAGATTAAAGAATACTAACGAGACGAACAAACAGGAATGGCCAGGGCTCGTGTTGAGAGCCCCCAAAAGAAGAACCCCGGTACGCCGGGCGGAGAACATTGGGCCTCGGGCCACAATATGCTGTCGCCCGTCGAGGCAGCGGTGGCCTGCGCCGACAACAGGCGCACCACCATTTTCATGGACATGGGGGTGCAGTATGCCGACGACTACGAGAAGGAGGGCGAGTAGGGCGGCAAGTAAGGATGGGGGGTGGGTTGCTGAGACGATGAAGATTGATGGTTGTAATCATGAGGATTATGACCTTATGGTCGTGCCTTTTTCTTCTTTGCTTTATTGGGGGTTGGCGTTGGGGCATGGCGGGTGGGCTGCTGGCGATTATTTGACGCCATGAACGACCGATAGTGTACGAGTATTGTCAAACAAGTAACCCATTGCCGCATGAATTCATGATGCATTGTATGAGGGAGGCACGTGTTGATATGTTAACGGTGTTATATGACTGATAAGGCCTAGCAAACTCTCTCACTAACAAATCCAACACCACCCCACCACGGCGCAATCGGCCCCACTCATCGGCCGGCCTTTGCCTGCCGGAACATCAACATCGATAGTGTGTCGCGAAATACGACCCCGTTCCTGCTGTCCGATGCCGCCGTCGCCAAAGTAAAATCTCCGGAAAATAGCTCCGACGAGTCTTGCCGAGGACAACTACCGTCGACCTTTGTGGACAATTCTTTTGTTGTTTCGAGGTCAATTGGCTTTGTCCTACCATCGTCGGCGGTTAGAATACTTCACAAGTCCTTATCAGCATCTCGATAACCTCGACTTTCCCAATCGAGTCATCCATCCATTGTTGCGCCTCGCGACCTTCCTCCCTCCGATCCTCCTCGACACCTCCTCAACCCCATCCCAAAGTCTCCAAACCAAAACCCTCACGACCAAAACCGCAAAAAAATAAAAAATGGCATCCCAATCAACCCCACCACCCTTCCAAACCGCCCTCCTAGCCGGCGCCCTCGCCGGCACCACCGTCGACCTCTCCCTCTTCCCTCTCGACACGCTCAAGACTCGTCTCCAGTCCGCCCAAGGTTTCTTTGCCTCGGGCGGTTTCCGCGGCATCTACCGCGGCGTAGGCTCCTGCGTCATCGGGTCCGCTCCGGGAGCCGCCTTCTTCTTCGTCACCTACGAAACCACAAAGTCTTTCCTCGCGCCCCCGAACTTGGTGGTGAGCACGACGACGACGACGAGTGACAAGGAGAAGGCGAACCTAAAAGGAGGGAAAGGAATAGGAGGAGGAGGATTAAGCCCCGGTGTGACGCATGGAGTAGCCGCTAGTCTGGGCGAGATTGCCGCTTGTGCCATCAGAGTCCCGACCGAGGTGATCAAGCAGAGGGCGCAGGCGGGTCAGCATGGCGGTAGCTCCTTGAGCAGCCTGCAACATATCCTTAACCAGCGCGGGGCGATCGGTCTGACGGGGGTGTGGAGGGAGCTATATCGCGGGTGGGGCATCACGGTGATGCGCGAGGTCCCCTTTACCGTCTTCCAGTTTCCCTTGTGGGAATCTCTAAAGAAATGGGGACGGGAGAGACGGCAGCGAACTGGGCGGGGATTATTTGGTGATTCGGCAACGGGCAAGGACGATAAAGACGTTAGTGCCCCAGAGAGTGCGTTGTACGGATCGCTGGCGGGCGGGTTCGCGGCGGCCTTGACGACGCCGTTGGATGTGCTTAAGACGAGGATCATGTTGAGTGAGAGGAGGGAGGGGATCGCAAACGTGGTGAAGGGGATATGGAAGGATGGGCAAGCAAAGACGGGCAGTGGGCTTAGGCCGTTCTTTAGCGGGATTGGACCTAGGGTGATGTGGATTAGTATCGGAGGAGCCATCTTCTTGGGGAGTTATCAGAGTGTTGTTAATGCTTTTGAGGGGACGAAGAAGAAGACTAGTGGAGAGGTTGCGCTTTAAGGGAATGGTGTGGTTATTTGGTTGGTGTTTAAAGACCGTTAATGAGAAGACGGCAAAAGCGTTCGTGGCTGCACGGTCTTAAGAGACGAGAGACGAAAAAAAAAAGGGAAAAAGCTCGATGCCACTAATCTTCGACATCGAACGGACGGGATCAGCGAGAACGAGAAAAACAGCATAGACATAGAGTTCAAGATACCCTGGTGGGAGTAACAAACAGTCAAGTTACAGCCCTATGTACAACAATCCTTACTGTACTATATAACTGTACTATACAACAACAATCCGCTAAGAGTTGAACAAGCGCCTTCTCAACGTCCATAACCAAGCAGGTTGACGAAACACCTCAGAGAACAGAATGAGACAGGGAGGAAAGCAGCACTATGTACAAACACGCTGACCCCAAGAATAAAAACAACAGAGACACAAGTCACACACTGTCCAATCATGACAGGCAGTGCAGTGACGGCACGAAATTAATAATATCCAAATCCTTCCAGGGACGCCCCCGTCCACGAACTCTCCTGCCTGACAGCATCATCTTCCTAAGCTGTTGCTGCCACGGCCTGGCTGATCTGTCCCTGGCCGGATGCTGCTGCTGTCCCGCTTTGTGATGGGGAGTCCTGACTCTGGCGTTGACCGCCGCCATCGGTAACGCTAGGGGATGGCGCCGTTGGGAACAGAATCTCCTTCTTTCCATTGGCCTTGTAATGGAGGACAATATCATTCCCGCCCTTCCAGATGTGTGCGCGAAGGGTTGCGAGACTCATGGTGTTTGGCAGGAGCTGGTTTTGGTTCGTGTCAGTACAAAACGGTATCAACTTGAGAGAAGGTCTAGATAGGCTCACCTGTTCATTGCAGTACAGCTCCAAATACTCCTCCGGCTTCATCGCGTCCGGGTCCGGATTCTCCGGATCAGCAGGCGGATCGATCCTCTCGGCCACGTACGCCAGGATCTTCTTCACCCTCAGCATCCTATTCGCATTCAGGCGATTGTTCCCGTCCGCCACCGTGATGGCCGGTAGCGTGTCCTGCCACGGGTACAGCACGAACGACACCTTGACGGGATCCTTGGGCGGGATGGCGTTCAGTAACAAAACCTCGCCGAGCCATTGGGGCCCCTTTTGCTCGATAATATCCACATCGGCGCCCACCGACTCCACGGTTCCCCGATACAGCTCGGCTGAGCCGCCCGATGTCTCTTCCTGGATGATCACCTTGGTGCCCTTGGGTAGCTTGAGCACCGGCGTGTCGTTAGGCAGGCTGGGGCAGATGCGTGTCTCGACCACCATGTCGGGATTTTCCGTCAGCTGCTTTTCGTACTCGTTGTGGATCTTTTGGATAACACCGTGGAAGCTGTCGGCGAACTCCTTCTCGTGGTTCGAAGAGGACTCGGACTCCTCGGCTCTTTCGTCCACCACGGCTGGCTTATCGACCACGGCATTGGAAGCTGAGCGACCGAGCTTTTTGCCGCCAAATGACATGTTCATCCGGAACTTCTTTCCAAACGGCGTGCTGGGGCTCTTAACTTCCTTGTCCTTATCTTTCTCCTTCTCATTCTCCTTTCCATTCTCGGTTGACGTCTTTCCGGCCTTGTCTTCTGAGGGCCGAGGCTCTGCAACCGCTGCGGGAGTCTGTGCTGGCTTGTTGGCATCTGCGTCTGGGGAATGGATGGCGTCTGAAAAGTAGTCGACTTGTTCGGCAGATTGCCTATTCGAATTCGAAACTTGCGACGAAAACCTGCCAAGGGGACTGAGCGGCGTTCCGAAGTCCGCTCCTGGTCCCATGGGCGATCCGGGCGTAGCAAGTCCGATGGCAAAACCTGGTGTCGCAGGAGGGAACCGGGAGCCATTTGCCCGCGGCGTCGCAACCTGCGAGTCGAAGCCACCCGGCAGAGGAGGGATTGATATCGATAGCCCGGGATTCGTTCTCCCGACGGCTGCCCGTTTTTGTAATGCTTCGTTCAGCTTGTGTCTGTGTGCCTCATCACGCCGTATCTCTTCATCTATCAGGTTTGCAAAAAGATACCGTAGAATCCACTTTCCAAGATTTACTGTGAAAGGTTAGCACAACCGAAGTTGGCAATAATTGGTGATGAAACATACTCCTCTGATCTTCGCGGAACTCCACGGGCTCTTCCAGCGTGAGTTCATCGGCATACGCCTCGGCGTCAAAACAGTTGAATGGCTCTAGAACCACTGTCAAGTTGCCTGAGCTGGTGTCGATAGAGCACCATGGAGCCACGGCCTCTAGGGTATTGACCTCGGGTTCTACATCCTCCAAATGTCTCTTTCCAAAACTCTTGATGGGTTTACACTAAATGAGACAAGACGGTCAGCACAAGTCACGTTCACAGTCACAGTCACAAGGTTCGAGGAACTGAGATGTCTCACTTTGATCAAGTCCCACAACACTACATCTCCAGCCGTGTCCAGTGTCAGGACCCGCCTCCTGTCATTCAGAAGACGGTGCTTGACCAGGCCGAATTGGCCCTCAATTGTCTCTTCCGGCAAATGGTGTATCGGCTCCACTACGTTTGCCGCAGGGTCTGCTATTATTTCAGATCCCTTGCGTGTGTGTGTTGCAACCGATTCTGCACCATCCCGACTGAGCGCAAGCGGGAAGGAGGCCGTGTTCGAGATACGCAAGATGGACTTGGCCGGAATCTCCCGCTTGGGGGTAGGTGACCCTGCTGGGGATCCAGACTGGAAAGTGCTCTCCCTGCTCCTCGTCGACACGACCGAGGCCCTCTGGGGCCGGAACCCCCCTGGGAGCTGAATGTCAGCATTTGTGTCGACGCTCTGCCACCGGTTAATTGATGACCGTGACGTCGCCGTCCACAAAGAGTTTCCACAAGCGACAACCTTGCTCACGCCATCGTGCTCCTGTGCGACGGCCAAGGACAGGCCATCGTCCAAGTCACCCAAGGTGCCTCGCACATCCGTCTTGACCACCAAGCCCGACCGATCACTGCTGTAGAAGACGCCGAGTTCAGGGTCTTCGGCAAACAGAGACCATACGCTGTCATTGTGCATGGTGAGGGTGTGCATGCACCTGCCTGCAGTGACGCTCCAGACCTTGACCGTCTGGTCGGAACTGGCCGTCATGACCATGTCGCCCGAAGAGTTGACCAGGATGGCCCGGATGTTGTCGGTATGACCGACGAATTTGGTGATGCGCTTGCCCGTCTTGGGATCCCATAGTCGAACCACGCTCTCGGGACCACCGCTGGCGAGCATGGAGTGGTTGACGGCCAAGGCATAAACGCTACCCTTCTCTCGCACCTCCTCGCCGCTGACATCTATCTCTAGTCGCTTGCCGGCACCTGACAAATCCCAGAGGTATATTTTACGGTCGAGTCCACCCGAGGCAACCCAGTTGGTGGACTGTGACGGTGTCGCAACGCATTTGACATAATCGGCGTGCTGGCCAATGGTGGCTGGTTCTTTGGCGTCGCTTCCGTGGGGTCGCCATACTTTGACAAGGAGATCGGACGAAGCGGACACCACGGCGGAATGCTGCTGGGCTAAAGCAAGATCGTTGATCCAATGTGTATGCGCTTGTGTTTGGGAACGGAAACGGGTCGTCTGCTTGGGCCTGGCATTGGCGTGCGAGGATGAAGTATCGACAACGGCGGAGTGGGAGGGAGACGGGGCAATGCAGTCGGGGTGGACGTCCCAGGCGCATACTATGCCATCACGGCCGCCGGAGTAGCTGTGTCGTGTCGAGTTAAATCAGTACATGAACGGAATTCTACGGAGATCGGCGGGGAGACGAGGATGAGGGTGTGAGCTCACAGGATAGCATTGTCGCGATCGACGGCGAGACCATTCACGCCGAGACGATGGCCACCTGGTGAGGAGTTTGGGAGCTCGAGAACTGCGGTAGAGTTATACGAGTATGATTAGCCATGCGCGCTGCGTTGCGCCCGGGCGGAATTGAAGTCAACAAAAAAAAGACCAACCATAGCTGATTCTTTGGCGAGCCTTTTTGGCCATATCGTAGCTTAAAGGACCGAGAGAGCAATCATGCGCGAGCGCCGAGTCTTTGTACTTATGTCTGCTATGACGGATGGGAGCTGAGCAGTGGGGACTGTGGATGGTCGGGTGAGCGCTGCGGGTTCAACGGCCACGCGAGATGGCTTTCCGTTCTCTTGTTAAGGAGTATCTTTCTGATTGGTCGACGAGTCCAACACCGGTCGATGGTATCAAAGTCTAAAAGGACGGTACCTGCGTATCGAGGTACCTATATAATATGACGTATACGGCCTGGGACGAGTATGTAATAGTCGACGAACGAGAGCGTATAAGACGTCGAAGCCGTTCAGCTGCTGAGATGGTTGAAGTGGGTGGATTTAACAGATCATGCGTGCACTGCCCGGTGGTGTGGATGCAATGCCGGATGCCGGATGTTAACTCATAGAAGCGGGAATTGGGAGAATGGAAACCAGGCGAGAAAAAGAGAAGCAAACTACTTACTCGAAAAACGGGGAAATCAAAGGGAAGGGGTAAAGGGAAGCATCTAGTGTAAGTTGGGAAATACCTGCGATTCGTTGAGCGTTGAGGCTGATGATAACTCTGGGGAAAGACACACTCGGGCAAGGACGTCTTGGCATTCTGTTTATTCGAAAGCAGCGCTGAGGCACCTCGGGCTAAAGCCTGCAGTTCGGGAAATATTCCAAACGCACATGCTACCTGTCGTGTCTGGTCACATTCGACGCTGTTTTAAAGTCTTTTTGGAACTTCTGTGTGCTTGCTTGTCCGATCGAAGAGAAATGGAAGCTTCCAACGTTGAAAAAGTGGAAAGGACAGCAAAGAGGTTTTGTACTTTGGATTAAGAGGTACTTCATCATCAAACGTGGGGAAAGCGTGCCAGAGGGCAGGCTTGTTTTGAGGTAGGTACCTCTGCAATATGTGTACCTGCACTCACCATAAATTGAGCTGGGATAGGCGTCCAAGCGCTGTGGATGCCCTTGAGAGCATAAAAGAGCTCGGGCCACATCGATCCAATTAATTAATTGTTAGTGCAGCTCTTTTGCTGTCATCGCCAAACATTCTGGCACTTCAACATCTCCACTCTTTGTCACTTCACATCATCCATCCTCCTCCTCCAACCCCAGGGTGAGGTGAACACACCACATCTGGATAGGCGATGGGATGGTCACGCCGCTACAGGTCTTCCACCGCAGTGCCCGGGCAATCAGCGCCCGCGAGTTCGAAGATGCTCTCCAAGCAATATGCCTCCCCCGGTTCCCTCCGGCCTTTAGTCCCATGCATCGCCAGATCTGCTGTGCCATAAGCGGAGGCGTGGACTCCATGGCCTTGGCCTTTCTATTCAACCGGCTGAAACAAGAGACAAATCCGCGCCAGGCGACTGGTTCCCCTCTGGAGCACTTTCGCATCAGCGACAACATTCTCAGCAAGGTCCGCGCCGTCATTGTCGACCATGGCTTGCGCGAGGGCAGCGACGAGGAGGCAAGGAAGGTGGCACACGTCATTAGGACAAAGTTCCCAGACTTTGTGTACCCGGTTATTGAGTCCATCAACTGGAGGTCTGAACTCGGCCCCGGTGTAGACCCCAAGACCCACCCCAACATCGAAAGCTTGGCCCGCAAACTTCGCTATGTGGCCCTTTCGAGCGCATGCCGCACGTACAATGCTGTTTCCATGTTCACAGCCCACCATGAGGACGATGAGTACGAAACCATCCTGATGAGGATGATAAGCGGCCGTGGCTACCGCGGTCTTCAGGGTATCCCGCCTGCGGCAGACATCCCAGAGTGCTACGATATTCATAACGTCTACCAGAGTGGTTATCTGGATGACCAAGAGTCTGCCCACCCATATTGGACCAGGATGCCGGCGGGCAGGCGGATGAAGCGATACCTGAGGTCCAGCCTGCGTGATCAGCTCGATCCGCAAATGCTCCAGTATGAAATGGCTTATGGCATGAGGAGTGATGGGAGCCAGTACTTCAACGAGTACCAGCGCACACATCGCAAAGGGGGAGACGTCCCTCCAGTCCCAGAGGTCGAGGCAGAGGATGGTGGCGTAATGATCTACCGCCCTCTGCTTGGCTTCAGCAAGGACAGACTCATTGCGACCTGTGAGGAGAACGACATTCCATGGTTCGAGGATCACACGAACGCAGACCCGACCTTCACCCCCCGCAATGCTATCCGGTACTTGGTCAAGCATCACAATCTCCCAGCCGCCCTACAAAAGCCTGCCATTTTGCAGCTTGGAGCACGGTGCCGCGCCAGAGTTGCCGCCGAGGAAGCTGAAGCCGGTAGGGTTCTCGAGCGGCTACATGTCCATGATCTCGCAACGACAGCCGGGACCGTAGAGGCCGAAATGCCCAAGTTCAAACTGCCAGGAGGTCCCAGACTGTCTCGGAGGTCTGCTGTTTGGCGCAAGAAGCGTCTTATTCACTATCGCACCATTGCAGCCATCATCGTTCGGAGACTGATCTCGGTGGTCACGCCCAATCATACCGCCCTGCCAACACTTGCGGAACTCGGATACTCCGTCTCGTTGCTCTTTCCCGGACTGAGGCTGCCCGAGGAAAAGGAGAATCCAGCACTCCAGGGCAAACCCAAAGGCTACCTGATCGCCGGCGTGCACATGGAACCCCTTATCCAGCCCAACGGCTCCGTCCGCTGGCGACTCTCCCGAGCCCCTTACGAAACCAAGACCCCCGTCCCAGACCTACGAAATTCCGAAATCCCCTTACGGACGCGCCTTCTCAAAAAAACCTCCGAATGGCCAATTGAAGGCTGGAAAAAATGGAAGCTCTGGGACGGCCGCTACTGGATCCGGCTCCGCCACCGCTCGCCCTGTCCCGTCCGCATCGCCCCCTTCGAAGCCGTCTATCAGAAGGACTTCCGCGAAGGTCTCCTCCTCGGCGAGAAGGTCAAGAACAAGGAGCTGCTCACCAACATGCTGAAAGTTTACGCCCCCGGCCGAATCCGGTACACGCTCCCCGCCGTCTACGCGGACGCCGATTTTTTGAGCCTCATCAACAGCAACGAGTCGTACTGGCCTCCACCGCCGGAGCAAATGCGTCGGGCCGCGGCCGGTATCGCCGAGGATGACCATGATACTCCCATCCCGGAAACAGTAACCACCGAACAACTCCAGGAATCCCTGACAAAAGGCCAAATACTCGACCTCTTGTCTTTCTACGAGAAATGGGAGGAGAGTCAATACAACACTTCCAACCCTTCCCACCAAAGGAACCCCTCAAAACTCCTCGCCCTCCCTACCCTCGGTCTCTCTCTCCCGGGTGCCTACGACTGGGTGCAATGCGAAGTGCGGTATCGCAAGATCGACGGGGACTTGTTGCGGCGCGGCACGACGTGGCAGAGAACCAAGTTTTGGCGGACGAGGGATAGGGGCTTTAGACTGAGAAGGAGGGAAAGTTTGTTGGAGAGAAGGGAGTACTTGGGCTTGAGGAAGAGGAGAGAGGAGGAGGAGCCGGTTACTATAGCTGATACTTTTGGGGACGAGTAAAAGGGGGGGTTGACTGAGGCCTTGTATTATGATGTATTATTTCTGTGCGTATGGTTAGAATTGCATGCATCTAGAGGAGCGGATAGAGAAAGGTTTGGCGAAAAGCAGCGCCTGCATACCAACAGTGTTCTAAGAAGCTCGGGTTCATTGAGTGCCCTTTCATCAAATTGAATCGACCCAAACACTCTCTGACTAAACAAAACACCAATTTACCGTGATACCTAGTACCCTTCACTCCATTTGTCCATCCCTTCCTGTTCCCTCTCCCCTTCCTTTTCCCCTGGGCGTTTGCCAATGTTCTCTTAGTTCGGTTCGGTACAACCCAAGCAAAAGCAAGACGATCGAAACATGGAAGCCGATTGACAACATGGTCACCGGAGTTTCCACTGGGAAGAAAGACTCGATGAAAGGACCTTGTGGCTGGCAAACAGAGAGGTCACCAGAAGGTTCATAACCTCGAGGTGACCCACATCGACAAACAGCCAACTGGTCATTTGTATGGAAAGACGAGATGGAAGACGGGAGAGCATGTCGTGGACTCGTGGATGCCATGTCTCCCTGTGTCATGCGGTGCCATGCAGTGCCCAACATCCCACGTGCAGGTCCGCCGGCATTGGGGAGGTTACAGGCTACCCCTACAGAATGTAAGTCTGTGCATGGAAACCAGACAATTAATTGCACATGTACATTGCGTTCGCTGTACGTATTCTTCTTTGATCATCAAGGATGAATTTGGATGGTGCCTTCACAGTCAGTGGGTGGGATCCATCGACACCTCCCACTATACAACCGACACACTTCTCCCTTGCACCCTTAGCTACACCACCTCCATAGTAACCCTCAACCCCAAATCCCTCTCCAAATCCGCCCACCGTCCACTGCGCATGGGATCCAACTTCTTCAAGCTTCCCAACCAACCCCTCAAGTCCTCCTCTTCCTGCTCATTCGGCTTCCGTTCCTGCAGCTGGCAGAGATAGAGGGTGTAGTCGAACAAGGCCTCGTAAATCAGCTTGGCGTCGTCGTAGTCCTCCAGTAGCTCCTGGATGCCCTCGATCTCGCGCCGCAGGTACGTGACGCGCTCCTCCTGCGTGAAGGCGGGCGTGATGGTCGGGTGCCCGACGAAGTGGACAAGGTTCAGCATGAGGAATTGGTGGTAGTACCAGAGGGATTGGTCGTCGGGCCCGACGTTGATTGCTTCGCCGATTTTGCCAAGCTCTGTGGGGGGGGGAAGGGGGAATGGGTTAGTTTTCTTGGTCTGGTCTACTGTTTAACCATGTGGAAAGTGGAACCTTGGCTTACCTTCTTCAAAGAAAGCTTTCCGTGCCTCATCATCTGCGTTTCTCTCGTCCAATAACCGCGGGATGAGCTTGCTGCGCGAGTGCCAGGCGGAAAAGTTGGAGAGGTTCTGTTCGATCTTCTTGGTCGTGAACTCAAACTCCGACTCAACCAGGCTCTTGCCTTCCAGCTCTGGACTCTCCAGCTGATCAACGACGTGCCGCCTGTATCCCCAGGCATGGAAGTTACGCTGGTCTCGCAGGAGCATCTTGGAGGTCAAGCCTAGTTCCTCCTCCCATATCTTCCGCGCTACAGGGACCGGCAACCTTTCAATCACCTGCTTGAGGATCCATAGCCGGTAGCTCCAGATCCAATAGCATTTTGGCGATTCAAGGAGGAGTGGGATGGTGAAGTGTAGTTCCTTCTGGAGTATTTGCTGGTCGTTCTGTTGATCCTGCTGCCGCGTCTGCTGCTTCTGCTCCTCGTCCTCCTCCTCAGCCTCCTCAACTGTTGTACCACTCTTCCCAGTTGTCCGGGACTCGGGGGCGGGCAGGGTCTCGGTCGACAAAGAGGAGGAGAAGTCGGCGGAAGAGGTTGTGGTAGTGGCGGTCGGAGAAGAAGTCGGCGACGCCTTCGAGGGCGAGGAGCCAGGCGAAGGCTTGGACAATAATCCAGAGATTAGGCAGCGCCTGCGGACGTTCCATACTGTGTAGTACTCGGGGTTGAGGCGAAGGAGCTTGGAGGTGAGGGCGAAGACGTCGGGAGAGTAGTCGTTGTTTGCGGCGTGATGGCGCACCTGGTCCTCAAGGCCGCGGTAGTCCTTGATGCGCTCGAGGTCCTTCTGGCGCTGCTCTTCGGTGCGCGTTCTCGA
Source organism: Copromyces sp. CBS 386.78 (assembly GCA_030685235.1). NCBI lineage: Eukaryota > Fungi > Ascomycota > Sordariomycetes > Sordariales > Sordariaceae > Copromyces > Copromyces sp. CBS 386.78. The sequence goes on along the minus strand of MU839129.1, from coordinate 138,778 downwards.
GGTGCGGGCTATGCCGTGGTTGGATCCGCCTTGCTGGGATGCGTCTTCCCATCAGTCAACAGGCCTGCCAAGCTAGTGTCTGTCTAGACTGGAGTCCGGTTGTGTCTTACATCGGCCATGATACTACCTACTCTCGACTGTCAACGGGTTGGTTCAGGGGTTGGATGGGGGTCGGGGCTTGCTTCAAAGGGACGATGTTCCGTTGCCTTTGTTGAGGTGACGTCGGAGAGGACAGCACGGGGCAGGCAACTGTTAACAGTGCGCTATGCCTGTAATGGTGTAGCGTTACCGTATATCACCGGGAGAGCCCTGGTCTGCTCGGCAAGACAGTGCAGTGGGGCTTGCTGGGCTTATCGGGCTTATCGTGCATGTCTTACAACAACATCATGCAGGAACGACTTCCACAACCCATCCTCAGTTCTGCCTTCCACCTTTCAACTCTTGCACCCATGGCACTTGCCAAATCACAACTACCACTGAGACCCACGTTGAGCATCGTACCTTCTGAATCTGGAAGAGTGGCCAACTCACTCCGGTGGACTACCGTCAAAATGTCCACTCCAGTCCCGCCGGTCTCGGCATGGTTTTGCTGCAATCACTCGCCCTCTGATGGTGGCTCTTTCCTATGGTCCAGACTTGGGATGACAGACTTTTTCAAATGGCCGGTCTTGCCTGCCTGTTTGATCCATTGCGCCTCGTTGATTGCTGAGTGTTCATCTCATGAGTCCACTCTGCCTGACTGACCTGACTGATCTCAGCAAACTTTCCTCAGCTTCTTTTCCTGCTCCATCTCCGGGAGTCGTTCTTACTCACTTCACTAGGACATTGCGCTTCATCATTCGGTTGAAATGGCCGGCGTCGACGCTTAGGTGACGCTTTCTCATTTTCGACATCAGTCTTCCTTCACAAAAAACTGCTGAACTCAACCTCCATCGCCAACCTCCAAATACGCCTCCTTAACTCCATTTTCTTTTCCTACTGCTTCTTCCTAGGAACACGCATTCGTAAATATTACTACGCTTCCACCACCACAGCAGCAGCACTACTAACCATACCAGCATCTGGATACGGTTGTTACTCTCGGACGGCGAATCGAGCACCGTTCGAGCACACCGACGACGAGTATCACTTCTCGTCCAGGTTCTCGCACACAGCTCGCCCATCTCTATCGCTCCACACGCCCTTCGTTAACAGCAGCTTCTCTCGGATATCATCACCATCTCTATCACATCATCCAGTCGGCTTCATCGAGCTATCTTATCACTTCAGCTTCGACAACCTTCGTCGTCTCGGACTTGATGGGGTCGCTTCACTAACGCATTCTTCCCACCTTATCCTTTTCTCACTCGAGGTCTGCTACTCGTGCTATCATCAACAACTCATTCAGTATATAGTCGGCTGTATCATCGCTATGGGCAACGACAACAGCAACCGTGGCTCTCGAGCCTTCGTCCCCGGCCCCACAAGCACAATGACATTTCACACGCCGTTTCCCCTGCTCCAAGAAGCCCAACGTCAATATCAAGTCTGTGGCTGGCCTCAGGAGTCCCCTCACAGCTCCTCCGATTCTGGCTATGGCTCGGCTCCCCCGACTCCAATCACTCCTCACAAGAAAAGGACACTCATCGAGGCCGATTACCTGTGGAGACTGGGCGATAGGAATCTCTCAGATCAGGAGAACTTCTCCGAGTCTGACGATAAGAACAACTCAGATCTCGAATACAACCCAGGAGTCTACAATGTCAAGGAAAGACGCCCTGGTGAGCTCAGAACAGAAGGAGTAGACATCGAGTGTCCGGAAGACGAAAGCCCTAGGAAGCGCCATAAGCCCGCGACATTGCCCAGGAGCTCAACTCGCTCTCGTCCACCTCTTCTGTCCTTCTTTGCTTCCGACTCGGGTTCCAAGATCCCACGGCGAAGCTCTAAGATACAAAGCCGGGGTATTCCTGATCGCTTCATCCCCTCGAGGACCCTTGCATCAAACACGGTTGAAAGATTCCGCACCAGCAAGTCGCCGCACGAGTTGACCACTCCTGAGAAACTCCTCCGTCATAATTCAGCCACTGAGGATGCCTTTTCTAACCATCGGAGAGTTGTGGCGACCAACACCTTCGATTTTGGACCACAATCCCGCTCAGATAGAGCAGCAAGTCGGAACAGAGGTATGACTATCCATGTTCTTATGTCTTGCAGGAAATGCTTACTCGATTGTTCAGTAGGCAACGTCCTTGGTCCTGTCAACACAAACGCAGGTCACGGCCAAGATAGACAAATCAGCCTTGGCTCAATCTGGGCCGTTGGTGGTCTCGCCCCACCCGTAGAGACAGCAGTTAACAACGGCCGTGGCCATTTGATGAGGAGTGGGACAAACGCCAGACTCTTCCGGACCTCATTCCCCACCATCAAGCCGAAAGTTGAGGAGGAACTTGAGAGACACGAAGCCCGACTGGCAACTGCCTTGGGGCTTGACCGCGCGGCCCGAGTTTTGGACGTCAACATCATTCCCCACCAAAACGAAAGCAAAGAGCAAAGATCCGACAAATCACACACACAATGGAATGGAACAGAATGGGTCAAGGAAGGATCGTTTCCAAGTGAGTATTGCAGAACGATGCAAGGAGAGGACGCATTGACTAACTTTGGTTCAGAGCAGCAGAAAAAGAAACAAGAGAACAGATCATTGCCCGCCGCTCCTTTCAAGTATGTGGTCCCGTCCGTCCATATCTCAGATCATGCTAACGTACTATAGGGTCCTCGATGCCCCCAACTTACGGGACGATTTTTACTGCTCAATCCTGTCCTACTCTGCCACTTGTCGGACTCTAGCTGTCGGCCTGGGCGACCTTCTTTACGGCTGGTCAGAGTCCCGCGGAGTTCGGCTGCTCAACGCTGGAACCCAAGACGACTGCCATTTAACCAGTGTTGCTTTCTCTTCGACAGATGGCCGCAAAGCTATTTTGGCATACGGTCGGTCTAACAAAACTTTAGGACTGATGTCTTTGCTCGACGATGCAGATCCCGCAGCCTCGCGTGCCGCCCCAACTCCGCGTTTTGAGGTTCTTCATCCTTCACCTATTGCTTGCTTAAGTTGGAAACCATCATGCACCATTCGGCCCTCAAGCTCTCCCTCAAAGCCCGGTTTACTCGTTGTAACTGAGGATTTGCTAGTGGGAGATGAGGCAGGCCGCGTTTGGTACTATTCTGTTGAATGGCCGGACAGGTGGGAAGTTGAGCGACACAACTGGCAAGGACAGTTGACGCTTCTGGCCCGCATTGACATACACTCTCAACAGATTTGTGGCCTATCCTGGTCCCCCACCGGCGATCGCTTCGCTACAGGAGGAAATGACAACTTGTGTTGTCTGTTCGAAACGCAAAAGGTTTTAGACATGAACTACGCACGCCGTAACATGGGACGCGTACGGCAAACTGACATTTCGCACCACTCTCACACGCAAGCAGATTCAGAGAGTTCGTCAGCGACAGAGACCGCCACAGAGATTCGTACAACCCAAAGGCGCGCCAACGTGATCCCAGTCCTCAAACCTGGAGACGAAAGCTATAGGTGGATGCATAGAGCTGCAGTCAAAGCAATTGCTTTTTGTCCGTGGCAGGAGGGATTGGTGGCAACTGGAGGTGGATCAAACGATAAGTGCATTCATTTCTTTCATACAACTTCCGGTGCCGCCCTTGCAACTATATCTGTCGCTGCGCAAGTCACAAGTCTGATCTGGTCCACGACCCGACGGGAGATTGCCGCTACCTTTGGTTACGCTCAACCGGAACACTCGGTGCGGATTGCTGTCTTCTCTTGGCCCGACTGCCGCCAAGTTGCTGCTATCCCCTGGGCTGGAGAGCACCGAGCGCTCTATGCTATTCCTTATCCCGGCGGACCTAATGATGCTCGCAAACCCGGGAACAGCGGTGCTAGGGCGCGAGGCTCCAGCCGCACCGCGATGGAAGGCTGCATTATGGTTGCATCGAGCGATAAGAGCGTCAAGTTTCACGAGGTATGGACGGCGGACAAGAAAGCCACAACCGGAGGGGTAGGCATGCTTGGTGGTAGTGATATCTTGGAAAGCTTGGAAGGCATCGATAGAGAAGGTGACGTAATCCGGTGATAAGCAAACGAAACTCTGCCGGGGGTCACGAAAATGGATGAAGTGCGAAGAGGATACGGTCACAAGGGACGGACGCAAAGGTTGGAATGGGAGAGTGGATCAAAGGGGACGGCGAGAATGAATCCAATATGAGGATGCCTAGAGACACGTCCTGATATTACGATACCCTTCAAAAAGCTAACGGTGTAGTGGGTTCGTATTGGTGCTGGGAACGTGGGTAGGTCAGAAGAAGCACGCAGTATGCAAGGTCTGGGTGGGAAAAGAATGGGCCAGATTGGGAACAGTATTGAGAACAGTACATACACAGCAAGCAGTAAATTGACGTTTATCTCGAAGCCTGCGGGCATACCGCTGGTGTTTTCAGGGTGCCTTGCTAACATCCAGAACTTGCATCTCTCCCGAGCCTCTTGCTAGCTTCGCTGAACAAGTACCAAATCCCAGGACCAATTTTCCATCTCATCCCGCCCAGTCGGCAAAGGGGTTCCAACTTCGTCGTCCAGTTGGGCATCTCTGAAATTCAGTTTTCCAGTTTCGGGAGAGAGAGCCCTCCCCATGGAGACCACGAGCATAGTGACTATCCTGTATCCGAAGCCACTAGAAGCCGGGCATGTATGGGAGCCAAGAGAGAAAGGGAAGTAGGCTTTATCCTGGAGAGGTGTGAGATTGTCAAACCGCTCCGGTCGAAACTCAAGAGCGTCGCGGCCCCAGACATCGAAATATCGATGACATGCTTGAACGTCGGCTGAAATTGGAGGCCCGGTGCCAGGAAGGGCACGATAGATGCTGTTGTTTGAAGGATAGAGACGCAGGCCCTCCTGGAAAGCCGGTGAGTGTCAGTGACAGATTCCGGTGTCATGAATTGGGGATGTACCTTGGCTAACTTGAGTGCCTCCTTCTCGATAGCAGCGTTTCCCAAACACGCCGGAACATCTCTGACTCTCTTCTTCAAACTCCGCCTATCAGACTGCCTGTGGTACGCAGTGACATAGGTGAGGAGCACTACCCGCCACAGGGTCTCGTATTGCGGCATGATCAGTCCAAGTGCCTGCGTTGAGCTGATAGCTGCACCCGTGACAACCGACTTCTCTGGATCCTCAAAAAGGGTGTACAAGTATTGCTTCAGTTTTTCCGATCTCTTCAACGTCCCATCATTGACCTTACTCTTCAACCATTGCGTATTGATCTCATCAGTAACTTGCTTCACTATGCTCCCATCAAGCTTCGTCAGGTCTGCCTCAAACTGCGAAACCAAAACGACAACAAAGCAGAGACACCGGACACACTCCGCCAAGTGAACTGTATTCCGGCCGATTTTCTCTCTCTGCAGAAAGTTCATGGCAACCTCATAAAGCTTCTGCCAATCAGCATTACTCTTGCTGATCGACGCATTCGCCAACTTGCGGAACTCCTTGTGGACAGAAACCGACGAACTAGTCAGCGACGTGTCGATCCCAAATGCCACAACCAGACGGGAGTTGGCTAGGGCGCGGAGACGAAGGCGGTTTTCCAGCTCGAGTTTGGGCCCGGCATAGGAGAAATCGATGATGGATCGGGCGTGGTTGATGCGCTGGGTGGCTAGAGCTTGGGCCGTTGATATTTTGGAGGTGGAGATTGAGTCAGGAATCGTGTCGGGGAGTGTCAGTAGGTCGTTGGGGTTGGGAGGGCCGATAAGGCGGGCGAGCTGGAGGGTCATGAAGATGTTTTGGGTGAAGATCTGGTGCAAGAGGCCGGTTTGGTGGGAGATGATGTGATGAACCCCGTAGGCTAGGGAGAGGAAGAGAAGGGCAAGAATGGCTATCAGCATTTTTGCTGTGGTTGTTGCTGAATGGGGGAAAAGAGCTTGGGCAGAATGGTATCTACTTGGTAAGGCAGAATTTTTCTGGTGGTGAGGGTGAAGCTGGACATTGGAGAAGGAGATCGAGGTTCATATACCCATCCATCGCCTCATCCCTCACAACATCCCAACATCTCATTTCCGTTCGGCCATCTTCCATTCTGCGCCATGAAGAAACGAAGTACGCGGTTCTCGACATGTTCTCCGTTGCATGAGAAGGGTTACTTGCCGCTTGAGGCCCGGCCATCCGTTTGATTCTGAGGCTGACGAGGGAGACATCGCGGGCCTTCCGCGTTCAAAAACTACAATTATGTATGGGGGATATCTGGAGGCTTATTTCCATACATATGGAGGCAGTCATTGAGTGCAGAGACATGCCTCTAACATGCCAGAAGCTGATTGCTCCGAGAATAATCATGGGCGAACAAACGGCCAGTGAAAAGCTGGTCGCCTGGGATTCCTGTTCAATCAGGAGGCATGCAAAGTCTTGGCGCGGGAGAGGCCTACTGCCAACACACCAAACACTCTTTCTGCGTGTGCACTAGATACTGGAAAGAAGAGTGCTGCCTCCATTGCTACCTGAATCGGGAGGAGAGACAGCTGGCTGTGTAACCGGAGTGTTTGCGGCTTAAACGCGGTGGAATTGCGACGTGGAGAGCGTAGTGTCGGCGTTCACGGCTCGTGATATTGGGGTTGGTGTTTGCTTTGGCGGAGGTGGCCAAGTGGAGGCGGACAGCTCCTGGACTTGAGAGCGGCAAGTTGACAGAATAGTCAAGTTCTTCGAGATTGACATCATTGACGGCGGGTAAAGAGGCAAAGGGGACTTTTCAACACAAGTCGAGTGACACTCAAGTGAGTGTGGGTGAAGCTGAACTGTCGTCAGGGCGATCAAGCAAGCGCAGTCCATATCACAGCACTATCTCAGTTCGTTTTCTCTTCTTGGATTCGTTCACATTCTTCTCACTCGCCATACATTCATTTATCACTGACGGTCAATTAAGTTGAACCTCATCGTTCTCTCCCAAGCGCCTTGCATTTCGACACCACGTGCCCCTCGACAACGAGATTGCCTACTCTTACCACACAAATTCCAATATGCATTGCGGCCACATGTAACACCGGTCAATACATAATTCCATTCAACCAACTTATCCAATCGCCAGAATGGCCTTATCCACATCACCAACCAACTCAGCACGACCCGTTACACAGCTTTCACCCTCAAAATCCTCAACTTCCTCGCCCCCCTAGGATGATACCCCAAAAACAACTCCACCAGCCCCAAATCCTCCCTCGTCACCCCCTCCTCCACCACCAGATCATCAAACCGCCAAAAGATATTGCCCAAAGTCGAGTACAGCTCCGCCATAGCCAGCGCCTGGCCCAAGCAGTTCCTGCTTCCTTTGCCAAAGGGTACCATGCACCGCTCCTGCATACGGATTCTTTCTTCGTCTTTTTGAGAGAGAGGTATCCATCGCTCCGGGTCAAAAACGGTTGGTCCTTTTCCATTACCGAAGGCCACCGGGGTCGTGGTGCATCAGCCAGGCGGACATGGTGATTGAGGTTCCGGGGGGAAGAGGGACGGAGTTGAAGGTGGCGCCGGGGGAGGGGACGAGGCGGGGGAGGTGGCCTGGGAGGCCGGGGTTGAGTCTGAGTAGGTTTGTTAGTCTTGTGTGTCAATGGAGGAAAGATGATGGGTGGCGGTGGTGGTGATGGGAGTGGTGGTGGTTAAGAAGTAGGGGAGTGGCACAGCACCACGTCTACTAAGGGGTAAAGGAAAAAGTCAACATACCTCAACGCCTCCTTAATCACACCTTTTAGATACGGCAGCTTCTCCAACCCCCTCAGGTTAATATCCTCCACATGCGGAAAAGCATACCTCAGCTCCTTCCTCGCTTCCCATAAATCACCGGACTATTTCAAAAAGAGCCCTCCCAATCGTCGACCCAGTAGTATCCGCTCCAGCCCCCGTCACATTCACCGCATCCAAAAAGACAATGACATCCGACAACTGAGTCCGGAACCTCTTTCCCTTGACATCATCATCAGCCAACGGCTGCGGATCAATCAGCTCATGAAAGATCGTCCTCCGCTCCGGCTTTACCCCCCTTTCAATCTCCCCGCGGACTTTCGTCACAGCCACGCGCACCGTCCCCAGACTCGATCCATTTCTTGAACGGCGGGAATACTGCGACAGTAAACCAATCGGGTATCCAACCGAACACGGTCATCATCCCGGGAATGTCTGAAACCAGGGGAACAAAAGCTGGACGACTCTTATCGCCTCCTGGTAATCGCCTGCGTCGGCCAGCTGGTCAAGCTGGTTCCAGCAGTTGGCAGTGCCGTAGGCGTATTCGGCGATGATATCCACGGCGTAAGCGCGGATGGCGTTGTGGATGTCAAAGATCTGTTTTTGTCCATTTTCTTCTGGCAAAGATCGACGAACAACGTTACCGCGGGTAAGAGGAAAACTGCATGGTGTTTTGGGCTTTTGGGCTTGGGTCTCCTGAGGTCTCCTCCTTTGGTGATGGCGTCAGTGGTGGCATCAGTCCGCGCAGTGCAGTGTGCAGGAACGAAAATGGAGTGCACAACACGCGGTGATGTGATCAGTCATCCACGTCACTCTTTGAAACTGCAGCAGCCAACTGGGGGATCCTAGACATTTGGGAATTCACAGGCAGTCAGGCATGCTTCAGCAGATTTCAAAAGGCATTGCACCCAACAAAAGCGAGTCATTCATGATGTGGAAGAGAAGACAGGAATGACAGCCCCCGAAGGTATCTCCATGTTGGTATCGGGGACAAGTTTTGGAATTTCCGGTCTTTGCATTCTTGAAGGGTATATTTGTCCCAGATTCTTAACAACAGGGATTGTAGTATAGTGGTCAGTACTTCTCGTTGTGGTTTCTCACAGCGATCCGAGAGGACCCAGGTTCGATTCCTGGCAATCCCACATTTTTGGCGCCTCCTGCACCATCGTATTCTGACTTTTTGGTGTTCTGGGATCGGGGACTTTGGTGCTGCCCTTTTTTTCTTCTTCGTTTCTTGCTTATGTTTTCACGCCATGATCCGTTTATTTGACATGCTCTACTGAAGGCGATGGAACGCTATAGTGGAAGAAATATGGCGTTCCAATCGTGGAGCATGAATTCTGAACGACAAACTCTTGGTTCTCTGCAACCAAAAATTGTTTGTCCTCGACTCTTATTCCCCTTTCAATGTTCGCCTTTGCGAGCGATACATGATTTTTAGCATTGATCTTTTCAACCATTTCATTCGCCGGTGCCTGTCGTCGAAGTCGGCCTCCAAAATGTTGGTAATCGGCATTCATCCTTCCAAGAACCGATCCGTCCGCTGGTTCTGAAGAAGGTGTTAGAGATCATTATGGACTTCGACACTGAGTGACGGGTGAAAATTGATGTAGAAAGGAGAGAGACAAAAAAGAAAAAGGAACACCACCACCTGAACCTGGTGATGGAGGGAAGTTATGACAAGAGTGGGATTCGAACCCACGCCCTTTCGGACCACGGAACTCTGAGAGGAGATTAAGGGTTAACCTTAACGTGGCGCCTTAGACCGCTCGGCCATCTTGCCTTGTTGAATGAATTTTAGCGATGCTTGACCCTATCGACCAGCATTGCAATACAGCAAATGTTTTTTTTTTTTGAGAAGATAACGCGCCATCTATGGTTGCAAGCTCGGTTCGAATCCGTCTGAGAGGTGTCCTATGTTTGACTTATAACTATCAAAGGTTAAGTAACATGTTCATAGGTGATTGCAGTTTCGGGTCCGGGGGGAGAATGTTGGCGTTTGTGTACTGGCAACAGATTCCACTCTTTGGTTGATTGTTCGATGTTGATATGAAAGCGGATATGCCCATCGTTTTTCGACTAGAATGGCTCGACAGCAAATCCAAGAAGACCACTCACTACTCAAGGATATTATTAGTAACAACCTACAACTCTTAAAGAGAGCACCACAGCCAAAAAAAAAAAAGAAAAGAAAAAAAAGAGAACCTACACGAAACATGTTTCCAAGAAAGCAATGTCGAAAACACCAAAAAAAAAAAAAAAACATCTCCAGGTCATGATGGAGCGGAAGGCGCCAAAAAATGTGGGATTGCCAGGAATCGAACCTGGGTCCTCTCGGATCGCTGTGAGAAACCACAACGAGAAGTACTGACCACTATACTACAATCCCCTTTGTTGAATTTGTTGGCTTTGAGTAGTGACTATGAGCGAACTACTGGAGACTGCGAGGGCGACGTGGTTCCTACCTGAAATCCTGCCGATGGCAGAGCCACCGTTTCCAGATGTCCATGAGTAATCGAAGTCGTAAGTCCGAGGGAGTATTCCTCGTTGTTCGTAGGCGGCCGACATGACAAGGCGTCGTCCTCTTGCCACGATTCTTGGCGGCCCATGCCTCATGTTGAGTCGGGCGACGACGATGAAGTAGGCAGTCCGGTGAAAGTGGGCAAACCCATTTGGACAAACTCATCCCGATTCCAACACAAATGTGTGTCAACCCAGTGGTGTGTGCATGTTGTTCGAATTTGAGAAAAAGATGGAATGACAATCCTGTACCAAAAAGCGCTTGCTGTATAAGCGACCGTTGTACATAATGCGACGCCTCACGCCAATGTGAAATGCAAATACCCATAGATATACCCAGTCCAACAAACGCAAGTTCAAGGAAAATGATGAGATGTTGGTGATCGTTCCTTCAAAGCCTGTCGTTGACGTTCTTTCCCTGCTGACCTGACGAGGAACACGTGTCGAACGAACTTGTGACACTATTCTGCCCAGCGAAGGTGAATGTGTCCGGGGAAAATTTGCGTTCAAACGAGCCCCATACTCACTTGGTTATGACGATCAGAAGCACCAAAATGATGATCAGTGCCAGAATGATGCCCATCTGCTTTCCCTCCCCGCTGTTGCTTGCTGCCCTCGCAAAGCGCCCGACCCGATCTCTTGCCCGATCCAACGTATTTTGATGCCTATCCACCGCTCTTTCGCTCTCGTCCAGCATCATAACCTGGCTGTCCAACTCATCGCCAATCTGCATACTCAGCTCGCGCTGCCGTGAGATGCTAGCTCCTAGAGCGTCAAGCTGGGCATCCTGCTCTTCCAGAATCCGCTGGTGATAGGCGTGTACCTGAGTGTTGTCCATGTCTTGCCCGTCGATGGCGTCGCGATAGCCGGCGGTGTCGTCGTTCAAGACGGGGTCATCGCGGTATGGAAGTAATTGGGAGCGAGCAGACTTGGATGCCGCAGGGGCTTGGGCTTCGAGGTCACTGTTGGGTGACGAGAAACGGACGGTCTTGGAGGCACGACGCTCAATGGGCGGAGGAGTAGTCGTGGACGGGGCTACGGGTTTCGAAGACTGGGCATGGGCAAAATCTTGGGCAAGAGAAGGATCATTGGGTTGGGTGAGTGTTGAGGTGGTGGCAGGCGAAGCGTAGCCATGGAATTGGGAGGTGAGGTCGTCGAATTGCTTTTGAAGCGACGAGAGGGTATCATTCAGCGTGGAGGCCTTTCTAAATGAATGTGTTCATGTTAGTGACGGCTATTATCGAGAGGCAAAAGAGGACAAGGCATACGCTTCGTCGCCGACTTCTTGGAGGCGCTGATGCTCGGCTCGGAGAGATTCAAGACCCTCGCGAAATTGGTCAAGTGATCGCGAAATGTGGCCATCTTGGGTGTCGCTCGACAACTTTAGGGTCTTTGCCCGCTGCCTTTCAAGGAGCGACAGCTTGATGTGGTCGGCGAGAAGGAGAAGGGCGTTGGGATTCGACATGGTTGATGGTTGGCGGTGGCTTGTTTGTGGACTTGGAGATGCCGCGGTCACGCTATCTTATCGTGGATTCAACGACTGCTGAGGTGTTGCGGCAGGTCACCAACAAGAACCGACAATGCAATGAACAGGAGGCGCAGGGTATATGGAGGTCAAATACGGAACAAAGAAACAGCTGAACGAAAGGACATGACCGTGATGTTGATGGATGGACGTGGTTGAAGGAAAGGTGGAGGTTGAGGTAAAGTTGGCGGTTGTTGCAGGAACATCAGCGGGGTTTTCACTGGAGCACAAGGCACGCAGTTCCAGGTTGCAGCGACCGCAGGAGCGCCCCAGGGGCGGGGGTTCAAGCTATCGCAGTCTAGGCTCTCCTGCCAAGACACGCGAGCGCCGTGGAGCTTGGCTCGTGCACGGGCACTGGGGACTCTCGAACACTCTCGCCGCTTGGTTGTGTGTACTTCCGTACAAAATAGAGGCTTGGGGCAGGAGAATATCACGACCTTTCTTGTAGGCATCCCCAGCTATCGACCTCACCTCCAATTGGCTCATCATCGAATTATCCCTCGGAAATACCATCTCGACGTCACGCCCATGGCAGACTCGGCAGCCGGCGTAGCAGAGGTCGGGGCGCAACCCCAGGACCATGCGGCCGTGCCCGGGAGTCCCAACACGAACACACACACCGTCGCTTCTCCAGTGACGGGTGCGGAGATGGGGACCCCGGTGCCATTAACGGCCGTTCATGGAGAAGGTGGAGATATCGCCCAGGGCGGAGGAGGAGAGCTTCCTGCGGCCTTTCCCAAGAAACGTCGCGGTCGTCCTCCCGGTCGCCCAAATAGGACGGTCAAGGATGATGACTACCAGGACAATCCGCTGGTCAAGGCATGGAACGCGGCCAAGGAGGAGCAGCCCCTGGCGGCTGTCGCCATCCGAGTTAAGGACGCCCTGACGGCAGACTCTCTCGTTCACGATACCCAACGGGCCATTTTTAACGACTGTCCCAGCCGCGAATACATCTACTTTGTCAACGGATGGATCACGGCCCGCCACATTGCCTCTCAGCGGCCCAGTTACGTCAACGGTCTGCTCATTCACTCACGCGGCACAGATGCCCCGGTGCAGTGCACCCAGTGTGCTGATCGCCGCACCAAGAATGCCTTGGGTCCTTTCATTGTCTGTCGGATCTTGCCCGGGAGCTTCCATAACAGCTGCTCGAACTGCAAGTGGTTCGACAACACATCAGCCTGCTCGCTGTATACGGGCCCTAGCCCCAACCGGAAGCGCAAGGCCAAGGCCCTCTCTGCTGGACCAGAAGCCGCGGAGAGCAGCAACACTAACGGGACTCCTGTTGTCGGTGCTGATCAGCAGCATGCTGCCCCAGACCAGACGGACATGGCTCACCAGAATGCCCAGTATACGCCCATGCAATTAGGCATGAGAACGGCGGTCCCAGAGGCGGATATGGAGGGGACTCAGGACCTCCAAGAAATTGGCCACACCCACGAGATGCAGCATGATGACGCAGTGGAAGAGTCTCAAGATGGCCAGCTACCAGCCGGTGAGGAGGAAGAGGAGGAGGAGGAGGAGGAGGATGATGATGACGACGATGCACAGTAGGGAAAAGCAACCCTTATTATCTCCCCGATATTCGTGGAAGCTAACGTGTCGTTGTGCAATCAGCAACTCTGTCGACGCTCAGCTTGCGGCTCAGCTTCTTCCCGAGATTCATGGACACAATGATCACTAGGGCTAGATACTAGGGCCAGAGTACTAGTGAAGCTAGAAGCCATGGGCACGGTACCACCGGATCATACTTCTCGAATCCTCATGAACTACCACAATACTAGGAATATCTCTGACTCGGTTTGCTTTACGGTTTCCTTTCCACTGGCGCTTTTTTGACGTGCAGGAGTTTTTGTTATGGGGCTTGCATTTCTTTTTCTTCTTTTGTCGGTTCAGTCTTATCTTATGTGTTCCAGTGGCAGTCGGTTGCATGAATGGTGTGGGACTCTGTAGGGTTATTAATAACTCCTAGTGTCGATCCACGATATCTGTAGGACTCGAAATTAGGAGGACATTATGGCATATATCTGGACGGAACGTCAAATCGCGCCAGTGGGAAAGAGAAGGCTCCACGAGGTTATGAAATCATGGCCACGACGTTTACGGAACTCACGGTATCACGTAAACGAGTACTCACCGTTCTTCTTATTCGCTTGACACAAAGATACATCATTTCTTCCATTCCCAGTTCGCATCCAAACGAGGAGCCACGAGTTCAACAACTCTTCATATGGCAAACGAGTACCCTCGATGTCATGGCAATCTTTTGCCCGCCGAGAGTACGTCAGACCTCCGACAATGGCAAACCAAAGGGGACGGATGGCATTTTATAACTTGTCGACTTCCCGCTGTCGGCCAGCATTCCGGTACCGAGCCGCTCACTGCCACCCAAGATGGAAAACACACAATCTCCATCAAGCATATTTACGGTTGTGTGATCACATGAGGGAAATTATCGAATCCTTACAAGCTGGTGATGACTTTCGTGCCCAATGTCCCATGGGTCTATTTCCGTCCTCATCGTGCGATCCACGATGGACGGCACCCGGCAAACAACCCGAAGATCTCCATTGCTCTTGGTAGCCGAAATTGGATGTTCTCATCTTACTTAGCGCTTAACGCTCATTTGGATTATGATTCAGCCCCACCACCAAACATGCATCGAGGTTATCTGTTCGCCAACTTTCAGCTTTTGCTTCACTTTCGGAGGAACTGAGGACAATGCATCATTCCTTCGTGATTCATGAATCACCGTCAAACAGAAATCAGTCTGTAGCCGCTCGTTTTTTCCTCTATCGCTTACGGGAGCCATTAACAACTTCAACAAGCCTCGGCTATATAACTCCGTCTGCCGACACCCTTGACAGCCACAATTCCAAATCCAGTATCACCAACATCAGTCACTCGAGTACCACAGCTACAACCAAAACCCACCAATTCCAACAACTTCCACGACTGCTATAACAGCCCACCAACCACATCAACCAACCCCCACAACAATACATCAAAATGCCCGACTGCGCTCACAAGACCTCAGGCAACTCGTGCGGCTGCACCGCCACCGCTCCCGCCGGCCAGAGCCTCTGCGCCTGGTGCCGCGACGGGCACAAGACCATCGTCAGGAAGAACGCTAACAGCGCCAAGGCGGGTCAGGAGTGGGATCAAGATCAGGGGAATGTTGGGCCGGAGTTTTGTTGTTCGGGATGCGCGTCCAAGTACTGAGGCTGTGAGGGTCTGAATGTGAGATGGGTGACAGAGAGTGTGAGGTGGGAGATGGAATTGGAGGGACTGTGGGAGGAGGTTGGGATTTATTGATGGAAATGAGTGTTGGTTTTCGTGAATGGGAGTCTGCCAAGGGGGCCATTTGGATCTCGGATAGTGGGATGATGCCGGAAAACATAGAGCAAAGAAGGAAAACCAGGAGAGAAGGGGGAATGCGATCAAGTCCTGAGATCATGTGGTATCAAAGGCAGTACCGGAAAACTGAACAGAAGAAAATGAATTGACGAAACCGCTTGGTATTTGTGCTTTCATTTTGCCAATGTGCCACTTCGATGGATGTCGCTTTCTCGGTTTTGTCGTTCTTAGGGGAAGTTGTTCTCAGTTCTCGATTTCCGACCGTGTGCAGGTACTCGTGCCGTTCAGTAGAAAGACGACGCCAGGAAGGACATTTGTGTAAAAAGAAGGAGAAAAGGGGAGGTAGAATAATCGGGAGAACCTTGGTATAAAAGGGAACAGCCAGAAGAGCCAGAGCCAGGACTGAAGCTCCTTCAATTCGGTTTACCTACCTCCAATCTTAGATCTGAAACGCTGGCCTGTATTCGCAACCATCAAGGACAGGAAGGGGGGTCCTTCGCCAGGGGGTGCCAAGCGGCAGGGTTAGGGTCTGCATGAGTTGTGTTGACTACCCCTGAGCAAGCATTCTGATTCAAAGGCATCGTCGTTTTGAGCTGGAATCATTGTTGATAGAACACCAAGACTGGCAGGATAATTAAGCCGTAGGCTTTCGATAAGATCTGGCTGTATGAGTGCTCCAAAGTACTCGGCAGAGGGAGACGTCGGAGAGGACAAAGTTGCCATCGTCTTGGAAGGCAAGTTCGTATTTGCCGTTCTTGGACTTGATAGAGCTGCCGGGCTTGATGATGTCGCCGGCCTTGAGTGAGTCTTGTGTCTATCATGAGTAAAGCGTGTATTAAGATTAAGAGCACTGCAAAGTTTACCATGATTAGGGTGATATTGGTGATGACTGAGTAGCAACGAAATTTGACTAATAAAGGAGGATGGATGTGTATAGAGTAAAGAGGACCGGAAGGATAGTGATTCAAAATGAGCTTCGGTATTGGCTACTCGCTACCTACCTGGCTGCCCCTTTTTTATTTATATACTTCTAGTTTTCTTCCTCGGATCCTCACAAAATCTACCGATGATAGTCTTGAGCCATAGGCCTCCAAGGCAGAGTTGTCGCCGCCTAACAACACAAGTTCGACTATCGACTCGGGCAGACCGAGGACACCCTCTCAACCTTCCACGTGGTGACTTCAAGCTACTCGGTCGTAAGTCTTGCACCATCATCCTCAAGGAAACCCTCGGCACATGTTGATGATAGCTTGAACGGCCCAAACTCCAAAAGAGCGAGCATCCACAATGTGGGGTGTTATTGGGCAGTGTCGATAGGAATGGAATGGATTTATTTGAAGTCTGGTGAGGTCTGGACCCGATCCTGAGTTGCGACTGAGAGACCTTGCTTGTGCCGGCTTTAAGACCAGCGAAGTCGGGACTCAGCTCCATTTCCACGTGGGTTGGTTCACTTTCAGTCCGCAGCAAAATCGATAGCGTTGATTGACATCGTCTCAATCGATATGTGAGGCCACGGGAAAGGGAAGATACGACGGTGTGAATACATAAAAAGGGCAAGACATCCTCGTTGTTGTTGCGAAAGTGTCGCGCACGCTTGCGCGTTCATCCATTTACTCGACTTCTTGGTTTGTGATTTTGGAGTTGTTAGTAAGAGAGGGGACAAGCAAAGGGAGGTGATGGAGATGTCGAAACGATAGCGATATCCTTGTAGCGAGAGGGGAGGGCATATCTAACCAATAAGAGGCACGATTGGGGAGACATGTCTCTGTTTAACTGCATGAAATACCTTAAAGCGCATTTTAGCTACTCGACAAGGCAAAGCTTAACCTTGTGCGAGATCGGTCATCACGTGGCAGCGTGTGCTCAATTGACCAGGATTCTTTCCGCCTTCTTTTGGATCGCGTTTCGCATGCAACATCGCATTTCTCCATTACGTTATCGCACTCTTCACTTCAACGAGAAGATCGTCTTGCGCCAGCCAATTCGGCAGACAAATTCGAATCAAACAACATTGACGACGAGCATTACACAACAGAACACTTGCTTAGCCACCCTGCCCCCTCTCCCTTCAGCACAAAGACGAGCTTCGTACGAGCACCGGCGCACCGAGTATTGCGGCGACAAAGGGCCGACACCAATCCACACCAACTGGGCTTGATCCATGCTATAGCTCTACAATACATACAGTCTCTGAAACGAGTGGAGGTTGTCACTGCCAGATCATCGTCAAGATGACGGTCCAGGACGCCGTCGACGCCTCCGAACACTACGAAATCTACAACACCGACGACATCCCCTCCCTCTACACCATCATCATCGACACGAACCCTCGCGCCTGGGCCGCCCTCAACGATGTCCTCCCACTCACCAAAGCGCTCGCCAACATTCTAATATTCGTCAACTCCCACTTAGCTTTCAACAACTCCAACCAAGTAGCTCTTATAGCATCACACACCAACCGGGCAGTATGGCTCTACCCAACAGCACCCGACCAAAACCCCCACGGGCAACGAAAACCGCAAAACCCGAACCATGACATCGAGATGCGCGACGCTTCCTTTACCACAAATAAACAGCCACCACCGCCCGCAAACAAATACCCCCTCTTCGCCCAAATCGAGCGCTCCCTCCTCTCCTCCCTGCGGTCCCTCATAACCGCCACAACAACCGACGACATCACCTCCACAACCACGACCCAAATCTCGGGCGCCCTGACCCTCGCCCTCTCGCACATCAACAAAACCGCCCTCCTCTTCGCCCCGACAAGCAACTCCACCGGTCCAACCCCCAACTCAGCCAGCAAGTCCTCCGTCTCCACAACCTCGGGCGCCGGCCCAGGCGGCGGCAACGGCGCCTCCCTCCCCGGCGTAGGCGGTGGCGGGCTAGCAGGCCTGCACGCCCGCATCCTGGTAGTCAGCGTAAGCGACAGCTCACCCTCGCAGTACATTCCCACTATGAATGCGGTATTCGCAGCGGCGCACGCGCGCATCGCCATCGACACGCTGGCGCTGCGGGGCAGCGCGACGTTTCTGCAGCAGGCGAGCTACATCACGCGCGGCACGTTCATCCGGGCGCAGGAGCCGAGGGGCTTGCTGCAGTACCTGATGTTTGGGTTTGGAAGCGGGAGCGCGCCGCAGGGGCTGGCGGCGGCGGGGAATCAGAGAAAATCTCAACAGCAGAGTAAAAAAGAGGATAAGGCGAATGAGAAGGCTGCTGCTGCTGCGGCGGCTAAGGGAGGAGGGAAGGGACATGTGGGACAGAAGTTCCTGGGGAGTAATGCCAGCGTGGCGGATCTGTTGGTCACGCCTAGTGCGGACTCGGTGGATTTCCGGGCGGCGTGTTTCTGCCATCGGAATGTCATTGATACCGGGTTTGTGTGCAGTGTTTGTCTGAGCATCTTTTGCGAGGTGCCGGAGGGAGGGGAGTGTTTGACGTGCGGGACCAAGTTGGCTTTGGGCAATTACGGGAGGAGGATACCTGTGCTGCCTTCGAAGGCTGTTGCTGCTGCCGGAGGGGGACAGGCGAATGGGTATGGAAAGGTGCTGGTATAGAGGACACAGAACATGGGCGGATGGATCTCAGAAACGTGGGATGATATCCTTTTTTGTCTTTGATGGGAGAGTCTGACAGACAGAGACAAACATAACACGGAGAGAAGGAAGGTGAACCCCAAGGAACTTGGTTGCCTGTTCTGTCCAAAGCGGACACAAAGCTTGGAGACTTATATATACATTCATAGATAGTCTAGACATGCACTGCTAATACCCATAAAGCTTAAATTGCATGCATCAGTATCCATCATCATCATACTACACCGTCTCATCATCTCACCATATATGTACCCGGACATATGTTCTTCATGTGATGCATCCACTCACAACTCATCATCACTCTCAGTCTCACTCCCCTCATCCACAGTCTTAGCAGCAACAGCAGGCTGAGACGCTCTCGTAGCCGTCGCTCCCGCCCTTTTAGCATGAGAAGCCGGCGTCGACGTCTCCTTTCCCTTTCCCTTTCCTTTAATAGCAGCTGTCGTCGTCTTTTTCTGAGGAGTAGTTGTCTTTGTCGTTGTCGTTTTCGATGATGATGATGATGTCGCCGCATTTCCCTTCCCTCTTGTCGCCAATCGCGACGGCGGCGGCGGTGGCGAAGGAGGCGAGCCAGCATCAAGATCCTTCTCGCTCGCTTCTACCGTCTCATCCATCTCATCGGGTTCGCTGGCTGTTTCGTCATCGTCGCGGCCTGGGGTTTCGCGACCTGAGGTTCTGCCGTAGTTGCCGCTTTCGTCTCCTTCCTCTTCGTCTTCGTCGTTATTGCTATCAGTGTCTACTTCGACGTCGAGAGTTTTGCTGGAGGATGATTGTCCCATTGTTTTGGAGGATGGTCCCAGTTCTGGCGAGTCGACATCCATCTTTTCGGGTTCTTCGTTGTCATCGGCGTCATCTGATGATACGTCTTTGGTAGCCTTTCGTTTTCCTGGTCTGGAGACGCGGGCTGTTCTTGTTTTTGGTGCTGCTCCGCGCCCTCCTCCTATCCTTCCGATCTTGGCGCCGCCATCTTCTTCTTCTTCTTCCTCTTCTTCGTCTTGATCCGGTTGGCTTTCCGAGACTTTAACTCCAGACTTGCTCCTCGCACTCTCAATCACTCCAGACAGCCCCTCCTGCAAGCCAGGTCTTACTCTACTCAAAGCCAGCTGTTGTTCCCTTATCTTCCCCTTCTTCTCATTCAACAGCGCCCTAAACTTCTGCAAAAGTTCCGTCTCCTGCTCAGCTTTCGACCGCGTGAGTTCCTCCAACTGGCTTTTCAAATCAGCCACGCGGGCCTCGAGATCCGCGACCTGCGCGGCGGAGGTGGACAGCGAAGTGAGCGCGGTCTGGCGGGAGATGGCGAGTTGCGAACACCAGTCGAAGAGCTGGATCTCGGAGGAGGGGGAGTGGGACAGGGTTAGGGCGCCGAGACGTTGGTTGATGCCGGCTACACGGCGGCGGATGGTGATGGTGATGGATTTCTTTTTGCCCCGGGATTCGACCTCGGCGCCGGCTTCGATGTCTGCTACTGGTGAGGCGGTTATGAAGAGGGAGGAGAGGATGGACTCCCATTCCGAAGGGGAACAGGAGGAGCTGCTGGTGCGGAGGGAGTTGATTTGGTCATGTTTTACTGTAGGCGTGTTAGTCAAGGGACTTGAATCATGTACTTTCTTTAACCGAAGTTTGTTCTTTTTACAACTGTCTTTTCAACGAGAATTGTGAAAGCAGACTGCACGCATCATGGGGCTTTTATGCACATGGGGCAATGAGAACAGCTCCTGCATAAATAATTCCATGCGACAGACAGTAATGGATGCATAAACCACCTAAATAAACAGCGAAAATAACGACGAGGTTTCAAAGACTTACGAGTGAGCGCATACGGCTCTTCACCCTCCGTAGCAACAATCTTGAGATTCAGCGGTTTGTTCGATCCCCTCGCAGATGACCCTCCGGTCCCCGAGTGGATAACCTCGCCCAGGATGCAGTCATCCTCCTGATCGGTATCGGTCCGGGGGATACGGATAATGGTTGATGAGGATGAAGTCATTCCTTTTTTTTGGTGGCTTGCGCGCAAATAGAGTGTTATATTGAGTGTGAGACTTTTATATAATGATGTAAGAAGGTGGGATGGGAGATGAGGGGGGTGTCCGGGGGAAAGATGGGATCGCCGTTCTCCGTTATTCTGCAGGCTGTATGTGTGGTGTCAAAACGTCACGATCCGCGTTGACGTCGCCTTGATTCCGATGGTCGTTGGGGCCCCTGGGTTCCGCCCTATGAGTGGATTTAATCCGTATGGGGGACAGTGTAGTGTAAGTGTACGAGCGGATGGGCCAGCTCAGATGAAACAAAAGCTGATGAGATGAGATTGGAAGATATCGGCGATTTCTGCGCTTATGCTGCACGTAATGGTCTCGGAAGGATATACAGTAGTCCACCGTTCTAAGCCCCTTGACTCGGAGATGGCGACGAATCGGAGTCGGACGTCACGAAGGTGTGACGGTGTGACGGTGAGCGATTGTGGAAAGAAGGTTGGCCTGCACTGCACACTGACTGCACTCTGCACTTACGGCCCGCACCCAGCAGTTCTCAAGCGTTGGAACTGTGAAAATGCACACTGCACGACTGCAAAAACTGACGGGAGTGATGACGGGATGCGGGGAAGTGGAAACAGTGAGCTGCACGGAAGGGACGGGAGCGCTGTGTGTTGACGTTGTAGGTAGTCTGTTCCTGGAAACGAACGGAGACGCTTGACTGGGGGCCTCAGCTGGACGGGAGTCGTCGATGACGGATCCAGATGGTAGCACCAACAACGATGTTATTTCCGGTTGCCGTGTCGGATATCGTCAGGATGATGGATGTTGCGTGTTTGTTTGCGAGGTCAAGTGAAGAGACAAAACAAAAGGCATTTCCGTCATATATGAATTTCATGAGTGAATTGCGAGCCATACACTCATATTCGTTTTTTCTGGTAGGCAACAACATCAATTGCGGGCAGTCTATCGATTGGGTCACGGTCGGTATCCGGGGTCCAAGGCAGCAGTGCCCTTTGAAGAAAGAGCAGAGCCCACCAAACTGTTCAGTCGCCCTGCATTATGATGAAGAGTTCCCAAGACAGGCATCTTCAACGCCAAGTGCAAGAGGATGACAAGGGGAGACCGATAGCCGGCTGGCGAAACAGACGGGAGCAGCAATCAATCGGGGCGATATGCAAGAAATCACATTAGCGGCCGGCCGGCAACACGCAGCAGCACCTGAATGGCAGTGCGGGGATCAGCCTGTGTCCATGACTTTGTCCCGTTTTTAGAGGCAACGGTTCGTTCTTCCCGTCGCGTTCCTGACGCGATCCACCGCAAACCGCAATCAAGCCCGGCTAGACCGTTCGTATCATTACGGCCATGATACACGATTTAATACACTATCAGTGTGATGGCTTACTACCTAGGTTGCCTTACAAAAGTCTTACATCTCCATTGTCAGCCCCGTCCTTGCCCTGAACTGGATCCTTGATGGAGTTCGAAAAGGTGAAGCAAGGGGAGCCGAAGTCCCGGGGGGGGGTTGAAGAAGATGCACAAAGACCCTGTCCAGCAGGAAAGTCCATGTCCGGCATCGAGCCACATGGACAACCCGATTCGAGATTTGGGTGGTTGGTTAAAAAGGATGCATCGGATGGATGAAATTTCTTTTATTTCAAAATCGCGCACAGAGTCCGAACAATTCGCAGATATCTTTAGTCTCTATCATATTGACCCCCGTCGACTCCCTTTAGCGGACCCGCCTCATATAAAATGTGGGTCTCCCCTCTTCGAACTTTGTAAGAGGAGGTCTATTATAATTTTGCGTAAAAACGTCGTCGGCTACACTTATACATATACAAATCAGCTTCGACAATTTTTATTTTACAATAAATATTTATAAATATTTCGATAACTATATATTATATTTTAAAATAGTTTACTCATTAAATATAATATAAATAGGAACTTCTATATCCCATTTTTTTTTTCCTCATTATAACTTATATTAACCCTTAATTATCTCCTAAGGGATTATATCGGTCGGTTATAATAACTACCCTTTAAAAAATAAGTATTATATTTTTACTAATTATAATCCAATTTATTTAAAATTTAGTAACTATAATAACCTAGCCGAATTCTACCTTCAATAAAATTTTTACTTTTATCTAATATTTTAAAACTAATTCTAACCTTACCGCCTCTCTTATACTAAATATAATTATATAATAATATATTACTACTATTATCGAATATACGATTTTAAACGAATATTTAAAATTTTAAATTCGGTTTATTTATACTATCGTTCAAATTCTCCTTAATCCGCCCGCTCGGTTAATTTCTAATTAAATTCCCCGCAAACCTTGCCCCTAATAAATCGAATATATCCATCGTATTATTTATTAATATAATAATATAATTCTTATTACTATAATTAATTTTAGTAAAAGTATTATACTTCAAATAATATTAATCATTCTTCCTATACAAATTATACTATAAATTATACTTTTCAATCGCCTTGGTTAAAAATAAAAAAATATTATTATAAAATATCCCGGCGCGAAACCCTTACTAATCGACCAAAACCTCTATAAAATATATAAATATTTCCTATCTTTTCTAATAATTAATTAATATATTTAAATTAATTCCTTATAAGAATATATACATTTAAGATATTTTATTTATATTCTCTTTAGATTAGAATAAGTATTTTAATACCAATTTTTTAAATTTTTTCGTATTCCGGAATTCGCTACCCGTATTATATTTATAATTATAGACGAATTTTATATTATTTATTAATAGCGAAATTTTCGTTTTTAATTCTCTAATCTTTTTTAATTCCGTCGGACTCTTCCCTTCTCCGTCCTATAATTTAAATATATAATAATATTAATTAAAAAATTTAAAGCGTATATTTAAGAATACGCCGGCTTTCATCTATTCGGGCAATTAGTAAATTCGCTTTAAATTATTAAAACCTCTATTAACCGCTCTAATATTACTATTATCTTTAATTCTATCCCTAAAAACGAAATATAGAATTTCAAACGTTTTAAATTCCTATTTACTCTTACCTCGGATATTATTATCCTAAAAACGATTATTTATATCGATAATAAAGATTTAATCGGTAAAACTAAAAAATATTTTATTTACGCCCTAATTAAATATAATTTCCGTAATCGAATTAATACGCCTTTAATTATCCAAATTTACTACTTATACGTCTGCCCCCTAGATTAAAACCGCTTCTATCGCTAATCCGTTACCCTTAAATTACAATATCGGATCGTTATATCTATAATAATATTAAGAATAAGTATAAATATATTAAATATAATACGAATTGTATAATACAGTTAGGTTAAGTTTAAGGACGTTATAAATTTATAATAGCGCTTCGGTTATATTATCTATAATAGTAAATAAAGTATCGCCTATTTTTTCGCGCCCTACTAGTATTTTAATCGGTTTAAATTCGAATTTATTAAACCGTCCGTACTAATAATATAATTTATCTAATCCTCGTATATATATAAATTTAATTCGTTATTTATAGAGAAAGTCTAACCGTACGGTCACGAATGTCTATCCGTATGGTGATCCACTTTTTCCCTCACACATATCCCTAACCCTCGCGTGGCCACAGATGTCACATGTATTCTTTCGAAAATTTCGCCCAGAAATCTGGGCATTACCATTCTTTCATGCGTGACATCAGACCACAGTGCCCAGACCAGATACGCACCTGTCATGGCTGTCAGCGATTGTTACGGTTGTTAGCGATTGGCTGTCAGCGATTGTTACAACTGTCGCGGCTGTCATGGCTGTCACGGCTGTTACGGCTGTTAGCGATTGGCTATTAGCGATTGTCACGGCTGTCAGCGATTGTCACAGCTGTCAGCGACTATCACGGCTGTCACGGCTGTCACGGCTGTCACGGCTGTCACGGCTGTTACGGCTGTTAGCGATTGGCTATTAGCGATTGTTACGGCTGTCAGCGACTGTCACGGCTGTCAGCGTACGTGTGCTGTGCAGAGGTCAGAATGTCACAGTGTAATAGGCTGTAATCTGGGGGCTTGGCGGTCGCGGTACGAGCGAGACTGGTGCTGACGGGGAGGGGACGGCAGGGTTAGGGATATGTATGGGAGAAAAAAGTGGATCACTGTACGGATAGACATTCGTGACCGTACGGTTAGACTTTCTCTATTTATAACGGATACTTTATATAAAATAATATAATTTTAATTATTTAAATGAATTATAGGTATATGTTTAATCGAAGATTTAATATACGGTATTTTCCCGCTTAATAACCTCTATCCGCAGAAATAAATATAATATAACCTAAACTATCGGGCTAAATTTATTAGCGAATATCCTAATATATATACGGTTACTAATGCTATATATTTCCGCGAAGCCTTATTTAAGGTCCTATAAGGTAATATCGACCGTCGGAATTATATTCGGATATATTATTATAATAAATATAATTATTACCTTAGCCGAATAGAAGAATTATTTAAAAAGTTAAAGAAGAGGCTTAATATACCGATTCCCGCGAATAAGGCCGGAATATTCTTAATTCGTTTTAAAAACTTTTTTATAATATATATTATATTTATTTTTATAATTCTAAGTATCGATTTTTAATTACCTTATTCCGTCTTTATACTACCCAAAATATTTTAGTAAATTATACGCTTTATAATTAGAAGAGGAGGCGCTTTAATACGTACTATATCGGATATAATAGTAGGCGTACCTCTATTACGAGATTAGCGGTATTTAAATTAATATAGTTCTAACTTCGTCGCCGAATATATTAGGTTATATTCGGTCGCTACTATATAGAATAATAAGTATAAAAACGTCTATACTATTAATATAATAAATAATAGAAATAGCGCTACCTTATTTACCTTAAATATAGATCCTTCGGAATCGGCCCCGTATATTATTATAATTTTAATACTTATCGATCTACTTCAATCTATTTAATATCCTACTTATAGAAATTAATAATTAAAATATAGTAAATATTAAATCGATTAATTATTATAAAAGTCTTCTTTATCATTCTAAATTAATCTACGCTCTAATAAGAATAATTGGATTTTACTCTTATTATAATAGAAATATTAAATTTTACAATTTATTTAAATTAGAATTATTAATTTACTTCTATATAATTAAAACGAGCCCCGGGATACTAAATAAATTTTATTCTAATTAAAATTATATTACTTTACTCCTATATAATTAAAATAGGCCTTAGGACACTAAATAAATTTTATTCTAACTAGAATTATATTATTTTACTCCTATATAAATAAAAAGACTTTAGTATTCTATTTCTACGGGTAAAGTAATATAATTCTAATTTAAATAAAGTTTATCTCGTCTCTTTATTCCGGCTAAAATAAAATTTAATAATTCGTAGGGTATAACGAATATAAATTAATCTAATTAATTATAAATAGGGTTACCTCCGACGGGGCGTATATAGAACGGATATATTAATTAAGATTACTAATATACTTTTTTAACTTCGGATTTAAATTATCCGTTTCTAATTCCGTAGTTTCGCTATTAGGCTTCCAAACTTTATCTAAGCGGATTATAAATATTTCGTTTTTAAAATTATCTAGGCTATTATTATTAATTATTAATTACTTTCTTTATTTATATAGTTAAATAAAAATAAAATATTATCGAAGTAATTTGTAACCGTCTTTCAGGCTTCGGGCTATAGATAGAGTATTAAATTTAGAAAAAACGATAGGTTATTTCCCTATACCTATAATCTAATTTTTATTTTTACCCTTAAATAGATACAATTATACCACTCTACTCCCAATATTTCCTACCTACTATATTAAAGAAGTCCATATATAAATTTAATAAATATAATATTTAACGACTATACGTCGATAAAGGCCGTATAATTCCTTTCCTTACTATAACGTTTATATAATATAATTAATAAAGCGGAATACAAGTAAATCGGTTATTAAAAAAATAATTAAGTATAATAAATAATAGTATAAAAATATTGAAAATTAATTATAAAAATTCTATTACCCGTTTTAACGCCCCTATTCTTCTAAACCGTAAACTATATATATAATTTATTTATAAAATCGGCTAATACCGATATTTATTAATTCAAATAATTCATCCCTTTATTTATCTCCTTTTAAAAATATCCTATAAAACCAACTTTTTCGTAGTAACTTACCAAATTCTTCTCTACCCTATCGAAAATTTATTTAAAGGTTTAAAAGTAAAATAATATTCGTTCGAATATATTATAATAAACCCTATACACTTCTTCCTCTAATTATTTCATCCGCCTATCCAAAGCCGAATATATACGTATCAATATTATAAAAGATTCTATACGAATATATTCGACGTTATAATTTAAAACGTTATAGGTAATATTTTTAGGGAGCTATAGGAAGGTAATTAATAATAATAGGAATACTTAACCTAGTATTTTATTAATTAAAGCTATACTAGTAAAGTATATACGTTAGAATTATATATACCGGGCCGTAATATATTTCTATATACTAATTTAGACGTTTACAGTAAATAGCCGTAAACGGAAGGTATTATATTAATTTATTTATTTAATATTATATTTAATAGTAATAAATAAATGTACGAAGGAATATTCTTCTAAAATATTTCTTTATTATTTTATAAAAACTTTAAATTTAACCTTTTTATATTAGACTTCTAATTAATTAAAATCCTCTTTTTCTATTTTATTAGGGGGGTTTAGCTTATCTAATTCGAATTCTAATAGATATTAGAGTCCCTTATCCTAATTTCCGGATCGAGAAGCCTAAAATCCGAAAATTCGTAAATAGGCCTCTATAAAAAGGGGTAGTTACAAACGGGGAAAAGCGGCGGAAGTATTAGGCGAAACTAATTTATAAATCTTAATATATTATCGAATTATACTATATTATTATACTATAATAGTACTATAGTATTAAGTTCTAAAAAAGCAACGCGCTACGTAAACCGAAGTTCGGAATAGAAAAGCCGCGGAAAGTTTAACTAATTATTAAAGTAACTAAATATAAATCTATTAATATAATTAGAATTATATTCTTTTAAAATAATCTAGATAAATAGTACTTCTAAGTCCTCGTTATATACTATATAGTAATTTAACGTTAATAAATTAAAGGTACGCGCCTTAAAATATAATTATAAAGGGTAATATAACGAATAATAGTAAGGAGTTATTAATATAGCCGACTACCGATATTTATTCTCTACGAAAGTAAATATAAAAAGACTTAGAATTTCCTTTTATAATAATAGCGTCTTTTTAATATCGGAAAAATAATTATTATAAATTAATTAAGCGCTCCTAATACGGAGGATAATACTTAATAGCCCTAATTACTTAAAGGTATTGGACGGTTTAAATAGGAGATTATTTTATTTTAATAATAAAATATCCTTTCTTTATTAATATTAATTAAATTAATCGAAATAATTATATAATATAAATAATATAAAGGGGTATAATATATTACGGGAAATAAGTATAATAGGAGTATATAATATATTTCGCACTATTACTAAATTTATTCCGATATTAATTATTCTTCTAATAAATTATTTTTATCACAGGATTACCTATGATGGCACTAGGTACTACATAGTCGAGTCCATTAGCCATTGGCCAATAGGACCGCATATACGCACTAGTGGGCCTCGGTCTGGATCCGGGCACGGCATAGCCTACCCTATATTTAGACCGTACTCCTCCCTCCTCCTTCTTTCCTTCTCCGTACAACTACGTATATTTAACCATACCCCTAATAGTGTTATCCCCGCGATAATTAATTGTACCTTACTATTACGCTACGCGTATACACTTCAAAATAAGTTTATTATTGCCGCCGTCGTAAGTATTTCCAACGAGCCCGCGATTTCGTCGCACTGCGACTAAGATTAAGACCCGTCGTACGGCGACTATACCTCTCTTTTATTATATCGCAATTATACCTCTTTTTCGTCGCACCGCGATAGACCTCTCTTTCGTCGCTATAAGGTAGCCAACGGATACTGTTTACGCTATAAGGTAGTAAGTACTAATTAGAACGATTATAACTACTTAAATGGCGGCCCTTATTATTAATTTCGATGTTACTATTTCTACGATTAACGCTATCGTCGGCTCTAAGTACGAAAAATTTTTCGAAAACGTTACGGAAACCTTTAATAGTGCCGCTCTCTAGTACCCAAGTAACCTAGTCGCGGAAGAAGTCCTTAATACTATTTTTAAACTCGCCTAATATACTACTTTCCCCTATATTATTACTACTCTCGCCCAATTAATTTATACGGACTTAATTTAAACTAATACGTTCGCTAGCGCCGTCTAAGATTCCTTCGAGGCCGCCTACTAGTAGATTACTAATTAGGAAGGTACCGTTACTAACTTTTAATAAGAGTTCGCTAACCTTTAATAGGAGGCCTAATAATTCTGTAATAATTTCGTTATAATTAACGAGATTAATACCAAATTTAAAAAGACCGCCGAAACCTAAATTAAAGCCTTTAAAAAAGCCGTTCGCAATAAAATTACTCCGTCCGCCTCTATTCTAATACCTAATTTTAACGACGAAGCTACTATAATTACCCCGAAAACCCGTACGAATAAAAACCCCGCCGTTTATACTAGTAAAGATATTTCTACTATTAAATATACCGAAGTTTTCTAGGATTAGCGTAATAAAATCTAGTTATACTAGTTCTAAGATACCTAGTAATTCGATTAGAATAAGCGTTATAAGTTTATATAAATCCTTTCGTACTTTAGAAGTAACGCCTTTAGAATTCTATTACTATATATAATACTTATTATTAAAGAGGAGGACCCGACTTAATAGAAGTAAGAGAGCGCGGAAGCCTTCTTTACCTATTTTAATACTAAATATAACTATATAGACTTTACCCTCGAAGTACGCTACGATTTCGAATTATTAAAAATAACTAAGGGTACGAAATAATTCGATTTCGAAAATAAATTTATTATTATCGTTAATAAATATAATTTCAATAAGGCTATAAAAATTTATTACTTAAAAATAAAGGTTACGAACGAAATCCGCGATACTATTGCTTACTAATAAAATACCCTAATTTACAACGATTTTAATAGCTAGTTCACCTTCTATCGGAAGTTCGCTACTAATTTAAAGGAGCGTAATTAATATAATAAAATTAATATTTACTTTAAGAACGGCGCTACCGGTACTAGTAATACCGCTACCCCCAAACGTACTATTAGCTAAAATAGTACTACTATAAATTTCGACGCTATAAACGCTATTAACGTTTAATTATCCTATATAATCGATAAAGTAATTATCGACTACCGTATAAAGAATAAACTTTACAAGCGCTACGCCTAAATTAATTACTACGCCTACGAATACTATAATAGTATTAATATTGGCATCCCTAAAGAATAAAGGGAGCGCGACTATTATAATCGTCGTAATAAAGGAAGCAACAACAATAACCGTAGCAGGCCTACTATAGGCTAGACCGGTTATAGTAATAATAATAGCATTTATATTAACGCTATCGCTACTAGTAAACCCGCTATTCCCGCTATACCTCCCGCTCCAATTCCCGCCTAGCCTACAGAATATAGCGCGGGAAATACGCCGCCTCTCTATTAAATCGCTTAGAAAAGCCGTTATCTATAATAATAATAGAAAAGGAGGTAAATAATCTAATAAATTTAAAAGTAATTCAATTTAAGAATTTAAATTTAAATAATTATAATAATAATTCTATTTTCCTTTCTATTTAAATTATTTATAGACTATACAACTAACGAAGTAAATATACCGTTCTAATTAATAGCGGATATTCTACTCTTACTTTTATTAATCGCAATTTTACTACTTACTATATTATCTTACTATTAAAACTCCCTAAATTAAAGGACTTTATTACCTATTATTATAAAGTCTAATTATAAATAAGTTACTATATAGAAATAATCGTTATATTGGCTTACAATCTAGCCGACGACTATTCTATTATTTTAAATATACCGTAATTAAAATTTTATAACCCTACGATATTATAGTTAGACGGTACTATTACCTTTACTAACTAATACGTAGACCGCTACCTTCCTACTAACCTTTTACTTTCTTTATAGTACGCGCTTAAGGTCTAGAAGCACGCTTATACGCGTTATTGCGAGACTATATAGGGTATAACCGAAGTAGTCGGTTCTAATATACTAATTGCAAACCCCGCTCCTACCACTATTGAAAACGATACCTTTAGTACCTTAAATCCTACACTAGTTGCGTATACCCTAGTCGCGGATACCGTTACCGAAATTCCTAAGCGGACTAAACCTACTATTTGCTATACTATAGCCGGCTAGCGGAGATCTGACCCCTACTACCGCGTTATAGTACGCAAAACGTATTTTTCGAACGAGCTAGTTAACTCCATAGATATTAAGGATATAATAGCCGCCAATTTTAATTGGTTATATAAAAAATATTATTTACGAATATTCTATACTTCGTACCCGGAATTTTATAAGATTTTAGAAGAGGTTAAGGCGGAGGAGGAAACTTAGGCTAAAGAAGTAAAGGGGGGCGCCCTAGAGCCTAAGGAATATAAAAACGATAAAGGCGTCGTTAATAGAGGGGTAAGGATAAGAATTAAATACAATTACGATATACCTAACGGTTTGGCGAATTTTACCCTAGAAATGGAATAAGAAATTTAGGATAGTAACGGCGCTAAATATAAAAAACTACTAAGCAAGCGTTACTATTTATAAATTAACGCCTACGCTAGTAAAGGATCTAAGGTTGCTATTCGAACAATAAAGATCGCTAAATACGTCTACTTTAGCGGTAATATAAATGAAGATTTTAAACGTTGCGAAGCTATTAGGCTCGCCGCTAGTATTATAGAGGAAAACGTAGCTAAATTTTACGAGAAAGCCGATAAGCCGCCTAAAACTAATGCCTAAATTAAGGAGAAGCTTCCTAAATAATATTAGAATTACTTTAACGTTTTCAAACTTCGTAATGTAATAGTCTTACTCTTCTACCGTTCTTATAATTTTAAAATCGAATTCTATCTGGGAAAATAGGCGCCTTATATAAAATTAAAAGCGTATAACCCCGATAAATTAAACGTAATTAAAAAGTAAATTAACAAGAATTTCCGTAATAAATTCATCTATCTTTCGTAATTAAAGGCCGTTTCCTAGATTTTATTAGTATAGAAATTAAGTAGAAGTATTAGGATTTGCGTAAATTATAGGGGGATTAATAACGTTACTTTCAAAAGCCGTTACCCGCTTCCTTTAATTAAAGAAACCTTTAACGCTATTTGTAAAGTAAAGATTTTTACTAAGTTAAATATTATTATTACTTTTAATTATATTCGCGTTGCGGAAGGATACGAATGGCTAATAGCGTTTATTACTTACTTTAACCTATTTAAATTATTTATTTACCCGTTCGGCCTATAGGGAGCATTTAATATATTTTAGAATTACGTTAATAATATTTTGTATAATATTTTAAATATCTATACGACTACTTACTTAAATAATATCCTTATCTTTTCGAATAACGAAGAAAAGTATTAGAAGTACGTAGACGATATTTTTACCCGCTTAGAAAAAGTTAGCCTATAAGTTAATATCGATAAGTGCGAATTTTATATTAAGAAAACTAAATATTTTAAATTAATTATTACGCTAGGAGGTATCGAAATAAATTTAACGAAGGTTAAAATTATTATAAATTAGTAACCCCTAATATTTAAAAAGCTTTTATAGAGTTTCTTAGGATTTGCCAACTTCTATTGTCGTTTTATTAAAGGCTTTTCGATAATAGTAACGCTATTATACGACCTTACGAAGAAAGACGTAGAATAGGTATAGACTATAATATAGTAATCTATTTTCGAAACCCTAAAGGCTACGTTTACTAACGGACTAACTTTATAGATTTACGACTAGTTTAAAAAAACGGTCGTAGAGACCGATACTTCGAATTAAGCTTCTAGAAATACCCTTTCTTAATATAGGGATAATGGCGAACTCTACCTAATTACGTACTTTTTAATATAGTATTCGGTAATAGAGTACAATTATAATATTTATAATAAAGAGTTCCTCGCTATCGTTAAAGCCCTAGAGGAATAGCGCCCAAAATTAGAAAGTACCTAATAACTTTTTAATATTATTATAGATTATAAGAATTTAAAGACTTTTATAATAAATAAGCAATTTATATCCTGCTATATATATTAGTTATAATTTCTATTACAATTCAATTTTTTAATCTTCTATATATTAAGATTATAAAATCTTCGCCCCAATATATTAAGCAGGAAGCTAGAGGATATACCCCTAAATATAAACAATTATTACCTAAAAGTAAGAAATTGTAAGTTCATCGACCCTACCCGCTTTAAGGAAGGTTATTTTACTCTATTAACTATAGTTATTAGCGATTTTAATTTTAATAAAAAAGTATTCCTTCTTTCCCTAAATACTTTAGAGGAACCGGATAAATTAATCGACAATATTATTAACGAGAATTATAATTAATTAACCCTAATATAAGAAGCTATTAATTGCTTAATAGACCTAAATCGTATTAAATAGCGCTCCTATATTAAAAAGAAGTTTAAAGTCGCTTTCGCCGAATATTCTACGACGGGAAGTAAGGCTTACTATAGAAGGAGGGTATTTATCGACCTTAATAATATTACTACTTATTTACTATTAATCTACCGCGCTTATTCGTCACCGACGGCCGGCTATCTAAGTAAGGATAAGATATAAATATAAATAAACGAATATTAGTACTAGTTAGGTATAGTGGAGGCCGTTAGGGCCTATTGTAAAGGTTGCTTAGTATATTCTAAAACGAAGATATTACGATGAGCTAAAGTAGGTTATTTTAAGCCTATACCGGCGGTTTATGTACTATAGATTGATATATTAGTCGATTATATTTCCCCCTTACCGGAAAGCCTTTATTTAGGCTAAAAATTCAAATATATCGCCGTCGTCGTAAACTATTTAATAAAAATACGTCACTATATCCCGACTATTACTATAGAAGCGGAAGAACTAGCGGACCGTTTTATTAACCGTATTTATACCCTTTATAGTCTACTTAATACCGTTATTTCCGACCGCAGTACCTAATTTATATCCTTATTTTAATTTACGATTTATAAACGTTTAACTATTAAAAAATTATTAAATTCCGTTTTCTACTTATAGATTAACGCTTAAACGGAGTATATTAACGTAGAAATAGAATAATATTTATATATTTTCGTTAATTAGGTATAAATAGACTAGGTATAATAGCTGCTACTAACGGAATTTATAGGAAATAATATAGTATTATTAATTACGGGCGTAACCCCTTTCTTTATTAATTACGGTTTTTACCCCCGTATAGGCATCGAACCCGTAGCGGTTGTACTATTAAAAGGTTTCTCACTAATTTAATAGAAGGAGTATATAAAGGCCAACGAATTGCTCGCTCGTTTCGAAGCTATTTAAAATTATATACACACCTCTATAAAGAAAATATAAAACCAGTACGAGGCTAACGCTAACGAAAATCGGTCTAATATACCGAAATACTATACTAGTAATTTTATTTTATTTAATACGATTAATCTTAATAACGGTAGGCTATACAACAAATTATATTTACAATAGAAGGGCCCTTTTAAAGTAAATTAAATATAATCCTATAATATTAAATTAATTTTACCCGCTAATATAAAATATTCGCTAATATTCTACGTTTCTATAGTAAAATTTTATTATAAAGGTCTCCCTAATTAAGCCGACCTATAAGGCGACGTACGAATTAACGAAAGTAGGGTTATAGTTAAAATAGATAATTATAAGGAAATAGCGGAATAAGAATTCGATAAGTTTTTAAATTATTTCTAACGAAGAGGTAACCGCTATTAGTTCTATATTATAAAATAGAAGTATTATAATCTTACCGACAAACCCTTTAATAACATTAAGGGAATAAGGGACTTTATTATTACATTTTACTACGATTACTTAAATACCCTTATCCCGCTAGTAGTTTAGAATTGGCCAAAAATTAAAGCTATATTTTAAGAGCGGACCCTAGCCCCAAAGTAGAAGGCCCCAATACCCCAAATACGCTATACGGCGTTACCCGTACCCTAAATACGTTATACGGCGTCGCCTATACTTTAAATATACTATACGGTATCCCCGGCCCCGCCCCCGAAACGCTCTAAACGTATTACTAACTTAAAGGAGCAGATTAATACCGCCGTAGCGAATATTACGGCTAGCCGGGAGGTACGAGGGTCCGCGATCGAAGTCGTAAATTGGAAGTTGGAACCCTTATCCGAGGAGGATATAAGGAAGATGGACGAGATTTTTTATAAAGTATTTGGGAGATTAGCGGAGGTTTGGTAAGGCAAGCGGCCGCCGATAAGGAACGTGGAGGAACGATTAGAAGCTGGGACGTACTAGTAGGGTGATGACGACGTTGTTTAGGTACGGCTTATAGGAGTTGAGTTACGGATCGAGGAGTTAGAATAACGGATAATCTATTATTTTATATATATATACTAAATAGATCGTTTGAAGCTTTGTGAGCTTCTTTTGCAAGGAGGTAGTATTATAGGATTACTTGTGATGGTATTGGGTATTATATAGTCGAGTCTATTGGCCATTGGCTAATAGGACTGTATGTACGTACTAGTGGGCCTCGGTCTGGATCCGGGCACGGTACAGCCTGCCCTATATCCAGACCGCACTCCTCCCTCCTCCTTCTTTCCTTCTCCGTACAACTACGTATATCCAACCATACCCCCAACAGTGTCATCCCCGCGATAATTTTCGTTATCCGTTTATATATTAATATTATTAATAGCCTTTTAATTTATTCGGTATTTAAAACTTCCACCAGTTTATTATAGTCGAATAGTAGTCTCGGCGGCCTTACCCTTCCCTTTCGGGTCTAATTTTACCCTCTTTAATAAAAGGCCTTTAATATCAGTAGGGTTTTCGGAGCTTCTACTAATTTATTATAATCGAATAGTAATTTTAATAGCCTTACCTTTCCCTTTCGGGTCTAACTTTACCTTCTTTAATAAAGGGCTTTTAATATTAGTTAAATCTTCAGAATTCCTGCTAATTTATTATAATTAAATAGTAATTTCAACAGCCTTACCTTTTTCTATTAAGTTTAATTTACTTAGGCCGAATTACCGCCGTAGTATATTAATTTAATTAATATTAAATAATTAATAATATCCGATATAATAAATAAATCGAAGGTAATATATTTTAAATAATGTCCGTTTCGCGCCGGCGTAATCTTTACTAAATAGCGTTATATTAATTAGGTCTTCGGAATTCCCGCCGGTCTATTATAATAATATAGTAATTTCGGCGGCCTTACCCTTCTTTATCGGGTTTAATTTATTTAAGCCGAATTGCCGCCGTAATATATTAATTTAATTAATATTAAATAATTAGTAGTATTTAATATAATAAATAAATCGAAAGTAATATACTTTAAATAACGTCCGTTTTATACTAGCGTAATCTTCGTTAAATAACGCCGTACGTATAATTTTTTTATTAAATAACGTTTTATATTATCTACGCTACGTAAAATACTATTCGGGAAGCGTATTAGGGGTATTTATATTCTCTATACTTACTTATAAAAATATTTAATTAATTACCGAAATCCAATTAAAATACGCTCTACTAAATACTTTAATATAAAATTATTTATTATAATACGAAATCTTCAAATCGACCGACCAATCCTTTATACTAGAAGAATTGAATATATATAATCGCTATAAATCGTATTATAAAATATAGCGAAATAATAGTAAAATAAATATATAATACGAAATATAAAGAGAATAAAGATTTAAATTAAAATATAAATATCGGGTGGAGAAATAGAATTAGGGGAAATATAATATTTGGAAAAACCCAATACAATTAATATTAAGAATAAAATAGGAGAATAAAGGGGGTAAATTCTATTAACCGTTTAAATAGGTTAAACTTTATTTTAAAAATACTTTAATCGAAAGTACCGGAAACGAAATAGGATTATATTTAAGGAGGCAATAAATAACGTAGGCAAGCGAATAAACTCCGTAATATATAATAGTACCTAAGCCCGTCTAGGATACTATAATATCCCCGCTTAACCTTCTATTACGCAAAATACTTATTTAATTACTAATATAATATATAGCTACGTCTACTATTTTAATAATTTATTCGCGGACTATTCGATTATAAAACCGAACGAATATATAAAATTAATAAGTAGATTATAGCGGTATAATCTAATAAAATTAAATATATTAAAGTATTTATTTATAAAATATTTATTTACTAAATAGAGAAATTAAACGATAATTAGTTTTTATAATTAAATAAATAAATAATATAATTAATAAGCCCGGATAAATAATTATAATCCGCCTATATTTTTAAAAGAAGCCGAAACTCCCAAAACTATAAAAAGAATAGCCGGTACAAAATTAAATATCGATTAGCGACGTTAATGAAACTACGCTTTTCCCGCTAAATTAAATATAATAATAAAATATTAAGGGTTAGAATAATAGTCCTAGTAAAAATATTTCGCTACTAAACTTAAAATAACGGATATAGGAATTAATTAAATAAATCGAATCCGTCCTCCCTAGCGGACCGTCTTTTCTACCGGCTATTTATTAATTAGAAATCGAATTTACCTTTATTAAATCGGATATAATAGCAGTATATCCTAATTTATATTATAATTAACAATTTTAAACGGACGCCTAACTCTAATTTTAAATAAGTCCGACAATTAAATAATTAAATTAAATAATTACTATAATTAGGTAAGTAGGGTATTATTAAATAAATTATAATTAGATTGCCGATCGATTCGCAAAAAAATATAAATTAAAAATCGAAAACAATTTTAGCTTTTTATATTCCAAAATTCCGGATATATTATAATTATCGGATTTAAATATAATTAATATTAATTCGTAATTTTCAATATAACATTAATATTATATAATTATATATAGGGTTAATAAATTATAATATTCAAACAATTAATTCTCCTAAATATCGTACTCAAATTAAAAGCCTTAATAATTAACGATTATTAATCTTTCCGACTATACTTTAATAGTAATATTAGGCCCAATATATTAAATTTTACTCTTATTAAAATAAAATAATTTACTAATTAGGGCCTTATCCCCTATATACGTTAAGTATTATAATATAAATATTTAATACTATCTTCTATAAATTTCTTATAAATTATAAACTTATTTTAATTACTATATTGTATAAGAAAAGTAAAATAAAGTAAATTAAAAATAAGATTAAAATTCTACGAATTTACTCTTATTAGAATTAAAAAAAGTTAAAACCGCTAAATTTTATTCGTATAGGAATTAAACGTTAGCGCGGATAATATTATAACCGAAAAAGAAATTTATATAATTAATTACAAACCTTACTTTAAATAAAATAAAATCTACTTTTATTAGCCTCTAAAAAAATATTCGACCTCTTCCTTATATTTATATATAAAATCCTTAATTTCGGCCAACGTCTAATAAACATTACTATTATATATAATATTACCTACTAGGTTATATATTATCTAATTATTATTCTATATACCGAACTACTAAACTACTTCATAATCTAAGCGACTAAAAGGCTAATATAACCGGGACCTATAAATAATATAACTATTATTATACGTATACTTAAAGATATATTAACGCTCCCAATTAAAAAGCTTATTAATAAACTTTAAAAAATATATATAAAACTCTTTTTTAATAAAGGGGATACGGGGTATTTAATATATACAATTGTATACGAAATTAATAATTTTAATAATATCCGGATTATTTAAGAATTAATCGTTCGAAAACGCGCCTTCATTATTTCCACTATTTTTAACCCGTTTATACGCTTATAATTTAAAAAATAAAGAGGATCGGACCCGCTTATAAATTTCTATAA
This sequence comes from Copromyces sp. CBS 386.78, assembly GCA_030685235.1. Classification (NCBI taxonomy): domain Eukaryota; kingdom Fungi; phylum Ascomycota; class Sordariomycetes; order Sordariales; family Sordariaceae; genus Copromyces; species Copromyces sp. CBS 386.78. The sequence goes on along the minus strand of MU839129.1, from coordinate 99,912 downwards.
TAATAAATAGCGGATTCGCTTATAGTTTAAAAAGTAATAGGGGCCGGACCCGATTATTAACTTCTATAACAGTAAATAGCGGACTATTTTCATCCTCCGCCGGATCGACAAATAATTAACTTTTAAACGTTTCCCTAATTTTTTTATATAAAGTAACGAATTTCTTCGCCGTAAACATCCTTACTAGCTTACCCTATTTACTTACGAAGAACTCTATCTTCCTATCAATAATTTCCTTAGTAAATTTAGCTTTAATCTCTTTATCCTTAAAAATTATTACGACCTTCTACCCGTTTTTAAAAGCGAATTTATTAGCGCCCTTAATACGCCGTTTAATTTCGCCCCTAAAATCTCCTAACGTACTCTTCGTAAATCTTTTAATAAGTAATTTAATATCCTTCACCATATAATCTAATTCAACGAATATATCCTCGTAAATTACTAAGTCTATACCTTTATTTATAAAATAAAGGCTTAATAAAGGAAAGTTATTATCGAACCTTTCCTAATCGATTTCATTAATATAATTAGCGTTAATTACCTATATAAATATAAATAATAATTTTAAATAGAAATAACTAAAGTTTTTCACTCGTATAAAATAATAAACTTTAACCCCCTACGGGGCCTCGACCGCCTACAAAAAATAATTAAAATTATAAGAAAATATATATTTAGCCGTTTCGTAGCCGTATAAAATCCTAAAATATAGGCCAATTATTATTAGCACTCCTTTCTTCTCTAATTCGAAGTTCGGTATAAATTCGTAGATGTATTAGAGAATATTAATATATTTTATATTAATTAAAATTAAAAGATATAAATAGTACTAATATTTTATAATATTTAATCTTCAATTTAATCGCAAACCGTCCTATATATAATTAATAAGTACTATTCTACTACTTAACGCTAACCAATTTTATATAACCTCCCTATATATTAAAAGATTATATTTAAATTCTATACGAAATTTAGGCTAATACTAATATAATATTAATAATATAAATTAAAGCTAGCCGTATAAACGGCTAAATTTAGGACGAAGATATTTAAATCTATAGTATTCGAATTCTACTTATTTACTATATAAATATATTCGGCTTATAATTACTTACTATAAACTATTTCAACCTTTAAACCGACCTTCCGAAAGAATAAGTATAATATCCTATTTTAATAATTAACTTCTAATATATATATTACTCCAATAGGAATATATAGGATAAGGGTAGAATTTACTCCAATAGGAATATATAAAAAGGGGCGGATTTTATTCCGATAAGAATAATTTATTTTAACTCTATTAAGAGTAAAATCTATAGGATAGAAGGGTATTTATATTTATAACTATAGCGAATTAATAATTACTAATATATATTTTTTCGAATAAAATGTTTTTATATATTTGCCTACTACTTAAGTGAAGAAGGGCGATTCTAATAACGCCTATTTAAATATATAGAATTTATTAATATAGGGGGAAAGGGCTTTATCTATTACTAAATTAACGAATATATAAAATAGGCCCCTATTATAGTCTAGCCTAATTAATTCGTTAATAATATTAACGTTGAAATATATATCCGAATTTAAACCTAATTCGGACCTCTTAAAATTCTTCTCCTTACAATTAGCGCGTATAAAATATTAAATTGCGCGGTCGGATACTTTTAACGATTAATTATTAAAAATAAAATTTAAAGTAAATATATAAAATCTATAAATATTTTATACCATAAATTAGCACAACCTAATTAGGGTTATATTAAATACGACCTTCTAGTCCTCCTTCCCCGAATTAATAATATAAGGGTTTATTTCGTCGACCTCGTAATTAGAAGGGTCTATTATAATATTCTTTAAAAAATTATTAATAAATTCTATAATTAACCCCTTTTTAAACTTATAAAAAAAATATATAATACGTATTTCTATAAGAAGGATATCCAATAAAGGGTAGGATATTAAACTATTCAGGAATTTAAATAGGATTATTATACCCTAATTAACGATTAATATTTATATTTAACGTATAATCCGACCAATTAATTCGCTAACCACTTTAATAGAATTAGTAGGGGCAATAGTCGCTTATACCTATAAATATAAATATTACTATTTAAATCCCTAATATTATTCAATATTACGTAAGGCGTTATAGGCTTTAATAAAGGTATTTAATTTAACGATATAATCGTCGCTATCCTCGTATTAAGTAATAAACTTATTATCGCCGATTATATTTAATATATTAATAAATTACTTTAATTTATTAAAGACGTTACAAAAGGATACTTCCTATGTTAATAATATAAATGCGTTAATATCGCTTAAGTAATTTAGAATTAGGGTTATTAAATAAATAAAGCGAATAACCGCAAGAATTTTCCAAATAGCGTAGAAAATAATAGAGTCTATATTTTTAACGAATTAAACCTCGTCTATAATAACCGACCAGAATTTAATATTCTTAATAAATATAATATTTATATAAATAGTATATACTTCGTACTTTTTAATATATTTATAAAGGGTTAGCGACTAATATATTTTATTCGTATTAAAATTAAGAATTATTATTCCTATCGGAATAAAAATTTATTAGGATAAATTATTTAGAGGTCCGTAGGCGTTATTATTTAATTCGGCATATATATTATCGACGTTGTTAAAATCGTTAAATTCCAACGGGTCCGATAGATCCGAATTAGTATTATCGTTAACGTCCGCCTAACCCGGCGTAAGAACAATTATAATCTTATTTTATAAAATATATTTATTATAATTACGAATTAATTCGCCCTTCCTAATTATTACTTTATCTTTGGAAGTCCAATATTTAATAATAATATAATACGTGGTAATAATAATAATTTTAGCCGTATCGGAATACTAGTAATATTATACGTAAATATATATAAGATTATTAAAGGTTTTTTAAACTAGCGTTTTCACCTACCGATCGTCTCCTTCCCTTATTTAGTTAGGATTTTCGAATTAAATATAAAAATCGAAATCGGGGAAGGATTCCCGAAGTTCGTTAAAAGTTTAAATAACTAGACTAAGTAGTAAGATTAGTATATTAGGGTATATTTAAATAGGCTACTTTTAGGAATAAATCTTTTATAGCCGTAGGTATTCTATTTAAAGTATAGTATTATAAATAAGGATTTTACCTATACTAATTTCATTCGTAAGTATAGTACCTTTTAAAGGGGAGTAGAATATATAATAAATAATATATATATTTAATAATAAATTAATACGAGATAAATTTTATTTTTACTAAAGTAGGTAGTAGGTTAATTATAATTAAAATAAAATATATTTACTAATAATTTAATATAAGAGGAAATTCCGTTTATTTTTCCCTTTAAAGTCCTAATTAACCTAATCGTATATCGACTTAAATTTATTATAATCGAATACCGGCGGGTCGCTTTCTTCGCCTATAAAATCTTTAATTATTTTCCTAAGTACGTAAATCCCCCTAACGATTAATTCCCTATTAAAAATATAATTAGATAGGGGATATTGCTTAAAAACCAATAATTTAATTATTATACTATTAATAATTTCGGTTTTAATGTAGGACCGGGTAGCCTCCTAATCCAACCCGGGGTCCTACGTTAATTAAATAATATATTTAATTATATTATTCGAATTCGATATATATTTATGAATTAGGACGTCATCTTTATAAAAGAGGGGGAAGGAAACGGTATCGACGTACAGTCCAATTATTATTATTTTTACCTACTAATCTTATAAATTATTTAATAAATTTATTAATAACTTATAATTTAAACAAAGGGACGGGTCCTCTCCGAAGCTAACCGAATTATATTTTCCTAATATATATTTAAAATCGCTATTATTTTTTAAATTATAAATTAGGGCGTTAAATATTGTAAATATATTAAATTAATATATACGACGGGTTTAGCGGTCGAAGTACCTGAATAATTTAAATTTATCCCGGCTTAATTTATAGAATAAATAATCCTTCTTCTATTTCTCCTACTAAATAAGGATATATTTCTTGAGTAATATAAATATAATATTTAATTAAATTTCTACGACTTATTCCGCCGCCTTAACTAGCGTAAAATTAATATCTACCAAAATTATAAATACCCGTAGCCCGTTAATCGGAATATTATTACCTTTAATTATATACGTAGAGTTTAAGGCAATTTTACCCTACTTTTTATATAGAAAGAAGGTAAAAATTTATAATATTTTAAATTAATTATCGACGTAGTAACCTCTGCGAATATAAGTACTCTCTTTTATAACGTTCTATTAATAATATAGTAGGCCCTAATAGCGAGGTAATATAAATATTTTACATAAAGCTAGGAAAAGGTTAATAATAATAATTTTATATAAATAAATATTGTTAGCGGCAACTTTAAATATAGGGGGGTCGAAATTACTATTTCGGATCGCTACGACCCGGATTAGTAGGAATTCGAAGGGCGCGTCGGAAATCGCCTTTATAATATACATAATATTAAAATCGTTAAAACTATTAATAGCTTTTATATATAATTTCTAATATAATTCCGGAAATTTAACGCTATTCTAATTCTTAGCGGGATTTAGTTTCTTAAAATTAATTAAAGGCCCAAACTAATTAACTACTATTTCTTATTAGTATATATCTATTAAAAGGGTTCTAATAAATTAAATATTTTAGGTATTACCCTAATTTTAAGTAATAAATACTATTTAATAGAATTAGGGCACATTTTACTCCAATTAGAGTAAGTAGGACAAAAAGTAAATTTTACTCCTATAAGAATTATTATAATAATTTTTATAAGAATAAAATCTATTTTATTATAAATAAAGAATAGAAGTAAATAAAATTTACAATTATAATTTAAATATTAATAGAAATTTAAAAGGCTCTTATGTTTAATTAAAATAGCAAATTCCAGAACTTTAACCCTAATTATAAAAAAATTTAATTAATATATTAATATTTAGCTAATTAATATAGCCTTCTAAAATTTAACGAACTCCTAGTCTATTATTACTAGTACTTCTAAATCCCTTCTAATAAAGGAAAAATCTCTACTATCTAATTATTATAAAATTTCCGGGATAGTATTATAAATAGTATTCAAATTATAATACCTAGTATAATTAGGGTACCCTAATATAACCAACTTCGAATTATTATTAACTACCGCTATAGCGTTATTTACAACCGGGTTATAATATTATTCGAATAGCGGATACTATAGTAACTATAATTAATTAACGTTAATTAGGATAATAATATAGGGTATTTCATTAGCCTTATTTTCAATTTACTTAGGAAGCGCTATAGTATACTACTAATAAATTTTACTCTAAGGGGAATTATTAATTTAATACTACTAATAAAATCGATAGCTCTAAAATAAATAAAGGCTAATTAATTGTAAAAGGAAAAAAGAAGTTATAAAAGGAGAAGAGAAATTATAAGAGGAAGGAAAGAAAGATTAAAAATAGGAGAAGGGTATAATATATAGATTAGTTAATTATACTATATAAACTAATTAACTACGCTAAACCTAATTCGGATAATATTTATTTAAAAATAAAATAAATATTCGTTACTAATTATTATAAACCAAACAATCCTATAATATTAAACCGATAATTAAACGGTAATAGCTAGCGAAATTAAAAGAATAGATCCCTATATACCGGTAAATATATATACAATTAATAAACGATTAATTAACTATATTAAACTTAATTCGGATAATATTTATTTAAAATATTTATTACTAATTACTATAAATAGTCCTATAGTATTAAACTAACGACCGAATAATAATAGTTAACGAAATTAAAAGAATAAATCCCTATATACTAGTAAATATATATACGACTAATAAGCGACCTTTATTATATATAATCTATTTAATTATACGAGCCCAATTTAGATAGTAGTTACTATAAATTAAGGTAAGTTTATACTACTAATTATTATTAGATTAGGAAGATAGTATACTTAGTAAACGAATTAATAGTTAGCGCTTTATTTATTTACCGACTAAAAATAATTTTAATCGGAATAAAATCTCGCCTATATTTATAAGTCCGTAGAATAGTAGGAAAGGAAATATAGTAAAATATTATATAATAATTTTAATAGGAATAAAATTTATCGTTGTACGGAATTTAATAGGTAAACTATATTTATATTAATTAAAAATTAATAAAGCGTTATTCTAAACTTTAAAATATAAACCTTCGCTAAAATATAGGGGAGGGGCGTACTAAATTATATAATTTAAAATAATTATTAATTAAATTAACTTACTATTATTCTTATTAAAATCGGATATATTATATATATTATTAATTATAAGAAAATTATTATTTTTAAATTCGGAGAAACCGAAGTATTTTCAATCTTCTCTATATTCCGGCCGTACTTCCTTATTATTAAACCGTTCTAATACTCCTATAAATAAAATATATAGGCCTTTTTATTACAAATTTAATATATTAAAATCGACGGAATCCGAGGATTTATAACGTTGGGTCGCGAATTTATTCTTATAAATTTTATAAATATAATTAATAATATCTTCGTTAATAGACGGACTAATATATTTATTACCGCTAAATTGCCCAAATTCCAATTTAATTACTTTACGAATAATTATAGTAAGGGGCCCGATAGCAAATATTTTAATAAAAGTAAATTTAATATTATAAATAGAATTCTTATAGTATTTAATATCGAGTATAAAAGAACGATTAATATATTCTAATATTAGATCGATCTCCTTCTAATTATTATTAATTATAATATACTATATTAATTTAAACCTTAAAATAATTTTAAATAATATATGGTTGGTTACTTCTAAATATAGTAATTATAAGAAGTAAAGTATTTCGGGCCTATAATTTATATTTTTCCCGCTATAGAAGAAGAAGGGTAAAAAATTAATTATTTATTAGAAAATACTATAATTTCTAAATTTAATAGCGCGAATAAGAATAATAAATACCCGGACGGTATATAAATATTAATAAATGCTATAGAATTATATATTTATATAATTACTATTATTAAAATATTTACCGGTATACCCTTTTAAAGTAAATATTTCGGTGTATACGTAGTTAAATTATATAAAAAAATAGGATAGGCTATTAACCCGAAAAGCATTTATAATAACCGCCTTTATAATTTTCCTATTTAAAAGACTAGCGTCGAAAAATTTATTATCGATAAGGTTACGTATAAAGAAGGCGAAGATTTTAAAATAAAATATATTATAAAGAAATTATAATTTATAGTAAAATTCGGTTTTTTACTACTTTATATTCTTCGCCCTACTAAATCCGTAGGTATCCTACTTAATTAGAAGCTAAAAATACTGGAAGATTAAATTAATAAAATTAAATTTAATATAGAAGAAGGCTAAAACGAATATTATTTACTATTTCCGATCGTATTCGGACTACGCTTTTAATTAGGCCGATATAATTTTGCGGATAAATAATATCGTTTTTTAATTACTATAAACGAAAAAGAATTTATCGCCGAATTATTTTTAATTTATTTCTAATAAGCTGAGGAATAATTTATTATATAAATAATAAATGTTAGTTAATTTACTTTTATTTTCGTCGATAGTAGGCGTTTAAAAAATAAAATTTTTAAATATCCGATAATATTTTATTTTAAGGAAGGGATAAGTAAGTAAGCCCTCTTATTTATAAATAATAAAAAATAAAATTCGTAATTTCTTAATAATAAAAAAATTAATAGTAAGATAAAATATATATAGCGTCGGGGTAAATAAAAGAATAATTTAACTTATTTAAAATTAAACGGTAGGTCGGAATTAATTTAATTAAAAGGGTCCGGGGATATTAGAATTATTTATTAATAAATAAATTATAAAGTTACGTATAATATCCTATCGATTAATATTAAAGTTCTATATAGTATTGAAATAATTATAATTATTATAAATAACGATAAGACTGGGATTGGATATAATATATTTAAAATTTTACTAAGAATATTAATTTAATTATAATAAATATTTAAGGTCCGAACTAATTATTATAATAGTAATAAACGTTTTAATAATTATAATTGTCCTATTATACGAAATATAAATATTGAATTTAATTAATATATTTTAAATACGTTTTGTAATGCTATTTATACGTAAATAAAGGCCTATAATTTAGGAAAAAAAATCCGAATTGTAAGGAGTGCGAATATTTATAAAAATTATAAAAATTATATAAATATAAGGTGAAGTAAATTCGTTGTAACAAATTCGGCCTTTATATTTTAATTATTAAGTATATTAATATAATATTAAATTTTTAAAGAGTAAATATAATTAAAGGGCGTATAATTAAAATTACGTCGTACTTTGTTAGATAATATTTAAAATCTACTATATACTATATAAATCTTCGATATTATATAATGTATCGCCCCTAACTATAGAGGAAGTATTAAATTTAATGAATAACGAAAATAATTCGAAATTATTGGGCTATAAGTCTATAACTTTAGTATCTTTAGGTTTAAGATATTATAATTCGGAGTCTCTGGGTCGAGAATTAGAATTAATAAATTTAAAGTTGGTATTTTTAGGTTTATTTTTATTATTCTTTATCTTTTTAAATTTATATTTTCGGAAGAAAAATATTAATTCCCGATTAAATTCCTAATTAAAAATTTCTACGTCGTATAAATTACTTTCATCCTTAAATTGGATAATAACGCTTTAACGAAGGAAAATTTTGCGTACGTTTTTATTGCGTAAAGAATTAATAAATTCCTTAATATAGGCTTTAAATAACCGATTATTACTTCGAATTACCTTTACCCAATTATAAATAAATTATTTTAATATACCCCTCTTAAAGTAAAGGCGAAATTAATATTCTTTAATTTTATAAGTTAAGGATTAATTAAAGTCGTAATTATATTCCGGTAATTTAAAAATAATTAATAGAATATATAGAATAGAAGTAAAGGTCGGATTCGAAGTATCGAAATTCGGAATAGGCGAATAATAAATGGGACTAGTTTAAAGATTAATTAATTCGGATATGAGGTTAGGTAAATTAAATATAAATATAAATTAGTTATTAAGTAGAGGCGGAAGGGGTATTTCGTAAAACGAAGGTTCCGTTATATCGGGTAGGTCTAATAAATCGGATATAGTACTTTAATATATTTTACTCTAATTAAAATTATTTATTAATTAAATAATTGGATATAATAGGGGCGGTTAATTTTATTCTAACTAGAATAGATTTAGAGGTTGTATTCCAATTAGAGTAAAATCCTCGTACAATTTTTTTGTTACTCTATAGCTAACGGTTAAAAAACGTAAAACCCGCTCAGACTTATTACCGTAGAAAGTGGTGGGTGGGGTCGCGAGTGGGGTTTCGGAGGCCCAGCTGAGTTTGATTAAGACTAAGATATCTTCACCTATCTCCAAAAGAAAACATGTCGGTGGATCCCCAGCTAGCACTGGGCACAGGCCATCTGTTCGCCAGCCCTACCGTGCCCTAGCTACCCACCGTTCTTATAGACCTCCAGATTTCCTCCTCCTCTCTCTTACTCTTTCTCTATAGCAATCTATTACATTTTACGATCTGCTATTATTCGTAATCGCTTATACGCTCTTATAGGTTATGAACCCTCTTTAACCTTCCTTGTAATTAATAGTAATTAAAGTAGTAATCTTTATTTTTATTTTAGTATTTTGCGTACTAGGTATAGGAAGTAATTGCGACCTTCGATTGAGCTTGATTCGCGACCTCCCCGTATCGCGCGCTTATAAAGATTCTAGGAAATATTTATTGTACCCTTTACTATTTACGTTAATTAACGATAGCTTTAAATTAAGCGATTTAATTTTTACTTAATCTAACGATTTTAAACCTTCTTGCGTCTAGTTTAGTGATTTACGTACCCTTCTCTAACTTTTTTAACCTTATTTAAATATGCGATTACGATAATATTAACGCTAATATCGTCAATATATCTTTTAATTCATTTTCCTTCGTTTACCTTTAGGGAGAATATAATATTAATAGCTGGGAATAAAGTTTCGAGGCCGAGTTTAATTCCTTAGGTTTATATAAATTTATCTTCGCTAAAGATCCCTCCGCCGAATTTAACGAGGAGACTAAATTTAAGAAGTACGAAGTTTAGTATATAAAGCGTGCTAGTACTATAAAAGTTTTATTATTTACCCTTAAGAATAAGTCGGTTACTACTACACTTATAATTAATAGATAGGATAGAAAAGGTAAAGATTTTAAAGTATTATATAACTTCGTTTAATCTTATATTATTCGTATTATTAATAAGGCTTGTATAGAAGTTCTCTATACGTATATATTTATTAAGAGATCTAATTTCGATTTTATAGGATCCTTCTTCAACTAGTATACTAAGTTTTGTAAGCGCGTTTATAATATTAAGTATAAATTTACCGATAATATTGAAATTGGTTATTTATATAATGCGGTTAAAAATACTTACCTTATCGACGCTAAATATTAGTCGAAGGCTTTAGAGGATAAGTAGATAACGATTAGTAATTTGTTAGTTAAATTAAATAATATTAGTATAATTAAATTTCGCTTTACTAGCCTTAATATTAATATTTAGAAGATAGTTACTTAGAATAATACTTCTTCTATATTTGGATTTAGATTTAATAATAAAACTTCTTCTAAGGATAATAAGAAAGTTAAGTATATTGGATATAATAAAAAGATTTACCTATTTTAGAAGTATATATTGTATGGTTATTACGTTTTAAGTAAGGTAGAGATCTATTGGGTCTGCAACCTTAAGTAGGCTCTTAATACTTAGCGTCCTAAGAAAGAGGTTCTCGTTAAAAAGGCTGCTAATACTACTAGTACTACCGCCTTAGCTAATAATACCTCTTCTAACTTTATTACCCCGGCTATTATTACTTCGAATTCTACCTTCCTCTATAACAGTAGAATATTTATAGCCTCTAATAGTATAGGTAGTATAGATTTTTACTAGAGCCCTTAATAAACGCTACCTAGCGTATTGATAATTATTAATTAATTAATTTAAATTATTTATAATTTTAATATATATAGGGTAATATTATTAAAAATTAATAAGCTCTAAGGTAAACCGATATATATAATTTAATTATTTACGATTTAGGCTATACTTCTAATATTTTTAATTATTTTAAGTAGTTTATAGATTTACAATTACTTTTATACCCTATTATTCATATTATTAATAATAGGAGTTCTATATATACTTACTATATAGGTACTATTGAATTTATAATACCTATTGACCGTATTAATATTATAGTCTATATTAAGAATATAATTTATTACCCTTCTATTCTAGTAAATTTACTTACGACGAAGGGCCTATTTAATAATAATATAGCTTAGGATATACGTATAAATTAAATAACCGTATACAAAGTTAAGATCTAGTATAAATAGATTAATAACCTTCTAGTACTACTAATTATCGTACGACTAAATTTTACTTAAGATATTTAATATACTATAATAGTATTTATTAATTATTTAATAATATACTGCCGCCTTATATATATAAATAAAAATTAAATCTTTAAAGTTTATAAAACGGTTAGTATTAAATTTAGTAATATTTACGATTATTTTTGTAAGGCTTGTATTAAAGTAAAGGCTTATAATATTATCCTTAAAATAGTTAGTAAAATAACAATTTAATTTATAGCATATATTTACGTTAACATCGTATTTTATACTATTATTAGCTATAAAGGATATAAATATATAATCTATTTTATTAATAAAGTAATTGGGTTTTATTAGGCCAAATTTATAATTAATAAAGGTAATACATTTATTTAGATTAAAGAGTGTAAGAAATGGGCTGAATTTTAGAACGGTCTTAAAATTAGAGTTTTTAATTTTAATAGCGGCCTAAAATTCGGTTTTAGTATAAAGGAATTTTAATATAGTAAATTCGTTAATTGGGTACGTATAGAAAATATTGAACTTTTTAAATTAATACCCTATACCCCTTGGATGTAAAGAAAGATCGAATGAGTAAGCGCTATTATTATATAACGCGCTAGAACTTTAATAATAGATTTCTAAATCCCAAAATAATTCTAGCCTTTCGTTATTAATTACGTCGTCAAAATTTTGAATTTGTTACCCTCGAAGGCTAATATAGATTGTAAAAGCCTATAGGAACTCTTCGTAGAAGTAGTTAACTTTCTAAAAGAGATTAAGAAACTTTATATTAAATATTTACGATTATATTTCTATATTATATACTACTTTATTAAATTAGAAAAACAATTACAAGGCGATAAGTTTTGTATTAGAGTATAGAAGGGATATTTTATCGGTTTTAATAACCTTTATAGCCGTATTGTATTTATTTAGAACCTTACAATAGGCGAAATCGTTCGAATTAGTATAATAACGTTCTTAGAGAAAGATTTAATTAACAATAAAGAGATTAAAAATAGTAATAGCGAAATTGTTCAATATTATATTATTTTTTCTAATTAGACCGTTAATAAGATTAATAAGGTTGCTAATAGCGGTTACTAAATTTAAATTAACGTTAATAGTAAGAATTAATAATAGTAAGTTTAGTAGGCTTCTTTAACCCTAGCTTAATACGTTATTTAGAAATTAGGAGAATAGATTATAACCTTCTTTATATTAGAGCCTACCCTAGTACTTTAATAGGGCGTTCTAGCTCCCTCAATTAACCTAGCGTAACCCTTTTAAATACCCTATTTTATAATTTATTAATAGATTCTCTTATTGCTAGAACTAAATTAATAAAATATTTTAGATTCTATCGAAGAGGAGTTAGTTTATAGGGGTGATAATTAAGATTACGATTACGATGAGGATTAGTTATTAGATTTTAAAGATTTTAATAAGGAGGATCCTAAATTCTATAAATAACGTAATTTTTTTAATAATAATAAATTAATTATATATATTATATTAAGTATACTATTGCCTAGTTTATTATAATAATCCGTATTAGAAGTTCGCTTGCCTTCAATTAATATCCCTAACCAATTTCGAAGTTTCGACCTTACTTTAAGTATAAATATTAGTAAATTATAGTTTTAACCTCCTCCTAACTCTCTCTAACTATTTATTTAATAGGCTACTCTAATTTAATAGACTACTCCTATTTAACCGATTAATCCTCCCCAGCCATTTCGACTATATCGTTCGTTAATTAAACCCATTAATTATAATTATTATAATTAGAAAGTTAAAAATAGTAATAATAATATTATTTAAGAAAAGGTTATACTATCTAATAACTTTTATAGTATAATAGAAGGTCGTTTTATTCGTTATAAACCCCCAGTATATTATTTGACGGTTATAAAAGTTTAATACGATCTAATATACTTTACGGCCACTAGAATAAGTCGTAATATTCTAGAAAATTTTCGGTAAATATAAAAATAATATAATTTCGAAATATATTAGCTCCTAATAATAAAGAAATAAGTTAAAATATTAGAAAATCGTTAAATTTATATATTAGTGCTTAGAACTAACGGTATACAAATTCTACCTAGTAAATAGGTATATAACGAAAAATATTTTATCGATTAAAAGAATTAGATAGCTAGAGCTAAATAGGTAGTTTACAGTAACTACGAATAAGGTAATTAGATTATACAAAATATTTATATTATAATTACTTATTCAATTAATATTCGTCTTTTTTTAATTATTATAACTATAAACAATTACAAATATTTTTAATTCGATTTCGATATTACTTTCTTTAATACCCCTATCCTAAACAATACTAAATATTACATTAAATAGCCTACTTTTTAAAAAAAACCATTAAAAGGATATCGTAAAGAGGATACTATTTATTAATTTACTAAAATATTATACGGCCTTAAATATTCCCCCTTCTACTAGTTTTAAACCTTCTTATTTATTTTAAAAGAAGCGAGTTTTATACTTATTAACGTAGATTTATATTTCTTAACTAATAGACGATTAAGTATAATAATTATACTCTATATTAATAATCTCTTTATTATTACGGCAACTACTAAGGTCGTTAACGAAGTTAAAGATTAATTAGTAAACTATTTTAAATTTAAAGAATTGGGAAAAGTATATACTTTTTTAGGATACGATATTATAAAGGATCGTCAAACCTATATAATTTTTATATCTTAAGAACAATATACTTAATCTATTATTACGAAGTTTAATAATAGAAAGCTTTACAGCGTTAAAATACTTTGGCCTCCTAATTTTAAAATTTATAAGGGTATTGAAATATTTATTAACGAAGCTAAATTATACCCTAAGAAAATAGGCTTCCTAAATTAACTATCCACTAGTACTAAATTAGATATTTCTTATACTATTAGTAAATTATTTAAAACTAATACTAATCCAATAGATTATTACCTCTATATTATAAAATACTTATAGCGCTATCTCTCTAAATATTTAAACTTAAATATTGAATTGGGAAGTATACTCTCACTATCGATAGCGCTATCCTTCTATACCTATACGGACATATTATTCGCAAACGATATCCTATCTAAGAAGAATATAGTAGGGTATATAATATTCTTTACTTGCAGCCTAGTCCTTTAGAAATCGAAGAAATAGGATTTTATTATAATTAATACTATAGAAGCGGAATTTATTAACTTAATACTTATAACTAAGGTTTTCGATTAGGTTAGAAGTATGTTTAATAATTTTAACGTGAATTTAGGTTTTAATAAAGTCAATAAGATACTTTATACCGATAGTAGCAATACGAAAGGTTGCGTATTTAACCCTAATATACTTATTAGAAATCGTTATATCGATATACGATATAAATAGTTAATTTAGGAGGTAGATAAGAAAGTATTTACTATTGAGCATATACCTAGCGAGGAGATGCTAGTAGATGGCTTTACGAAGCCTTTAAAGTTAGAGAAGTACGTAAAGTTCATAAAATTTATCAGTTTAGTATAGAAGAAGGTTCCTTAGGCTTAAATACTATTATAATAATTATTATATAAATAAAAATAATATATATAATATAGTATAGGATTTGAAGTTCTTTCGGTCTATAGGGGTGTGTCAGTGGATCCCCAGCTAGTACTGGGTATAGGCCATCTGTTCGCTAGCCCCACCGTGCCCTAGCTGCCTACCGTTCTTGTAGACCTCCAGATTTCCTCCTCCTCTCTCTTGCTCTTTCTCTATAGCAATCTATCACATTTTACGATCTGCTGTAGTCTCATTCACTCAGCCACCTCCGCTCGGACCATCGCAGTCTTGGAATTCCTTACGGGACCAAATGAACCCCACCCCCACCAATCACAATATCACACCATTTGGACCCGCAGGTTCCAAGCCACGCGCCACATGCTCTGCTGTGGCGGCCGAAAAGCGGGGCGGATCCGCAGGGGAAAAAATGGGGGCTGACAATTTGGAGAGCGTCGTTGTTATGAGAGACTAATCTGCTGTTGTTCGTGATCGCCTACACGCTCTCACAAAACATCAGTTCTGTCAGGTGCTATATGTTGCTCTAAACCATCTTGTTTTTGGCATCAAATTTAGAAATACGTAGCCGTAATAGTAGACCTCAGCTGAGTCTAAATTTGTCCCTGACATTGGGGCATTGCTCGTCCAGCTCGTATCGACTTGTAAATTCCCATATGTCTTGGAGCGCAATTGTTTGAAGCAGAACTGGTGAGAGCACTGACCACTGACTGATGGATGACCACGATCATGGAGCCGGCTGTGGTTGACGGATGGCTCGTTTTGCACGAACACTGGCCATCGAAGCGCGCCCCTTGTCCTTGCTGTCCCTGCCCCCTCGCAAAAGAGGAGCCATGGCCATGCAAAATGCAAACACCGGATTGCAAGCCAGCCAAAACACCCGACCTCCCAACCCCGTTCTGCGCACGCTTTGCTTGGCACCCCAAGGTCTTTTTCGGTGGTCGTTGCCAGAGTTGCAGGTGTTTGGTCGTTGTTACTTGTTAGGTAGAGGCTCCTATTAGAGGCTGCAGAGGCCTGCGCTAACCCTGCGCTAAAATCGCCAGCCCTGCACTAACCCTGGCACAGGCCTTGGTTTGGAAAAGCTTGGCTTGGGCGTCACCCACCAGCCAGGCACGGCGCCGGGCTCAGGGCCACTGCACCCTTCCATCTCTTTTCCCTTCGATGCCCCACTCCCCTGGCCCTCTCTCCAGTCTCCACTCCCCGACCACTCGCGCTTCCATCCCACTGCGACCACGACCACGACCCTGGACCATCCCGACTGCACGACTGCGGTTCCCTGCTCCCGTTGACTTTTCCAGCCACGCCATTCATCCATTCATTCAATCAGCTTCAGGACATTCCATTCTCAGAGCGCTCTCGCTGTTCACTGAATGCTCCATCCAGCCATTCCGTTTCTCCATCTCAACCAATTCCTCAGTTTCATTCACAATCCTGCGTCCACTCAACCCAACAACAATCTCTACGACCCGTCACTCAACCACACAAGCCTACCTCTCAGCTGTTGGACCTGACCCGCGCAACCGAGTTTCTCCTCGACAATAGCAGCAGCATATTCGTGCATTTTTCCAATAGGTTATCCAACGCAATACTCGCTGGCCCACTCCATCAAGATCCCGTACGGCAGTTATCAATACATCGATAGAGCATCTACCCGATTCTGGTACTTTACCATTACGCTTGCGACTTTGCTTGCTTCTTGCACACGCCCCTCATTGTCAGATCCTGTTCGTCGCAACAACCTGAACTCTGCCGCACCTGAGCAGCAACAACGACAACAAACAACAACACCAAGGCCCCCAACAACCAAACAACAACATCCCGCTCGTGACTCGTGAACCAACATATCACACTACCCACCCGCCAACAACTCGCCCTACTTCGCCCTTTTATCATCATCACATCCACCGTTCCCGCCCTGCATCCGGACACCAGTCACCACGCCCTGGTCGCATTGCGCCAACGCTAATCACTCTGCTCATCCCGGCTGCTTGGGATATCACCCGATAGGTATTCCAATTTGGGATCAACAAGGATTCGGCCATCGCATCGCTCGTGGTGTAAAGGGGGACCAGGTGGAATCCTCGCCGGGGCTTCGGAATAGTGATCGGCGGCCCCAGGGTCTTGGGTGACGACTATGAATCCTCACCACTGACTAGATCGCTGTCGTCACTCCACGCCGCAAAACGTCCCCATTTAACACCAGAGGAACCTTCCCGTTGCGACACCCCCCCGATACCATCACCACCAATACCCTTTGACCGCACATCACAACGTGGACCACACCCTGCAGGACCACGCGACACCGCCGGCAATGGAGACCCTACGACTAAAGACTCGGCCACCGGTCGAAGACGATATTGAAAACTGGGACGATGACGATTTCCTCATCGAGGGCGACGACTTTACCATCCAGAGCCACTCCACCACGGCCAACGCTCATCCCCATCGCCGCGATTCTCACTCGTCCTTCCGGTCCGATTTCGAATCTATCCATGGAGAGGAGGAAAAGCAGGTTCACCTGCCAGGAGATGATGAAAAGTCGACGTTGGATGCTCTAGCTGCCGCCGAGAGAGCCGGCATCCCATTGCCGAAAAACGTACCCCCCTCTGCCCTTATGGGAGGCACCATCAAGAGACTGGGTGGGAGGAAAATCAGAAAGATTATTCAGGAAGACTGGGTTGATGATTTGGAGTTCCCTTCCGATGCCGCCCAGCTACAGATCAAGAAGCGGGATAGTTCGCAATTTCCCGAGGCCATACGGCAGGTTAGCGGCTCATTCCAACCGCATCCCCAGCCCGCGCGCAGAACCAGCGGCTCCTTTGGAGGTCGCCTAGAGCCTGTGCGGAAAACCAGCGGTTCGTTCTGCCGTCCGGAGGCCATGCGCAAAACGAGTAACACGTTCCCAGGCCGCGCCTTACCTCCGCAGAAACTCACGGTTAAGCCTATGGACGTCCAAGTGAGGAAGGCATCCCGCCCGTCGCTTACTTCAACTGGCCTTATTGACTTGGAGCGCTTCAAAGATATGGATGATGATAATGACTTCTTTGGGGATGGGACTGAGACTATCAAAGTGAAAAAGAGGCGCAATACCCTCAAGCCTATCACTTTCCTCACGCCCGCCACTCCTCTAAAGGTTACTCCGGATGAGGACGACTTCGAACACGATTTTGAGCTCCCGATGGACGGGACTCTTAGACTTTCGAACCGAAGAGAGACTCCCAAGCTTCCGACATTCAACACCTCGGATGACTTCGAGTGGGGTGAAGGAAGTCTTGGAACCCGTTTCGGTGGTACTCGTCGTGATGCCTTTTCAACTTCATCCGTGTCGGCCTTCAGTCCCAGCATAGCAAGTTCCACTGTAGCGGAAAGTGAAGACGAATTTGATGGCATCATTCTGCCTCCTGGACCACTTAACTGGGAGGAAAGACTGCACCGTCGTCAGCAAAGCAGATCACCGGAACGGATTCCGGAAGAACCAGTTATTGTGGAAAGAGGACAGAGGAAAGACAGAGAGGAGCAAGAAGACTTCCTCTCCGGACTTGAAATTGGAGACGGAGAGGTATTCGACTCCAAGAAGCTGACGTTACATCGTAACATCAAGGTCAAGGACACAAGGGGCGATAGCCCAAATCGGCCCAAAACTTCGGTGGCTCTCAAGTTCACCAACAAGCCCGTGGCTGCTTCTCGTCTTCCACGACCTATGGGGTCGATTGGGTCGTTGGCGGGCCATGAGCGAACTCAAACACAGTCTTCACTCGAGCCCGTATCAGAGACTGGAGAAGTATTGACGAGGAGTTCATCGCGTCGCTCATTGACGCGCTCGGGACATAACTCTCAGGCTTCCATATCAAGTGTTGTGTCCTCAGGACCACCGCAGCCCCCGCCGTCTACGACAACCACACGTAGGAACATGGCTCAAAGGACGACTACAACATCACAAAAGACTGAGCCTACTACTACAAATGCTCAGCTTCTCCGCATGAAGCGTTCGGTGTCTGGTCTTCGGCCTCAAAACCAGGCACGACCAACCACAACAACAGCGCGCAATCACGAGCGCCCCCCATCTCGGACCGAGGCAACTCGGACGCAGAATTCTGTACGACCAAAGACACCAGTGGAGCGAGTGCGAAATATGGAAAGCACTGTCACCACAGGCCGAAAGGGCTCGGTCCCCTCCGTTACCCCTTTCTTGCCGGCTGGAACATCGGCAGCAAAATCGTACAATGTCAATGCCACTAGGAATACGCGGAGCTTCCGGCATCAATCCGAGGGCGGTATCGATTATCGGCCTACCTCCCGAGGAACATACTCCCGGGCCTCCAACAAGCGATCGCCCAGCCCGCGCAAGCACAGATCCGTCGATTTCATGGCTGCCGAAGGCAACTGGAAGCAGCTTAACAAGCCGTTCCGGGTTAGGAACTTTGGGGACGGCCACGAACTGGACGGATTTGACGATCTTCCTACTTCCACCCTGGCGGAGGCCAAGTATTTGAGGCAACCTGTTAACACCGGACCCAAGGCCCAAGCCCGGAATAGGCTCTACCAGAACATCGCGCCCCACGATCGGAACAACGTTACGCCCTCGCCTCCGGTCACGTCGCGGTCCCCGGCCCGGTTCAACGATTCCAACGTCCCCAGTTTCGCTCGTGATACCGCCGCGAGCCGAAGAGCCCGGGAATCCTGCCTGGCCCAGCGCAACGTTTCTGGACAACTTGCTCCGCTCACGGCCCAACGCGTCGCGCAGCTGTCAACCAACAGAGGTAACCTTCACCAACCAACCCCATCAGCACCACCCCAGGCGACCATGAAGTCTTCCAGGAAGCTGCGCAAAACTCCCCAGCTGAAGCCGCACCTCATCTCAAACTTGAATCCCCCCAAGGACTCAAAGAGTGAGTGCTTGTAACCAAAAATTGACTAGAAAAAACATAACTGATGCTAACTCTCTTCGTCATAGTTGTCAAGGGCATGTGCTACAATCCAGAGACGTTTCGGTGGGAAGGGAACGACAATGTGCTGCGGGCGTTTGAGGCGCCGGCATCATCACCGTCGACGGCATCAGTAAAGGTACAGCATGTCGTGCGGGAGAGGGAAAGCGCGACCCCGCGCCCGGCTCTAATCACCAACATTGGGACGACCAAGGGCGTCCAGGTGGTCAAAGGGATGGTGTTTGATCCACAAAACATGTGTTGGCTCAAGCTGGGTCCGCAGAACGACAAGGCAGCAGCAGAGCGTGGACGGTCGAAGAACGGGTCGACGGTATCGGAGGCGATGGATGACGACGAGGATGTGTTCAAGGACATCCCCGATTTGGAGGACCATACGATCACCTCCACAGATGGGGGTGGTGGCAGGACCAGCGACGTCAAGGATGACTGGCTGGTTGGCGAGGAGTTCGATGTCGGGCCGGAGTTTGTGCGGCGGCAGCGCGAGGAGGAAGAGAGATGGAGGAAGAAGTGTCAGGCGTGGGCGACGGGGAGGTTGTCGCAGCGTAGTGAGGCGTGGAAATGGGCTATTCGTGATATTGTCAATGGGACGGTGGAAAACTAAAGAAGGATACCCCCTTTTCTTTCTTGTCGGTCGGTGTCAGTCGGTTGGTCGGTCTGGTTAGGTTAGGTTAGGACACAGGTTGGGTCGGAATTTTGTCTATTGTGCGTCGGTCGGTCGGTCGTCGGGCGGTTTGGCGGTTAAAGGAAAGGTTAGGTTTCTATGATGTTATGACGACTTCTTTTTTCTTCTCTCTTATTTCCATACCCGATATGAACCTTTTTCTACTTGCTTGTTCTTCTTCTTCTTCTTCTTCCGTCTCCGATTGGGTTTCAACTATTATATATAGTATAATCTTGCGTGCTGCTGATCATAGGCTCTCCGGACTGGGAGACTGGGAGACTGGGGGCCTATGCCAGCACTGACGTTTATGACTACAATCTGTATATTGTACTATTATACTGGGGAGGGGGGGGGGGGGGGGGGGGGGGTGCGGGGGGGGGGGGGGGGGGGGGGGTTTTTGGTTGGGGTTTTGGAAAAAAATGAAATAATTAAGGTACCCGGGTTAAAATAGGAAAAGGGCGGATGGTGAGAAAACGAAGGACGGTGAAGGGGACGAATATGAGCAGAGAGGCAGGCCATAGCCATCAGAGGAGTGGATGGATTGGCTATAGATGATAGGGTTGGAAGACAACGGCATATATTAGCAAGCACTGGGGAAGCAGTACTGCTTTAACATTTAGACTACTTGGTGGTTCTTGAGATATCATCAATCGAAACCGATGGTAGTAGCAACTTGACTGCTAAGCTGACGCACTCCATCTCCATGAGAGATTCAAGAATCATGAAGCAGGATGACTAACGTGAGCGCTAATCGTCAAACAGCTGCAAAAGAGCTCTCATCCTTGAAGCATCCCAAAGTTCAAAAAGCTACCCCTGTTCGTAGTCTCAAAGCTCTTCTTTCGACCCACAGGCCATTCGCTGCTTCAGTCCCGTCGCGCGGAAACCAGGATGCTTGGCATCGCGGATTGCCGTCTCCAAAAAGGCCGAAAGGTTAGAAATCAAGAGAAGCATCTCCGATAAGATAAGAAAGCGTCGACCCCACTTTCATCTCCTCCCCGCCCCTGTCCCCCACGCCCCAGCGCACCCCGGTCCCCGTCGCCGTCACGGAGGGGAGCTTGCGCCCAGGAGCACTGACGTTGCTCGATCGAATGGGGACTCGTCCGCGGCAGCAACACCAACACCAAACAACCATCTTCGATTCATCGCAAACCACACCACCACAAAATCACCAATCGTCACCATTAGCTTTTTGCGCGACCAAAAAGCTCCCCAGACACTCGAAGTAAAACAAACCTATAACAACGACCCCGAATTACAAGTTCACAACAGCCCATCCATCATGGCCACCGAAGTAGCCTTCGCCAAAACCTTCTTGGCTGTCCTGGACACCAAGCCGACCAAGATCTCTGCCGATCACGTTGAAGACGCGAGGACGTATCCTGCTAGTACTCCTGTGAGTTTCGGTCCCAGTACCTACATCGCCTATAACTCCCACTCCTTTTTTTCCCCTTCCTCCCTTCAACCTATTGGATCAACCCAAACTAACAACCCTTTCTCTCTCACAGTTCACCCTCCCCCACCACCCCACCTCCCGTCCCTTCCGCAAGCCTATCTCTCGCGCACCCGCCGCTCCGGGCAGCACCCCGGCCTCAGCGACCACAATCGGGACTTCAACCCCCGCCGACTCGGGCCCGACAGCACTAGTCCACATCCGCTCCCCCCGCAACCCTACCCTCTCTCTTTCCCTCCCGACCCCTCAACCTCTCGCAACCACCTCGATCCTAGACGTCAAGACCTTCGTTTCTCAAGAGACGGGAATGCCCGTCGAGAAGCTCAAGGTTTTGTACAACAAGAAGCCCGCTGGTGACGTCAAGTCTCTCAAGGAGGTCCTTGCCGGGACGGTGCCGGAGGGCGGGGAGGTGGAGCTCAGTTTGATGGTTATGGGTGGGCAGGCGACGTTTGATTCTGACGAAG
Source organism: Copromyces sp. CBS 386.78 (assembly GCA_030685235.1). Lineage (NCBI taxonomy): Eukaryota > Fungi > Ascomycota > Sordariomycetes > Sordariales > Sordariaceae > Copromyces > Copromyces sp. CBS 386.78. Next base: position 77,298 of record MU839129.1, on the reverse strand, counting down.
CTAGGGAGCGGAGGGAGAGGAGGGAGGCGGAGAAGGCTGCTGCTCAGGCGCAGGGTGGTTTTGAGAAGGTGGAGGTGCCGGAGGTGGACATGAAGGAGGCTGAGACAAGCACAAGTGGCGAGGCAGCAGGACCAGTAGCGCAAGGACTCAGTGGCTTTGCGGTCCTCGACACGGAAGAGTTCTGGGAGGATCTGAAGGGGTATTTGCAGCAGCGGATAAGGGACGAGAAGGCTGCGGAGGAGGTGATGGGGAAGTTTAGGGGGGCTTGGTGTGGGAAGTAAGGTCTTGGCTGCTTCTGGGTTAGTCAGCCACAGACTCAGTTCTGAGTCGAGGAAGAGGCGTATGAAATGATGGAGACTGTGGATAGAGATGAGTAATGGACGGGTGGTTTGAAGAGTTCGTGAGAGCTAGGTAGTAGGACGTTATAGTGTCACTTGAAGAAGCAATATTAGTTTTGTTCGAGATGACTAGTAGGGAAATATGCTTCTTGCAGATGACAGCGGACAACATGACTAGACTGTGTGAAGGTGTGATTAGAAGGGAAGTGAGGATGTGAGGAAGTGGTCAAGTTTTGAGGTGATCAAAAAGGAACAAGGGTGTATACCGCAGCTGAAGAAAGCCAACTTGACTGTTGTAGAAGCCAGTACGTGTGCCACCTCTTAGGTATGACCCTGAATTGCTACAACACATCTTTGCAAGCTTCGAGGTGTATGATGGTGAACATGGTTGTAGAGGATACAGACAGATCAAGCCGTTAAAGAGGTCCCACATTTTGTTAGTCTTCAGATCTGACAGACATGGCAGACACGGATAGACTAATTTGTCCCTGATAGGATTTAGGAAAGACTGACAATGTCACTTCGAGGCTAAACTCTTTTAATGTGCACACAGAATGAGCGATATGACACGACGCCCTTTACACAACTAGACTGGACGGGTACCATATTCAACTTTTCCATTGACTCTACCCTGATAGCGTACCTAGACATAGACATCGCAACTAAACTCCTCGCAAGCAAAAAGACGACATGAGCATTTGATACCTCCAAACCCAACGAGAAGAATAGTAATATGTAACTTGTAAGTTGAGTAGTAGTGGGGGGTGGAAGTAATAGTAGCGTGTGCTTTATATTGTCATTACAGCAGCGATGACATCTTTCGACAACGCAACGGGTAACGTGCAACAGCAACTCAAACTCTCTTCTCTTCTCTCCTGTTCTTCTCTTAATACGGATTACGGGAAAAAATCTATGCGGCAGTACCCTTGCTCACGGTCTTGACAATCTGTTCGTACTCGATGTCGTCCGTCTCGTTGGCCTGGAGCTCGACAGCGATACCGCTGAGGGAGCGCTTGAGGGCCTCCTTGGAAGAGGCGTAGACCATCTTGGACTGTTTTTGTTATCAGTTAGTTATTGGTGCTGCGTTTCCGTGATCACGAAAAGAAGCAACGCACCTTGATGCCAGCATCATCAGGAGACCAGGCGATAAAGGTCACCTTGTTGCGGGAACCCTCGCCAGAGGCAAGCTTGTACTCGAAATCGTAGACGGCATATCGGGGACCCTTGCCAATGGCGCCCTGCAATAATTGTGTGTTTCATCAGCGATCGGCGCTCTCCCAAAAATGTTATGTGTTTCTTTCGTTCGAATAGTCCGCGGACGGGAAACGCCACGGCAGGGGGGCAATGACATGTCTTGGCAGTCCCCTGTGTCTGGCCGCCTTTTTGTGTGTAAGAACCCCTCAGTTCCAAGACCCCTCCTCCCGCCTCGCACCTTTTCCTTCCAGGCGGGGAGAATAAATAAGACGATATTCGCCCGCAATGGATAACGGATTAAGAAGTGAGGGTAGGTCGGTGAATGGTAAATGGTGGTTTCGTGGGTCCGTATAGCTGCTCTCTTTCGCATTATGGGGCTGGATTGGGCTGGGCTGGGCCGATTGCGACACTGTGGCAGCAGGCAAGAAGTCACCGGGGTGAAAAGAAGGACCTACAGTAGCGCTCTTAGTCTGGGCGTTGACGAGCTTCTCGCGGAACTCATCGTAGTTCTCGGTAGGGCCCTCGCTGGTGCTCTCAATGACAATCTCCTTGAAGTCGTCAGACAGCTTGTAGATGATGTACCTGAGCTGACGGGACATCAGCTTGTCGAAAGCCCTGCGGCACTCGGGGTCGACCTGAACTCTGTAGAGCGACGCAAGCAGAGCACGTTAGCTATCTGATCTGGGTTCTTCCATGTTTTGGGTTCTGTTGTTGTCGTCGTTGTTGTCTTTTTGCGGGTCCTACCGCCAATATCCCAACGCCGCGCTAGCTACCCGGCCGCCAGATGCAACTCTGTCGCTGCTGCGTGATATAGGATGGGGAAATCTCGAGATAATGTGCTGGCTTGCATCGCGGCAACGGGCGGGCAACGGACGGACAAGGCGGCGATAGGGTAGCGTCAGGTTTGTTGCGGTTGTCCCGAACCATCGGTGAGGATGACCCAAGGGGCGAGGCAAGCAAAATGGCGGGGAGGGGGTCAGATGTAGCAGGTTCACGGTAGGACTAACCCAGATTGAGACTGCGACAAGGCAAAGAAGTCAGCGCCATGTTGGAACAAGCAAAGCGAGGAGTGGTCGCGCGCGCGAAGGGGAGGGAAAGGAGAGAGGATGATTTACCATGATGTCAGATTTGTGTGTTGTGGTGGTTTGTAAAAGTGTTCTTTTTCAAAAGTCGACGACGACGGGTGAAACCGATCGCGAGAATGGGGGGCGGGCGTTATATGTGGAGAGTGGGAGCCGAAAGCTGGATGTCAGTCGGGTCGGGTCAGCACAACAGGGACGGTGGTAGAAATGGCAGTCGGGGGGCGGAGCGAGCAGGCGAGGGGTAGCAACATGGAAACTCGAACTGGAAAAGGCGGCGGCGGGAGAGAGCAAGGGGAGACTGGACTGTAGACTGGAGCACACGGCGGCAAGGCTACAATTCGACGATCCTCGCTGGCGAATACGTACGTACGTTGTGTTGCTTGTTGTGTACTCTATGTAGGTAGATTGAAGATTACCAAGGTGCTATGAATGGTTGCAAGGCAGAGAACCGGGAGTTGTCAAGACACGAGGAAAGCATGGAAGGACGGGGACCGGGAAGAGAGCTCTTGGAAGACACCTGAACTGACGGTTGGGAGCCTAACGCGAAAGGAGCGAGGGGTTTCCCAACAGCGGGCAGCCATGAAGGTCATGACCGTGGTGTCCCGTCAGCCAGCAGAGAGACGGGAGGCCAGGGCACCGAAATGCCACCATTCGCTGACCAGCACCAGCACCGGTCACTGGGCACCGCCCGGAATGGGCACTGCCAATCTGGCCCTCCAGCTATCAGCCCCAGTTCCTCGGGCTTTCGCAACCTACCTAAAAGCAGGGCAGCTGCTCGCCAGTGAACAGTATTTGTGGACTCCGTCACTTTGGGTGTGGGCTCCACCAGGCGGACGGAGAGAGAGGGCGGGACGGTGCAGAGTGGATCCCGCTCGACGTCGGGTCTTGGGTCTTTGTTAACATTTGAGGTGAATGACGCCGGCGTGATAGGAATTGCTTACCTCTACCAAGGAGTATTCCCGTTGAATGGTACTTTGTGAGTTGTGTACGCTCTTGTCATCGTACCTTTTTTGTCTTCAGGGCGTCTAGCTGCGTCATCCACAAGCTGGGGCTGATGGCTCCCCGAAAGCTGTGATGATACCGAACGCAGCAGGGGTGACCGAAGTGAACCACAGACAACATGGGAAGCTCTACGAGATTACGTTTCACCACCCGGGAAATGAGAACGTCGTCTTCTCTCATCCGTCAAACCTGCCAAAGACGCGCCTATCAGCCTCGGCAGCCGAATGGGTTGAGTTCATCAGGCAACAGTAGGAGGTTGGAGCTTTGAAATTGCAGAATTGATCACGGCAGAGGTAATGAAACTGGATGGAGAGGTTGAGGTGGAAAAAAGGAGCCTGGAATTATGAGATGATGGGGTCGTAGGTTGCTTGTGTTCCAGTCTGTCGTCGACTCAGGATGAAGCTGTCGTTGTCCATTCCGTTGTCCCTTTCTATCAGATCGTCTACGAAACGAAATAAAAACGGCGGCCACGCGGCATGGACGCCGTACACACACACGGCACCTCACCGTTGACAGCTTTGACAGCGGCGGGGAGACTGCCACCTGGTAGAAGAGCGAGTCCCACTACACTAAAATCCTGTTGACTTGGCGCCGTTTCAGTGCTGCCGCATGTAATTTCTGTCCCACCTTGACAGTTGTCCATCACCACCATAAAGGGTCCGAGCTTCTTTATCCAATGCTCAATCGCGTTTCGATAACCATAGGTATGTATTGATGTCTCACAGCCACCATGACAACCCAAGCTTCCTACAGACTTTTAGGCTTCAATGTCAGCATAATGACCTATTGCATATCATTTACCTATCTGCTTGGTTCCGTCTGATCCACTTCACAGTTGCCTAAACATACCTGCGTACCGCTCTCCTCAGGAACCTCAAATGTCAAATTGCACAGCATTCATGTCTTCCAAGAATGAAGCAAAAGTAGCAGTATTGTACAGTTTTCATTCATTCTCATGATTCGCTCTACCCTAACCCTCCTCTGTGGTTCCGTAGATTATAGTACAAGGAGCATCATCATCATCCAAACAATGCCCGCCGGAATATGCTAATAAAAACACATGAAGGAAAGGGGTGTAGAGAGGAGAGAAAATTACATGACACACATTTTTACAGTCCGTGATAACACCAACCCCGATGCCCCCAAACCCATGTTGTCGCCGTAAATCAAAGGGAAAATAAAAAAGACACAATTTTTATCTCCTGACCGTGTGGTTCAGTTGTAGTTTGTAATTTCCTTCTCTTTCTTACATCATACCACCCATGCCGCCCATACCGCCCATGCCACCCATGGCAGCAGGGCCCTTCTCAACATCAGCCTCAACAATGGCAACCTCGGTGGTACCGAGGAGGGAGGCGACACCGGAGGCGTCAACGAGACCAGTGCGGACGACCTTGAGGGGGTCAAGGATACCGGCCTGGATCATGTCGACGTACTCGCCCTTGGCGGAGTCGAAACCCTTGTTGAAGTCGTTGGCGAACTCGTCAGTGAGCTTGCCGACAACGACGGAGCCCTCGAGACCGGCGTTCTCAATGATGGTCTTGGCGGGGCGAGTGATGGCGTTGCGGATAATAGTAACACCGAGCTGCTGGTCGAAGTTGGCGGGCTTGACGTTCTTAAGGGCGTGGACGGAAGCCTTGATGAGGGCAGTGCCACCACCGGGGAGGATACCCTCCTCAACGGCAGCGCGGGTGGCGTTGAGAGCATCGACGAAGCGGTCCTTCTTCTCACCGACCTCGACCTCGGAGGAGCCACCGACCTTGATGACGGCAACACCGCCAGAGAGCTTGGCGAGACGCTCCTGGAGCTTCTCCTTCTCGTACTCGGAGGTGGTAGGGTCGGCCATGACGCCGCGGATCTGCTCGCAGCGCTGGGCAATGGAGTCCTTGGAGCCCTCGCCGTTGAGGATGATGGTGTCCTCCTTGGTAATGGTGATGGAGCCGGTAGAGCCGAGCATGTCGGGGGTGGCCTTCTCGAGCTTGACGTCGAGCTCCTCAGTGAAGACGGTACCGTTGGTCAGGACGGCAATATCGCCGAGGATGGACTTGCGGTTGTCACCGAAGCCGGGGGCCTTGACAGCGGCGACCTGGAGCTGGCCGCGGAGCTTGTTGAGAATGCAGACGGCAAGAGCCTCACCGTCAATGTCCTCGGCAATGATGACGAGGGGGCGGCGGGTCTGGCTGGAGATCTCGAGGGCGGGGATGATGTCGGAGGCCTGGGAGATCTTCTTCTCGGAGAGGAGGATCAGGGGCTTCTCGAACTCGACCTTCTGGGACTTGGCGTCGGTGATGAAGTAAGGGGAGACGAAGCCGCGGTCGAAGCGCATACCCTCGGTAACCTCGAGCTCGTCGTAGAGAGTCTTGCCCTCCTTGCAGGTGATGACACCCTCCTTGCCGACCTTCTCCATGGCGGAGGCAATCAGCTCACCAATGTGCTTGTCGCCGTTGGCGGAGATGGTGGCGACCTGGGCAACCTCTGCGGAGGTGGTGACATCGCGCTTGTTGGCCTGGAGGTACTCGACGACGGCCTCGACGGCAGCCTGGATACCGCGGCGGAGATCCATGGGGTTGCAGCCGGCAGCGACGTTCTTGACGGTCTCGGAGAAGATGGCGCGGGCGAGGACGGTGGCGGAGGTGGTACCGTCACCGGCGACCTCGTTGGTCTTGCCGGCGACCTCCTGGATGAGGCGGGCACCGAGGTTCTCGAACTTGTCCTTCAAGGTGATGGACTTGGCGACGGTGACACCATCTGTTGAGGGTTGGGGTTAGCCACTCTGACACATCCCAAGTTTCTCCGTTGTATCCTCAGCAATAGTGTACTAACCCTTGGTGATCTTGGGGGCGCCGAAGCTGGACTCGATGAGGACATTGCGACCCTTGGGACCGAGAGTGGTGGCGACGGCCCTGGCGAGGGTCTCGACACCGGCGAGGAGAGCGGCACGGGCCTCAACGCCGAACTTGAGCTCCTGTTTATGGGTGAAGCAGTGTCAGTAGACATGCGCCAATTGTCATCCGATAGTCATGGCGGCATGGCCGGGTACTGGATAAGAAGGTAAACGTACCTTGTGAGCAAAGCGGAGCTGCTGGGAAGGAAGGCGAGTGGCCGCCTTGCCGACGGAGGCTCTGGTCAACGCGCGCTGCATTTTGGGGGTATTGTGTGAAGAAACGAAACTACAAACAGATAAAAGAGAAGGATCACTGGGGTATCACGGTCGACTTCAGGGAAAAAGAGAGAGCAAAGGAAATGCTAAGATCGCGGACTGCCGAAAGAACTGGGGAAGAAAAGTGCGGGCGTGGGCGTTGTCGGCGTCGAGAAAAAATGCTGGACTTAAACATCTCGAATGGCCCGAGCTCCCCGCCGCCGCTAGGTCGCTTGTGGGTTAGCGGCTTGCTGCTTTCCCTCGATTTCCGCTGCTGTCGCTGTTTCTGGAACCATCCGCACCCCACCATTCGCTCGCTGTGAGTCCAACAGCGGGCATCAATTCCCCCTCATGTCGCGCAGCACATCGATGATCGGATCAACCTTCCACTTGAGTTGACCAAACACTGGGGCTCTATCGAAAATACACTCATTGTTAGCGTCGGTCAATTTGCTCGACATTGTTGGCTCAAACTAGTATTCATGGTAGTAATACCGCAATGCTGACTGGTGAGTATTCGTGTACGATCCTCTGACGTCCATGCATTTCCATGTCAACAAAGTCGCTCCTCTTCCCCGGGGAACCACCTCGCTCTCGGCAGGCAATCCCCAGAGTTACCCGGCAACCGAACCCCCCTGGACTGTCCTGGTCGGTCTTGGCAAAATTGAGTGCCTTGTAAAGCCGACCGTCTCTTCCCGGTTGAGCCTCAACACCGGCCTTCCACGACTCGGCATCCCCGGCATCATCGGCGCCAGCAGTCACAGATCGAAACACTCCGAAACAACTCCTAGCTTCGGCCCTTACGGCACCGGCAGTAGTGGAAGCCGAAACCGCAATGACCGGCCGACCCAAAGCTGAGATTGGAAGTCGTCTCGGTCTCTTGCAGCTTTCCCATCACGTTGACAAGCACTCTTTCATCCCATTCTTTTTACAGTTGATGCTCATCATCTCTTCTCCACCTACTTAATCGCGACCAGTGTCTGCCAATTGACGGCTACGTGCATATACTTTCGGGTCACGACAACCTTAAATTTATGGTCTATCCACCAATCCCTGCTCAACCCACCTCACACGTTTGCGCGTCTTGATCACCGTTAAAAATGTTTGAGCTCAAGGGCTGGATGGCGGTCTGGCATGTGATTATGTCCTTCTCCTTTGATCATGTTTGTGTTTCCAAACTTTGCCTTCATGCTGTGGACTCTGGTTTTGCAAGTGCCATCAAAGCCAGAACGGCGAAGATGATATCTATTCTCGCTGATCGGACTAGAGGAGTCAACCGTTTTCAACATATGCGGTTGCTACCGCATGAACAAGATCTCGAACATGATCTCCTTTCGGTATAACACCTTCGTAGCATCTTAAGTCTAGGTGTGAGAACCAATCACAAGCCCCCATTCTGATCTAACCTGGGTCTTCCTCCGGTTTCTCCACACAACTTCTTCCACATTCTCTACTTTACACCACACCTCCTTTCTCTGGGTTTATACTTTCAATCACCAAGAACTGTCTTAATGAAATACAACCCCGCTCTCAATATCCACGGTTTTGCTTATTCGTGAGAGAGAGCGTCTTCGCCCATACTGCTGGTTATCAAAGATTTCACCATTTTATAAGGATGCTCTCAAAGTACCTTTCAATGCATTTCACTTATAGCTTTCCCTCAGACTCCTTTCTGTCTTAACGTGGGCTTTCTTTTGCACTTTATTCTGCTTTCTCCTCCCTCATCTGCGAAGATCATTATGTAACTTCTTGAAGATTGGTGTTGCCGGTTCTAATCTCGAACGTCCAATTTCGCATCTAACGTCAAAGTCGATAACTCCATTGGAGTTAGGCAGACACTCTCTTATACCACATCCAAGGTTTAAGGTTTTCACTTCTCATGCTTTTGATTCCTTCGCATTGACCGCCGCGCCATTGTTTCACTTTGGTCGCTTCGATTTTTCATGCGTTGGGACTCTTTCAACTTTCTGTTAGCTACCCGCGATATAGTAACGACATGACGGTTATATCACGTATACCTACCCATTGCGATCACACTCACGAGATATTAACGTATAACTTTCGACAAACGGAGTTGTTTGCAAATAAGTCTCATTGACTTTGTGCTCAAAACTATGATGCCAACTCCGGGTGCCTGATCTTCCAGTTTTAAGAGCAGGAAAGAAAGCTAACGTGAGCCCAGAGACCACAAACTTTCCACCATACCGCACCCTGTATGACTCGATATGACGAAGGAAACAAGCTCAGCAAGATGATTTCCACGACCTGCAACGCCACCAAAGCTCCACCCCCAATCAGCACTAGAATTCCAGCAACGCCTTCAAATGCTCACCATGAACCTCCAGCATTGTCCACCATTCCTTCGCCTAAGAAAGCAAAGTCCCTCGACAACCGGCGACATGTCCGTGAGAGCAACCTTGGCTCTGACTTTCTTGCTGTGTCGATGTCTGTTATAGCGCGCCCACCGCTGGTCAAACTTCTTAACGCCACGCCCTGCCTTGATGGCTTCTCTGCCAATATTTTTTTTTGGTAAGAAGACAACAACGATCGGCAAAGAACCTGCACCGAAATGAAAGAGAAACAGAAAAGTAAAGAGCTGGCTATTCCCTCTGGTATAAAACCCTCAGCCTTTGTGAGTTAGTCTTTCTCTCCCATCATGCCTGACGACAAACTGAGATCAACGAACCATACCACAGCAACCGCAAAGAGAGAAAACAAAGACAGCGAAGGAAACCGAAAGAATAAATTGACTGAAATCCACCACGTGGGATTCATGTCTTATTGTCGAAGCGATCGTCAATCTCCACCTCAAGCATCAAGCATGCTTCGCCCTCTTGGAAGGCGACTGCTCACGCTCAACTTCGTCATCATCATCTGGCTCAGACTGAAAGTCAAACATCTGGTTGCCACCGCCCCTGCTGGATGCGCGGTTATGCTGGCCCAAAAAGGGATCCTGATACCGACCCTGCTGGCTCAAGGCGTGGGAGTACTGGCTGTCCTGACCGCCGTGGTTGCTACTGTCTTGCATGGACTGAGAGTGATCATTTCCACCTCCTCCGGAATGCAGGGCACTGGCGAAGTTGTAGAAATCGGGCCGCATCAAGGGGGCCTTAGATATACCCACCACTTCAGAAGCACTGCCGAGACCGAGAGGAGAGCGGGGATCGCTGTGCATTGCCGCCTCGCCGTGGTCGTATTCGTCGTCGCGGATGGCGTCAGCGTCGCGCATGAGGTTGGTGATCGGAGGAAGGCGGTATTCGTCTCTGGGGTAGCCGTTGTTGTTCGCCTTGCGCTGGACAGGCTTGGGGGGAGAATCAAGACCCTCGAACTGCCAGACAAAACAAGTCAGCAAGCAGGCCAAGCGCTAAGGTTGGATGGGAAATGAGTTTCGGAACTTACATCAGCATCTTCGCCCTCGTCGTCAAACTGAGGGACATAAGAAGGGACACTACCGATACGATTACCGTTACCGGCACCAGCACTAGCACCAGAACCCCGGGCATCATTATCCGAGTCATACCGCAAGTAATACTCATCGGCATCAGCACCGTAATCCTCAGCTTCGCCCTCATCATCAGCCACATCCGCCTCGCCCTGCTGATACTCGACAGACTGACGCGGCGCGCCGTAATAGTTCATATCCTCGTCATCCTCTTCGACATAGGCGGGGCGAGCAGTGGTCTTCTTAGCTCTAGCCGACCGGCGAGCCGCCGACTTGGGAACCTTCTTAGCACCCGGGCGGTACTCCTCATCAGAATCAAGGTCGGCTGGGTCAGGTGAAGGCTCGCGTTTGATCTTGACGACGCCACGAGCGCTGCCACGGCTGGCTCTCATGCGACCACCCCCGCCGCAACCACTACCGCCAGAGCTGCCAATGCCATTATCACCAATGGGACCAACGCCCGCAAGGATACCACCGGGGGTACGCCCCAGAGGCGTACCGTTGCCGCTGCCACGAGGGGTACCAGTACCGCTGCCGCTGCCGCCGCCGCCGTAGTTATTACCTCCTCCTCCACCTCCTCCTCTACCAAAATTCTCCACAGCATCCGGCAGGTTAAACTTGCGATCCTCAAGCGGCTCGTCAAACCTCACGGGCCTAGTCGTGAGCTGATCATCGGGATTCTCCTGGTTAGCGCGGACGTAGCCGCGGATGTGCGGGTCAACGAATACCCGCGAGCCGGGCTTCTGGCAGATGGGCGGAACCAAGTGCCCCTCGGCGATCAGATGGCTGCGCAAGCGGTTGAGGTGCTGGTGGATGGCACTGCCTGTTGAGCCGGGGTGTAGACGGTGGGCGATGGAGTCCCAGGGGATATCGACGCGGTAACGAGAGCACTCGTATTGAATGTGCAGGAGGAGTTTTTCGGCCATGCGGGGACCTAGGGGAGGGGAAGACAAAGGGTTAGTGGTTACGATCTGGTGTATATCGGGTTGGTTGTCTGCGACAAAGCTCGAGCGGGATACTTACGGCTCCAGGTGATCAAGTTCCTGCCTTCGACGCGACCGTTCTTCTTGCGCTCTTCGTGGCTCGGGGGCAGGTAAGTGAAGTTCCACTCCTTTGCTGGGGTACTCTCGTTCTTTTTTGCGCTGCCGACGAGTTTGGAGGGGGTCGAGGGACCGGCGAAAGCGTTGCTAGAGGTGGAGTTGACACGGGCATGATGAGACTTCACCGCGGGTGACTGGCCCAGCTTGGTGGGTGACTTCCTTGTGCTGCCCATTTTTGGGAATTTGTTCTCGGAGGGGTCGTCGTGATCGGTAATCCTTGCGCCTTTGGAAGATCAAAGGATGGAGCTGCTCCCTCTTTTTGCCGGAGTGGCGACCCGTTTGCTTGCTGCGACTGGAAAGTCTGGAGGTGAAATATCAGCTTCGGTTCGCGAACGGAGTGTCAGATCAGGACAAGAGGTGGCTTGAGGTGAACGCGATCTTTCCAGAAGATGGGAGTCAGGTCCAGAGTGAGGGGGATGTCAAAGTTGCTTGACGAATGCCCACAGAGAAAGCGACTTCGCGACGATGACGACGTGACTCGAAGCAAGAAACAACGGCATCAACTCGATAAAAAAGTGAGGTGGAACTCAGCGACAACACTCCATCAACTGGCAATATCAAGGCTTTTTTTTTTACGTGAAGGGATACTCCATATCGTTTTCTTACTTACCCTAGCGCAAAGTGAACCGACGATGATGCTATACCGCACTTGACCGGTTGCTGCCTCTGATATCGCAACAAGGTGAGAGTAAGTGGGTGCAGGAAAGGTGAGGTCAACTTGAAAGATAAAAATATACCCGAGGGACAAATGAGGGAGTACGTGCGGTGAGTGGGTCACTTGACGCTCAATGATCGCTCAATAGGTTTTTTTTTTTCTGGCAGTTGCCAAATTCACCGTCTGATGCTTTTCCGGGTGCTCGTCGAGTCGAGCTGGTATCATTGGACCGCAGGGTGTAAGTTACAGGTGAAGGTCGTCGAAGGCGGAAGGACATGCTTGACTGGGGGTCTCTAGGGCAACGGGCGGAAGATGGGACCATACCCTATTGTGTTCTCGCGCGATGCGAGGACAATAAGATGTGGAGGTATGTCGCTTCATATTCATCGAGTTCCCCGTTGACTTGGACTCAGATTGAGCTGCGGCTTCTGGGCATCTGGTCGGAGGAGCGGTGCTTTTGTCATGGTCCGCTTCGCAGGCTTTTTGTCGAACACATCTAAATGGAGAAGCAGATTGCAAAAAGAGCGCTCCGTGTTGGAACGAAGCATTCACTTGCTTTGTAGTCACTTACCAAATTAACAGGCGTCAAGTGACGGTGTGGGAAAGTATACTATTTCTCTTGAGGGATTCCAACTTCCACACGATCCATGTCCCTATATGGGCGGTATATCACGGAATTTTCTAATCCAGACCTGTATACTTGCCAATCACCTGACTTTGATTTCTATTGCACCGTTGTGATATCAATCACATCAATTCAAAGTCTGCGGAGTATTGAGTGAACTGGAACTAGGTACCCCAGATGTCCTGATATTCGGTCCTGACTTTCTCCCTCCTTCCGATTTCAACATTTGCCTCAGTGCCTTAGCCCGATCCTATGGAATTCCCATGAGATTTGCCCAACGTAGGTAAGAATCGTTTCTGCCAATGATTGCAATGCCTGTCGCTTTTAGCTGTGGACCAATGTTTTGAGGAGTTTCGAGCCCAGATGGGTAACTGGAACAGTTCTCATCGGACGATATTCTAGACCTCGCTTGCCGGGTTGACGTGGCCATGCGGTATACCTCCCACGTTGACAGCTCATAATTGGGAACAATTTCTGCTCCATCATATGAGATTCCCAAGAGTGCAAAGACATAATCTCTGGGATCTGTCGCCTTGAATAGCCCGTGTCCATTGCACAGCGTATCCAGCCACCTATCAAGCGTTATTGAGGAAGTCACTCCCGACCGTCCAGAATCCCTAAGCGCGATAGTCAGATTTATCGGAGCCCCCAGCAACCAGTCCAACGGCCAGGTCGGATACATCCATTTCTCCTGCTCAATGTCCATATCCCTGAGAACGCCTTCATCATATCTTCGAGAGTCCTCAGCCCTTGCTCGAAACATTTCTTTGTAACAAACGCCCGATTGCATAAAACCACATAGTCCCTCGCCACCACGAACTCCTGCAAGGTCCACACCCTTGTCCAGTACGTCGCAAAGTAATACAGGTCTAAAAATCCCCGTCGTTCCTCAAAATGGAATCCTTGTCCTTTTATTCGTTCTTCCAGCTACGGGTCTTACTCGACACGAAGAAGATTTCGGCAGGCAATGGGTTCAAAAGTTGCCTAATGAACAGCAGAAATGGGCCAATAAGCTCCGCGAGGTGTCAAAAGGCATCGCTGAGTTCTGCGAGGCGTCGTACTGGCGGCGAGTGTGGATCGTGCAAGTGTTTGTGATGGCAAGGGACTATATCATTCCGTGCAACGATGCCGTCGTGACGCAGACTGAGTTCAATTGAGAAGGTTCTGGATATTATGGCAGCCATTGCCGAATAAGGGGTCTGTATCAGACACTGTTGGTGTTAGATGCGGTACGGCGTACGGATACCAGCGGTGTGCATCTGGCGCTTGAGACTCCGGCACATGATAGTCATCGTTTGAAGGAGGCACGATTGGGAAAGGCAAAGACACCGCTTTCGAAATGGTTGGACATTGTGTGCGGAGAAGAAGTTCAAAGCAACGGACGCGAGAGACTACGTTTATGCATCTTTAGGCACCTCAAATGACTGCGCCGGCAAGATTGTACCGAATCATACGAAATCGACGCAATCACAGGCTGAAGGAAGCACTGGTGGTTCTGGGTGAGGTGGTTTCGGACTTTCGGCAGAGGCTTCGAGTTTGGTGACGCCGTTGGGAATGTATGCTTTCATGGAACTAATTATTGAAAACACTAACCTATTGACGTTAACGACAGTAGTTTATGCTTTTTTGTTCATCGTTTAGAACAAGACTCTTGTGACCGTAGCCTTTCATCATCACGTAAAAGGCTTCAGGCCGAGAGCCTTGTCAAATCAATAACACGCGTTCGGAAGCCCATCAGGAGTCACCTATGGTGAATCTAAGCCATACAGCAACTTTGGATATTTGGCTTTCGGATAGTGAGTGATTGGCTCAATCTTATCGAGCTGAATGGCTGGGGATTGGGGGCTGTACACGCGGGGTTACCTCTAGGCATCAACAGCTGACAAAACGAACAAGGCTGGACACTCGCGGTCAAATTGTCAACGGCACATGTAGTCGTGGATCTGCTTTTGTTTTCCACACGGGCATCTCATCTTTCATCTTTGTTCAAAACTTCAACCGGGTAGACCAGAGAGAGAGAGAGAGAGAGAAGCATCTCACCACGCCAGGACGACAGCCGGACAGACAAGACGATATTGTCATCATTCCTTTGGTTATTAGCAGGTACCCAGCTCGGCGCAGATAATGTCGAGTGAGAAAGCGGTTGGTGCATCTTTGAACACCTTTACAACTGTTTTGAGTATGGCTGATTGTGTAAAATAGGGTATGCGAACGGACGGGGGGTTACTTCAACCCTCGGGAGATGATGGTGGTGGGCCAGCCGCTGAGGATCCAAGTCACCTGAGTGCTGAGGCCGGAGAATACCCGTATCAACCACTTCTGTCCAAGAGTCAGATCCGTCTTCTCCTCCTCGAACCACTCGCCCCAGGCTTAACTCAGGGGTCTCAACCGATCAGCGCCACCCTACACCACGTCGACTTTGATACAAAAGATCGAGTACTCGATCATACAAGGCCCTGTCATATCAATGGGTAGGCGGCAAAGATGTCCATTGGCGTTCAATGACGCGCCCCATAATACAAAACGAAGAAGAACGCAACGTTGTCGTCAACCCGACCATGCTCCTAGATGGCCACACCGTCCTCATCGGCGAGAATCTCTACAACGGACTCAAAAGTATCAGACACCTTAAGAGCGAAATATGTGATTCTAATCTTTGGTTGTGGGTAGACGCACTATGCATCAACCAAAGTGACGTACAAGAAAAGGGTCATCAAGTGCGGTTAATGAGGCAGATTTACGAGGCTGCGGAGATGGTACTTGTGTGGTTAGGAACAGGGGATAGGCATATACGTGACGCGATGAAAGTGCTAAATCTGGAGGCGGGTGAATTCGAAGACCATGTGTTCAGAGGACGGTTGACTGAGCATGAGATGATGGGGATCTCCGGTATTTCCGAGATGAGCTATTGGCAGCGAGTGTGGATTTTGCAGGAAGTTGTTCTGGCGACGAACTACCTGGTTGTTTGCGGTAACGCCTATGTGACGATGGAGAATTTTGAAAGAGCGCTTTCGATTCTCTGTGATCCCAAGTGGCAGATACATGACGATCGGTCAGAAGCGCTTCTGCGACGTCGTGTAGGGTTGGAGAGAAGTCCAGCGAAGAAAATCATTACACAGAGAGATGTGCAGGGAAGAACGTCACCACTCTATAAATGGTTACTGATATGCACGGAGTGCTTTTTCGGGGCAACAGATCCACGAGATTTCGTTTATGCGCTCTTGGGAATCTCGGATAACTGTGAAGGAAAGATCGAACCGGATTATTCGAGGTCCGCGAGGGAAGTATATTGTTCAGCGATTGCAGTGAACAAGGCTGAGAGGTATAATCCGTATATGTGGGATAAACTCGCACACATGATGGGCTTGGACGTTGTTGCTGATCAAGTGTGGGAAGAAGTATGCGGGAGAGAAATTGAGCAAAGAGCGTCCTGGAGGAAAAAGGAAGAAGCCAGTGCAACATCCGAATGTGACAGCCTGGACAGCCTGGACAGCGAGTATTCATAGAATACATGAATGCCGAACGCCTGAGACGCAATAGCGTAGTGTCTACCTGTGAATAGCCTGATTAGCACGTCGAGATCATCCCTTTAGTCAACGTACATCCTTTTCTATCAATGAGTTTCCAGCCCGATGTAGCCCACATCAAAGCTTACGGATGAGCCCCCGATCACCTCTCCAAGAACATACTGATATGCATTGATATGATGAGAATGAGAGATCGAAGGAAATCGAAATGGGAAAAAAAGTGACAATGCAGGGAGCAAAGGCGGCGAGGAGTTCACAGGCCGCCTTGAAGCGTGGTGTAGGCCCGATGAAACACAGAATAACATGGAAAAGAATATGCCCTTGAATATGGGGTATCGAACTCCGTATATAAACCGAGTGAGACTCCGCTGCCTATCGCCTCATCAATAAAATAGCCTGACAATTTGCCCATTAACAAGAAACGCCGCCCAATGCAAAGAAAATAATAAACGCATAAATAGCGTGAAGCGTGAGAGACCGCACAAACCACATGGCACACGAAAGCCCAGAACACCAACACAATTACTCCAGCTTGGCCAGTATGGCTTTCTCTCTCTCCGCCTTGCGCTTCTCGAACTGCTTGACGGTGTGTTTCCTCTCGTTCTCCTCCCTCCTCTTGATAGCCGCAAGCTCCTCGCGCTTGATCTCGGCCGCCTTCTTGACCACCTTGGGCAAGTGTCTGTGACGGGAGATGCGCTTGATCTCGGGCATGTGCGAATACCTCTCGACCAAGGTCTTGTTGTACTCGAGCGCCTGTCTCTGCTTGGTCGCCTTGACGCCGCTGCGCTCCGAGGCATTGGCACGCCACAAGCGGATGTTACCCTATACACCATGTTAGCCGTGCTGATCAAACAGTTGAGGGGAGAAAAGGGGGAACGTACATCGTCACTGCCGCTGAGAAGGTACTTGGAGTCCATGGTCCAGGTAGTCCGGAACACCCTCTGCATACGCTTGGTGTGGTAAACGTCGCGAGACATGCCCTGGTCGCGGCGCCACACCCTGATTGTGCGATCGTACGAACCAGACACGAGCTCCTCACCGGTAGGAGAAAACTCGACGTCCATAACCGCCGCAACGTGACCCTTCTGGATGTTTTGAGCTTTGGTGAAGTTCCTGGCGTCGAAAAGGTAGATGTTGTGATCTTCCGAGGCAACGGCCATGTTCATGGCCTCCATGGGGTTGAAGACAATACGGTTGGCGGCGAACTTGAGAACAGTCTTGATGACGGGCATGTTGGTGCGCAAATCGAAGAGAATAACGGAGCGATCAGTGCCGACGGAACCAACGATCGAGGTCTCGACCTGGTTGAAGCAAACGTCGGTGATGGTGTCGGTGTGGTTCGGCCACTGTATTGTCTGAGGAGCCGTGCTGTGCTCCAGATCCCAAACACGAATGCAGCCGGCGCCCGAGGAGGCGACGAAAGAGTTGGCGGTACGATGGAACGAGAGAGCCGTGTATGGACCACCTTCCTGCCATGTCGCGAGTGGCGTAGGAGTGTCGGACTGGGTATAAGGGTCCCAAAGCTTGATGCCGTCGGTGGCGCATGTGAGGAGCTTCTTGTCGTTGGTGAAGGTCATTCCCTTGACAATGTTGTTGTGGGCGGCGGCCTTCCATGCTTCGTCCCGTGTTGTGAGATCCCAGACCTTGACGATACCGTCACCAGCACCGGAAGCGACCGTAGATAGCGAGTTCTTGTCCTTGGCCATGCTGTAGACACCCTGGACGTGGCCATTTCCTAGCTGACCGAGGAAGGGCTTGGCGAAGACTCTCTCCAACTTGACGGCATTGAGGGCTCGCTTGTACTCGCGAGCGCGCTCGAAAGGATGGAGTTCGGGCGCAAGGTTACGGGGTGCGCGGGTGACGTCGTTACCGGGGGCTTGCTGGGCCGAGATGTTTCGGCTGAGGGCTTTGATCTGTTGCAGAAGTGTCAGTCGTGAGTGAGCCTGGAACTAGGTTTGCGCATGTCGATCGGCGTCGCGTATGGTAGGCTAACTACCTTCATGATGACGATGTCGAAGGGTGTTGTAGATGGAAGGCTGTCGAGGCCGAAAAGTATCGAGTGTAACGATGTTGATGAGTTGTATGAAAACTGACTGGTAGGGGTGAAGTCTGTCGGTTCACCAAGGAAGTCGCAAAGCCCAGGTGCTGTGATACGGTCTCGACCTTGGGATGGATGGATGCCGGGAGTGTCTGTCGCCAATTGGGGGGAGCACAGTCGGACACGGGCAGTTTGACAGCTCCCGTCCCCTTCCTCTGGAGAATTTTGGCGGGGTCTGGCGGCAAGACTCTTGACCGCCTTCTTGGCGCTTTCCTAAAGACTTAGTCTCGATGGACAGGGGCATGAGAGCTGGGCTTGCCTGCCGTGGGATGGCAGGGATCTTAGGTGGATGTCTTTAGCTAATTACGTCGCGCCTGGCAACCTAGCGGTACGTACTACAGTGGTCTCGTAGTGGACATGCCGCCTGCACTTCCCTTGGGTAACAGCTTGCTGTGGTGAGGTTCGTCACGACAACGGAGAAACAACCTGAGCTCCAACTTCAACACCAAACAACCTCCAATCACCAACCCTCTCCGACGACACTCTGCGACCACCGGTACGCCGCATATCCCACCACGACCTCGATTAATCATCACCACATTCGATAGTCGAACTCTCGAGTTATTCTACTACCGATCACCACTTGGCGACCGAGACCAACAGCACACGACACAATGGCCCAGGGCGAAGCATCAGAGAGAGTGCGCGAGGCGCAGAAGGTGGTCTCGACCGATCCCCGCCAGGCCGAGCAGATTTACAAGGACATCATCTCCAAGCCGCCATCAGTCACCTCTGACGCGGCCATTCGGGAATACGAGACAGCTTTGATTCACTTGGGAGAGCTCTATCGCGACGAGAAGTAAGAGTGGCGGCTACATCGAGGTCATCGAGGAGGGGCATGGTCACTAATCTCCCATTACCTGCTACAGGAACACACAAGGACTCGTAGACCTCGTCACTCAGAGCCGCACAGTTCTCTCTTCGTTCGCAAAGGCAAAGACGGCAAAGCTCGGTACGGACGAGCCCGCCATCAGCTTAGCTCTGCTATACAAGCTCAGAAGGATACTAATACTTGTTCATACATATAGTCCGCCAGCTGCTCGACCTCTTCGAACCCATCCCCGACTCGCTCGACGTCCAGATCTCCGTGACCAAGTCGTGTATAGAATGGGCCACATCAGAGCGCCGCTCCTTCCTCCGCCAGAACCTCGAAACCCGTCTCGTCACCTTGTACATGGCCAAGCAATCCTACTATGACGCCCTGACGCTCATCAACGGGCTCCTCCGTGAGCTCAAGCGCATGGACGACAAGCTCGTCCTCGTCGAAGTCCAGCTGCTCGAGTCGCGGGTATACCACGCCCTCGGCAACATCGCCAAGGCCCGCGCCGCCCTCACCAGCGCGCGCACGAGCGCCGCCTCGGTCTACACCCCTCCTCTGCTCCAGGCCAACCTGGACATGCAGTCGGGCATGCTGCACGCCGAGGACAAGGACTTCCAGACGGCTTTCAGCTACTTCATCGAGGCGCTGGACGGCTACCACACGCAGGACGAGCCGCAGCGGGCCCAGGCCGCCCTGCAGTACATGCTTCTCTGCAAGATCATGCTCAACCTCGCCGACGACGTCAACCAGCTCATGACCTCCAAGCAGGCCGTCAAGTACGCCGGCAAGTCGCTCGAGGCCATGAAGGCTATCGCCCGCGCCCACAGCAACCGATCGCTCGAGGAGTACGAGCGCGCCCTGGCCGCCTACCGGTACGAGCTTGGCAGCGACACCTTCATCCGCAACCACCTGCGACGCCTGTACGATGCCATGTTGGAGCAGAACCTGATCAAGGTCATCGAGCCCTTCAGCCGCGTGGAAATTGACCATATCGCCAAGATGGTCGGCTTGGACACCCAGCAGGTGGAAAGGAAGCTGTCGCAGATGATCCTGGATAAGGTGATCATCGGTGTGCTGGACCAGGGTGCCGGCTGCCTCATTATCTACGATGAGACGCACCGGGATGATGCGTACGATGCGGCGCTGAAGACCATTGAGAAGCTTAGCAATGTGGTTGATGTGCTTTATACGAACCAGGCCTCTCAGCTTGAGTAAGCAACTACTCTGGACAGAAGAAGTCGGGTTTAAAGGGATGCATGGTTCAGGGTTTTACAATATTCTGGGGTTTGTCTGTAACATTACGCTTAGATATGATATTAGTTGGGCGTATTGAAATGAGCACGATAAACCGCATGAACATATCTGAGTTTTGAGTCTTTAGTAGTGGTAGTGTTGCAAAAATGTGATATTGTATGTAAATCCAAATACCAGAAAAGTAGAAACCACCAATGTTTGTACAAAGAACCCTTGACAACAAACTTGGTATCTCCTACTCATGCAATCCATACTTTGGGTATCCAGTCCTTCTTTCGCTCTTCTTCTTCCCTTCTTCCTTTCTCCTCTTTCCCTTCCTTTCTCTTCTCCCTATAATCCCTACATCCCTATTCCATCTATAACCACAACAAATACATGTCTACATATTCACCACACGACACACGACACACGACAATAACAACTAACAAACCACACCCCTCGCCCTTCTCCTCCCCCTATCAACCCGTCCCTCCACCCTCCTCCGTTCCCCCACCAGAAACGCATAAACCCGCCTCACCACTTCCCCCTCACTCCACCCCCCCTTTTCATTTTCATCCATCCCAAACACACCCCCATACAACTCGTCAGAGCCCCAAGCCCGCCTAAACATTTCTCGAAATTCGTAAACCACGTCCAAATGCCATTGCTCAATGGTAACGGACTCGTCTATCGGTAAGCCCGAAAGGGGGTCGTGTTGAGTTTGTGAGGGGGAGGGGGTATAAGTTTGGCCCAGGAAGGATTGGAGCGTGAAGGGGAGGAGTTTGTTTTTGCCCTTTTGGAGGGCGCGAGGGTTGGTGGTCAGGAGGGTGCGGCGGTGGGTGATGGTGTGGGAGAGGATCTCCCAGTGGGTTGTTGTCCAGTTGGGGGTTGGTGGGGGGAGTTGTTGGTCAGAGGTGGCGATGGCTAAGGCGGAAGCGCCGGCTGAGATGGAAGCGGCGTTGGAAGCTTGGCCGTTATAGTGTTGAGATGTCGAAGCCGAGGCCGAGGTCGACATCGAGGGCTGTCGTTCAGCAAGAGGAGAGAGTTGCGGCAGAGTTGGGTAGAGCGGCTGCAACGGCCGAGGAGGTTGAAGAGGCTGCAAAGGCGCGACGATGTTACGGTTGGAAGGCGGAATAGGAGGCGGCAGTGGTCTATGCCGACCGTGACCAAAGAGAGAGACGCCCGAGCGGATGACGGGAGAATTTTCGAGAGTGGATGTCGGTTTGATGAGCGGTGGCTGGACTGGTGGTTGACGCGGAGCAACAGCAACTTGTGGTTGGCGTTCCTGTTGCCGTCCTCGTCCAGGGCTCAGTGGGCGAGGGAGTGGCGGCGGAGGCGGTCTTGATGCCCGTGCTGCTGGTACTGGTGCTGGTGCCGACGCCGGTTCATGCTCGTACCATTCGATGTCATCGTCCATATCCATATCCATATCCATACGCACATCCATACCCACCTCGTCGTCCGGTTTGTGTTCTTCTTCGTGGTCCTGATAATCTCCCTCGTACCTCTCAGGCGTAGTGTGCTCTCGAATCCTCTCCTCACCAGCGGCAGGACTAGGCACAGGACTGCTCTCCGTATGGGTACTAGGCGAGCTGGTGATAACCACCGGAGTTGAACGCTCCCCAAACACCAAAGGACGCCTCTGTTCAGAAACGTTGTTGTCTGCGTTGCGTTGTCGTCGAGGAGTAGGCGACTGCCGTACACTGTTGGCAAACTCCACCACACGGCCGGGCGTGCGACTCTTAGTCGGCGGTCTTAAGGCAGACTTGATGGGGGACGAGTTTTTGTCGGGCAGAGCTCTAAGCTGTTGTGGTGGTTCGAAACTTTCCTCCTCTTCCTCGGCGGCGGATGATTGTTCTTCTTCGAGTTCTACTATCTCGTCGTAGTCGTCCAAGACCAAGTCCTCTTCTTCAGGCTGCTGTTCACGCTCTTCTTTATTCTCGTTCTCGTTCTCGTTCGGTTGTCCGTACTCAACGCTCTTAGCGGGCGGATCCGAGAATAACTTGGAAATGGTCTCCTTTATACCAAACAGCAACTGCTTAGGTTTGTCAGTTATCGAATTCGGAGTGGTGCCTGAACCTGAACCTGAGTCGTTGTTGTCTTTGAGAAGTACACCAGTCGTGGAAGTGCCAGTCTTTGTTCCACCACCGCCGCCACGTTCGAACAAGGGGAGCTTAGCACCTGGTTCGCGACGTATGGGAGTGAAGTTCTGTTTCTGCGGGACCGGAGTGTAGATGCCCCCTGGCTGTGGCGGTGAAGAGGAGCCGACGAGGGAGGAAGAGTGCCGAAGTACGCGCTGTGCCGGTTGCAGGGGTCGGGAGGGTTGCCCGGACAACACGGGAGCTGTGCCCAAGGGTGAAGGCTGAAACGGCTTCTGGGAAACTGGCACGGATAGACGTTGAGATGAAGGAACGCGACCGATGGGAGTCGTTCCCAGCTTTCGCTCAGCCTGACCTGTAGCAAAATTTTGTGACCGTTCCGAAAGGACTCCCAAACCAGATGACACCTTGCCATTGGCTTGACTTTGCCTGCTGAGCGCTTCCGGCTCAGGCACAAGAGAAGAGTTACCCTCTGGACCCTGCAAGCTTATGTCCGGAATAGGTGCGGGTGACGAGAAGAAGCCCGAAAGGTTCGCCTTCTTGTTCGGAACCGGCTTCAACGCAGGACGGAACCTCTTGACCCGGCTGGAATGAAGCAGGCTATACTCTTCCAGCTCGTCACTTTTGTCTTCTGCAGCCATGTTCAACTGATCGCGAACCATCTGACTCTTGTTTGTATGCCAGCGGGAGCTCGGCTGGGGCTGGTGGGGGGAGGGAAGAACGGAGGTAGGATCATTCTCCTTCAAGTGATATTTGGCTTTGACTGCGGGAGATGAACGCATGGCTTCGAGGAGGAAGAGATCCTCCTCATCTTCTTCTTCCTCTTCGCCGTGCTCTTGTGCCTGTTCTCCCTGCTCGGCTTGAGGGTGGCTTTCTTCTTCCATGTAATCCATGCCTTGGTTTTGCTCGTGCTCGTCTCTCTGCTGCTCAAGCGGAGATTCTTCACGTTGTCGGGTCTCTTGAGCATTAGGGATATCGTAGTCTTCACCTCCCGTGTAGTTGTCACGACGGCCCTTCTCCACTTCAGTCGCTTGTCGGTCTGCCGAACTTCGCAGTTGGTCACCTCGCGAGGATGCCCTACTACGGTCAAGCAGTGACTCGCCTTGACGACTTGCTTCCGAACTACGGCTCGTCTGGCGCTGTGCGGTCTCCCCTTGACGACTTGCTTCCGAACCTCGACTCGTCCGGTGTTTTTGACTTCCTTTCGCAAAGTCATCTCGACTTTCCTCCGCCTCTCCCCTTTCACGCTCAGCCGAACTTCGCTGGTGGTCACGCCGCCAAGAACCTCCGCCTCGATCAGACTGGGACTCTTGTTGTCTGTGGCTGCTCTCTTCCACATAACCCGAGGAATGCCCACCCCTTTCTTCTTCCTCGTACTCATGCCGCTCGTCCTCCTCGTCCACTTCAGTCGCCTCTCTGGTGGTTTCCCGCTCCCCTGAGCCGCCGCGCCGGTGATCATCTTGCCTTGTTGACTCGCTAGCTCGACTAGACTGCGACCCGTGCGGCCCGCCGCGCGACCAGTGACGATGACTTTCTTCGACGTGACTAGAGCGGCGACCGCCTCTTTCCTCTTCATACTCATGCCGCTCTTCCTCCACGATCTCTTCCGTAACCTCCCGCACTTTCCTCGCTTCCTGTTCTGAGCTTGGCTGGCGGTGACCATGTCCCCTAGAGGAAGAAGCAGACGAGGCTTTACCCCGGTCGGATCGATTAGAGCGGGAGCTGCTCCCGTGTCGACGGCTCGCCTCCTCACGACCACCGGTGTGATAGTGTTCGCTCTCATGCTCGTGCTCGTATTCTTCCCGGACCTCCTCCGTGATTCCCTCGGTCACCTCTCTCTCCCCTCGTTCTCTCCTTTCCCGATCGTCCTTCGTCCTCGTCTCCTGCTCTTCCGACCTCTGCCGAGAAGAAGACGATGCTTTACCTCGGTCAGATCGGTTAGAGTGGGAGGACCCGTGTCGGCTGCGACCACCAGAGTGATAGTGTCCACTCTCATGCTCATGCTCATACTCCTCCCGTACCTCTTCGACAATCTCCTCCGTCACCTCCCTGCTCCTTCCCCGCTCCCTTCCCTCACTTCGTTCTCGCTCTTCTTCCCTTGCCGTCTCCCGCTCTTCCGATACGTGGCGAGACCCTTGTCGAGACCCATGCCGAGAAGAACCATGCCGCGATTGACCATCCCGTCCATGTCTATGTCTCCCAGAAGAATGACTACTATTCCTGAAGCTGGACCTAGCCCTGGCATCACCTCCGTGGCCTCCATATCCATAGATTATCTCTTCCTCT
The DNA here is from genome assembly GCA_030685235.1 of Copromyces sp. CBS 386.78. Classification (NCBI taxonomy): domain Eukaryota; kingdom Fungi; phylum Ascomycota; class Sordariomycetes; order Sordariales; family Sordariaceae; genus Copromyces; species Copromyces sp. CBS 386.78. The sequence continues at coordinate 52,658 of MU839129.1, read as the reverse complement.
CTCTCTTCGGTCACCGTCTCGACTTCGACGGTTTCCCTAAAGCGAGCTCTGGGTTCGGGTTCCCGGTGATCTTCTCTAACTGATGATCCCCGAGTAGACGTTTCCGGCCGTTCATGTCTCCTAGAACCAGAATGACTGTTACTACTTTCCCTGAAGCCGCTGGACCTGGCCTTGGCACTAGCATCACCCCCATAGCCTCCCCATACTCGCTCCTCCTCTCTCTCCTCAGTGACCGTTTCAGTCTCGACGACTTCCCTATAACCATGAGCACGAGCTTCGGGTTCGGGTTCGCTCGGTTGCCGGCGATGAGGATGATCTTCTCTGACTGATGCTGATTTACGAGTAGAGTTTTCCCGTGTAGAGCTTTCCTGCCGAGTAGCAGTACGTTCCCCAACTCCGGCAGAGCTGTCATGATGGCTGCGGCTGCTGTCGTGGTGGAAACCAAGGCTGGCGGAAGCGGAACGGTCACGCGTCACGTTGATTTCATGACTGTGACTAGATTCTTCTTCTGCTTGCCAGTCCATGGCTTCGTGTTCATGTTCATGCTGTTCGCGCTCGGAGAACGAAGAAGCGGCCTTGGTTGTGCCGCCGAAGATGGGGTTGGGTTGAGGTTGTCTGGTGGAAGAAGATATGGCGCTGGCTTGACGTTGGCTGGCGAAGCTAGTCTCGGCTTGGGCTTGTCTGTCGTGAGTGGTGCTAGCTTCAGCTTGCTGATGTTCGAAGCTGGTGTTTGGTTGGTGTTGCCTGTCAAACTTGGTAGTCACTGAAGGTTGTTTTATGGCATGGCTGCTGCTGGCCTGAGCCTGAGATCTGTCGAAGCTTGTGCTGGCATGGGCTTGTCGGCCAAAGCTGGTGTTGGCTTGGCTTCGTCCACCGAAGCTAGTCTCCGCTTGTGTCGGCCTTTCAAAGCTAGTGCTAGCTTGAGCACGGTATTCTCCAAAGCCAGTGTTGGGTTGTCGTTGTCTGTCAAAGCTGAAGCTGTCTTGAACATGCGATTCGCCGAAAATTACGCGATGGCTGCCAAAGCCAGCATCGCCTTGACGTCCTCTTCCAAACCCGCCATTCTCTTCAGCTTGCCTTCCAAACCCATTATAACCATGACCCTGTCTCTCAGAACCGCTACTCGCACGACTTTGTCTCTCAAAGCTAGTACTAGCACTAGCGCTGGCTTGATCTCGTTTCTCAAAGCTGACACTAGCACTGGCAGTGCCACTGGCGTCTTGACTTCCGCCGGAACCACGCTTGCTCATCATGCTGCCAAAAAGCGAGTTGCGCCCGGTGCTTCCTCTAGAAGAACCGGGTGGATCTGGACCGAACGGGTCGTCCATGACAATCTCCATGGGACTACTAGTGGTGGTGCCGGCAGCGGCCGATGCTTGTCTTGAACTTTCGGAAGCTTGCCTTGAGGCGTTCCCTGGCGATAAGACTTGCGCTCCTTGGGCTACCAGATTTTTAATCGAGTTGAACAAGCCGAAGCCCGATCTTTCGGGCTGATTAGGGGTGGTTTCAAATTGGGCTTGGGGCAAGGGCTGAGGTTGAGGCTGGGATTGAGGCTGGGATTGAGAGGCCCTAGAGGCTGACGGTGACGGCGAATGGCTGTCTTGGACGCCAGGCATCCCTCGGAAGGGGCTGCGCAAGAAGCTTCCCCTGCCTGGGGGTGACGGAGGGTCCGAGGTTACCTGTCGCAGTGCTTCACCAGCTCTGATGATTGGAGACAGAGCCGGCCGGTTCTGTGAGTCGGGCGGGGGCATCAAATTCTGGGGGTTGAGTGCCGGAAGACCTGGCGAGATTAAATATGTGACTCGGTCGGCGGGGGTTTCGTTCGAGTTCGATCGGGCTCGGCGTAATGGAGGTTCGGGGCGTGGCTGCTGGTGTCGGGAAAAGCTTCCGGTTGGAGGAGAAGAAGGCATCTCTTCGTCTAGAGCGGGCTCGGCGGACTCAGTGGGCTGTCTTTGCTCATCATCGTTAAGCTCGGCGTCCTCGTCGCCGTCGGCCTCTACGATGGCATGAGCACCGAAATCGTACTGGAAGTCGTAGTCTCGGGGTTCTGGAGGGACAGGAGATGGTGTCTCATCAGGTGTCAGAATACTGTTCGATGCATAAAAGGGGGTGGATTTATTCACAGATGAAGGCCGCTCAACAGAGGGCTGGATAATTGTCTTTGTTGTCTGTTGCTGAACATCTGTCTGGGACTTTCTAAATAACGGACTTGATGGTTCAGGTGGCAGAGCGCCTCGTGACTCTTGTCGAAGGTGGCCGTGATATAGAACGCTTGATTCCTGTGTTTCAAAGTTGTCACAGTCCCGAGATCGGTTTGATGAATCCACTCCAACGTTACCATGAACATTTACGTCCAGTTCTCTTTCACGCGACCGAGCTTTCTGTTGGTTTTGAGACTTTGACCACCATGACTTGGGCTGTGGTGCTTGCTCATGTTGTGCTTCTGCTCCAACCTCCTGTTGCTGCTCAGACGCCAAATTACCCTCAAACCCTTGTTCCTGCTCCTGCTCTTCCTCATGGTGAGATTCAGATACGGGCTCAAGTTCAGGTTCTTGCGGTGATTCGGACCGTTGTTCAGGAAAGGGTTCGAAATCTGGCGTATTTTCAGGTATCGGCTCAAATTCAAATTCCCGTTCGCGTTCCAGTCGACTTGTTCGATTTGTTTGTCGCTGTTGCAAAATGTTCGATTCCATCTGTTCTCGGTTTCGCTGTTCTTGTCGTTGTTCTGCCCGATCCCAGGTACTGGATTCTGGCGCGGATTTCGGCTCGGGTTCCGGTTCCGGTTCCGGTTCATGTTGTTTCTCCTTCTGCGGCTCTCGTCGTTGTCGCTTTCGTGGCTCTGGACGAAACCATAGGTCGGATTCTTCTGGCTCGGGCTCAGGCTCATGTTGTGGTTCTGCCTCCTTTTCAGGTTCATCCCTTGATTCGGCCCTTGGCTCAAATCCAGCTTCAGACTCGGCATCAGACCCAGGCTCAAGCGCCAGTTCCGATTCTGGTTCGTGATTCAGTTCCGGGCCCCGTTCTTCCTCCTGTTCCGGCACTCGTCCCAAATCTTGTTCCAGTCGTGAACTTTGGCTGTGACGCTTTTCCGGAGACGCTCCACGCTCATGCGCTTCCTCCTGTTCGACTTCCTCCACCACCTCAGCCTCTCCCCTATTATCCCCCGTCGAATATCGATATAGCGAATCGTAACTGGGAATGGGTGCCCGTGGCGTAGTAGTCAAATTGGGGTTGACAGAATAGTCGGCTGTCCTATTATGACTTGATCGCTCGTCCGATTCCTGTTCCTGCTGACTTATTCGTAACGACCTGATCGTTTTGCTGATGTAAAAGCTTGTCGTGTCGCCATCGCGAGTATCCTCGTTTTGCGCTTCGTGTCCCTGCTCCTCGACATAGCTCGAGTTCTGCTGCATAGATAGTAGCGAATAAGGGTCTATCATGGTAAATTCTTCGCCTGGTAGCCTGGTTTCTGTTGGCTGAACTGGTGTATCCCTCGGTGTCGCATTGTCATCGTCCAGCTCCGATTCGATGTCGCTATGCGATTCGCCACCACCAAAGTCTGCGAATTCGACGTACTCGTCTCCATGCGAAAGCTCCGACTCCAGCTGAGGTGTTTCTCGACGCACTGGTTCCGGTCGCAGCTGCTCGACCCCGGAGGGTTGCGCTCTAGGTGCCCCGTTCCATCTTCGAGCGGCTGGTGTATCTTGAGGTGGGTTGAAGGAATTGTCCAGCCATAGGTCACCTTCCGACTCGTCGGGCCTAGGGGCATCACTCGAGGGAGCTCCAACACCTGTATTGCCCAAGATAACGTTTGATGGTACTCGTTGAAAAATGCGCTCGCGACGGATGTGTTCTTCAGATTGATCTCGATTTCGGTCTCGGTTCTGTTTGTCGCGACTGGATTCGGCTTGGGGCCCAGGCTCATGGTCGGAGTCGTCTTCTTTGAGCGCCGTAAGATCTCGGTCTATCAGGGCGGAAAACTCATTGTGCGCAATCGAATCCTTCCTCGGCCGGCCTCGCTTACTTCGCGCAGAGCCCGGACCCAGCAGACTAGGCTGTCTCACTGGCGAAGTACCCGATGTGTTCTTTCTCCGCTTTGGCGCACGACTGCTGGGCCCTGGTGTCAAGCTTATCCGCCGCTTTGTTCCTGATGTAAACCCGAGCTTGCTGAAATCGATGGTGACATCCGAATCCAAGACGTCCTTGGACGATGATCGTGCCTCGCGCAGTCGGAAACCGGGGGTCGCTGGTCGCATCGGACGAGTCGTCGTCTTTGGTGTCTCGGAGCGCAAGGCTGTCCCCGGAGTAGCTGTTCGTGGTGGCCTTCCGCGCGGCCTCGGTGTAACAAATTCGCCAAGTCGAGTAATCTCGTCGTCTCCGTCATCCTCGATACCGCGCAAGGGAACCGTAACCGATGTCGTCCTCTCTCTTTCGCGGATGCTGCGAGCGGTTGGCGTCGAGTGCTGAAACAGACGGCGACTAACACTGCTTCTTGAGGTGACTCTCGAGCTTTCGGCTTCGACGGTGACCAGCAAGCGCTGGGGCGATCGCGCGTCTCCAACGTCCAATTCGAACATGCGCTTTCGCGGCGTGCTTTCTCGGAGGGCTTGGACTCGCTGCGTTCGCGGAGTGGGCTGGTTCTGGTTTCTAGGGCGGCCGCGACGCGCCGACGCGGGTTGGCGGGTTGGGATCGCTGGAGTCACGGAGCGAGAGGCTGGTGTGGCGGCCGTCTCGAGGAGTGGATCCGTGGACGTCGAAGTGTCGTCGACCGACATCATGGACGCGTCTTCGTCCTCGTCCATGGCAGCCCTGGTTGTGGGCGCATGAGGCCCGGTGTGATGGTGGTGGTGGTGGATACAGCGCAAGTAAAGGAGTGGATGGTCAAGCAATAGGTAAATGTTAGCAAAGAATGCAGCAGAGGGCGCATGCGCATAAAAAAGCCTCTATCCAAAAGGGTGCGAATCTGAATGCTGCTAGCAATTGTTTACTTTGGCATTCCCCGTCGTTGTTGAGGTGACAGGGGCAGGTTTTGGATCCGTCGCCAAGCAAGAGCTGTAATTGCCGGCCAATGAGAACGTGACCGCGAACTGTCCCCCGCGGTTCGGCAAAACCCCGGTCTTCAGGGCAACTGGCAGGCAAGGCAGGCTGAGGATCGCTTTAATCAGGCACGGACCCCTCTCGCGCCGACGTCATCGCCTCGGCATAATGTTGGAGAGTCTAGAGATTCAGACTGAATGACCTTTGACTATCAGAAGATGTGCAACACCCAAGTCGAAATCATGCCGCCACATGTCAATACAATTCTCACATCACAAAGGGCGTTTACCATGGGGATATCAGTCCCATCAGAGGGCACATGCCCGTCTTTCTACTAAATCACACCGTCCCAACCCGGATTACTAATTCTACTTTTATCCCATTTGGAAAGAAACCATCATGTCGTGCAGTGACACTCCAAGGGCGGCCTGTGATGTTTATTCCCGATATCGCATTACGGCATGGGCGCACCCTTTACGCATGACGTGATCGTGCTAGCGAATGGCTTCATATTCGTTATACTTGGGGGGTTCTCTACCCCTTCCCAGCGTTAAGGGCCCGTGTAAGTCAAACTTGTTGAACAACTATAATCCACACATTGCTTTGAAATCATCACCATTTTTACTAATGTCCATACCCGTGAGGTCTTCTTCACCATTCTACTTGTGCTTAGTGTGATGTGAAGGAGAGGACTGTTGATTGTGAATATTCAAAGATATAAACCAGCTCGCATCACCCCCATCTTTTTGATTTGGAAGATAATCAGCAGCAGAAGCAGCGACGACGATACTAAAGCACCATCTTTAACACTCAAGACATTTCCCACTCCTCATTCCCAAACGATCACAATGGCCACCACCACCACCACCACCACCACCGTAGAAGACCGCGTCCCCCGCGGCGACGTCGTCGCCCCCCTCCACTTCTACGTCCCTCCCACGGACGGCTCAACCCCCTTCAACAACATCGACCCTCCCCCGGGTATTCCAGAGCGCAACTTTTCTTACCAAACCCTCCCCGTCACCATCCACGACATCCGCGGGCACGAAACCTCCTTCACATTAGACAACGACGCCTTCCAGATCCTCCAACATCTTCCCCCGTCCTCTGAGGAAAAGGAACAAGGCTCAAACTTCACCTCCGACGCCTCCATCACCTCCCTCTACTACCCCGAAGTCACCTCCCTGTTACTCAACACAATCCCCGACTCAAACAAAGTGATCATCTTCGACCACACAATCCGGCGCACCACCCCCGCTGCACCCAGGGGCCCTGTTCAGCGCGTACACATCGACCAAACTGCCTTCTCAGCCGCCCAGCGCGTGCGACGACATGCTTCCTCGCCTGAGGAAGCCGAGAAGCTACTGCAGGGACGGTACCGCATCGTCAACGTCTGGAGACCCCTAAACAAGGGACCTGTCGAGTCCTTTCCCTTGGCGTTTGCTAGTTCGCAGACGGTCAAGGACAAAGATATCGTGCCGGTGGAACATCGGTATAATGATGGGTATACCGGCCAGACGGCGGGGGTGCTGCATAATGAGGGGCAGAAGTGGCACTTTTTGAGCGGGATGACGGGGGATGAGAGGATCTTGTTGGAGTGCTTTGATAGTTGGGCTGGTACTGGCAAAGACGAGAAGGTGAAGGGGGGTAGGGTGCCCCATACGGCTTTTGAGGATCCGAGACAGAGGGCGGATGCGGAGGGGAGGGAGAGTATTGAGGTTAGGGCCTTGGTTTTTGGACCTTGAATTGGTGAGTGGGTGTCGCTTTGTCTTGGGGTGGTGATGCATGGAGGGTTGGGGTTTCTGGGTCAAGAGGTAATGTTTTGGTAGAGTTTAAGGGGCGGTTTTGCAGTTTCGTATGCAGATAGATGTCAACGTATTCGGGATATTCTTCTTTTGTCTTCGCTCTGTCGTTCACTTGGTAACTCTCAGTGATGTCTAGTTGAAATGACTGTCAGTCTTACTATAGTAGATCAGCTAACAAAATCCATCTGGCCACTCGCTATGTGGTGGGCGATTTTGACAACTTGAAGGGAAATATAGGCTCTGAAAACGCCAACGCGATGCGAAACGACACGCGGAAGACCATAAGGTAATGAACGAACCGAAAAGGATCTATAACGTGATACCTAATGCTAAAACAGCAGGTATGAAAGCATCGAATGCTCAAGTAGCACCTATAATAAAGTCCAGTAAGATTCCCTTAAACTCCGTAACCCCTTCAATGTATGCGCAACCCTTGATCCAGATCTGAACAAACGCCTCTCCATCCCTGCTTTTCTTCCTGCTTGTCATGGAGACAACACAGGCATCATCGTAAAGGGGTAAAACATCCAGTATAATATGTGAAGAACGTAAGTGCCACGGCGCTATGCACTCTCTTTCATCATGACGAACCACTTGTCGCCGACCATGCTCGTAGCTCTCGTCGAACCCCATTTCAGGACTATTTCTGACCCGCTTTCTCCGCTCTACCGCCTCGTCTCTAACCACCGCGGCCGCCGCGTCCCTTTCTGCTGCTGGTCCGGCTCATAGCCACGCCCCCGTTGGCGCTAGACTGTCTGCTCATAGAGACACCCCCAAGCGCCTTAGCAGGAGACTGATGGTGAGACGGAGTGCCCGAGTGACCACCCTTTGACGGGGTGCCGAGACCGAGACCATTGGTTGGCTCAGATCTCTCGGGCTCGACAGGCGCCTTGATCGGGGGAAGACCAAGACGCTCTCTGAGTTCGTTCTCCGACGGCCGCTCGCCCTGAACAAACGACACAAATCTGCGGTCCTTGATTGGGAGCGACACCGATTGGAGAAGCTTCATGCTTCCATGCTCAGTCTGTAGATTGGCACCCATGCCATTAAGCTGGTCGTACTGCTTCAGGGCCTGCATAACCATCAAGTCCCCGCTCACGTCGTCATGAGCCAGCGCTGCCGGTGTATTAAACTCTGCCTGCTTGGCATGGCCCTTAACGTATTGTGACGGGAAGGCAGGAGGCTGCTTAGGGTCCTGACTACTAGTCAAACGCTCAAGGTTACCGGGGAAGTCGAAGTTAGCGAGCATCTCCAAGCCCATGAGTTTGTCGTCAAAGTTGGGATTATTAGCCCCAATCTTGTTGCTGCGAGTAGCGTGCGACACATTCCTCTCCATCATCGGCGCCGAGGGGGCCGACTCCGAGTCGGGATCATCAAGGTCGCCGCTACCGGAAACACTGCCCTCAGGGGACGAAATTGGGCGGCCATAGTCATCGAACCGCGGCTTATGGGTGAGAATGTACTTGTGGGCCGCCAAAGCCGACTGGTTGTAGGTCATTGACAGTTCCTTGTCCGTGAACAGCTTGTCAATGCTGTAGATGGGGCCGGTGGTCTTGCGTTGGACCAGACGATCTGTCTGCCATAGGGGTGTAGTGCTGTTGGGGTCGAGTGCGCGGCGTTGTGGGGCTGGAGAACCGTCATCATCGTTCATGTTGCGCTTTCTCTTCTTGCCGTCCATGCCGGTCTCCTCCATTTCTCTGCGCAGGCGGGTGGCCCGCTTGGCATGTGTGCCTCCAGGGCTGGCTGGGTTTGTAATGCTAAATTGATTGGGGTGCAAGAGGAGCGCGGACGCATCCGCAATCTCGAGGGCCTCCTTCTCCTTGTTGAGCCTGTATTTCTTCGAAGTGATGATGTTGATCAATCGGTCACGGAGGGTTGAGGCAAGTGCCTTGTGTTCTCTGTTCGCAAGCTCCGTCTTATAGGCATGCGTGTTGAGGTATTCGGCGATCTTCTTCTCGTAGTCAAACTGTGGAAGGAACCAAGAGTCAGCATTGGCACCAGGACTGAAGGAGAGTTGGGAGGTTGTGACAGGGAAGACGTACTTTGTATTTGGTGAGGGCATAATCGCGTTGCTCTGCGAGATCCTGTACTTTCTCCATCCACTTGGCAAACTTGGGGCCAGCCATGTCAAGGATGGATCGCGGGACTCCATCGGGGTCGGTGCCATTGAGCTGATTGAGTCGTCTCTGGTCCTCTTCGAAGCTGTCCAAAGGTCGGTCGACATAGGGGTCGACTCGCATTACCAAACTGGTGTCAATCTGGATCTTCTGTAGCTGTTCTCGGAATGTCTGGTCTCTGTCCTTGCTCCATTTTTCGGAAAGGGTTGCAATACGCTCAGCGAGCATCTGGCGACGCTTGTCTCTCTTAGACTGTGACTGCGACTGGCCGGGTGGAGGGGAAGCGTTGGAGCGGCGATCAGGCCGACCGGGAGGCGCGTCGGCCATGGTAACGTCGGTAGAGGCCATGGCGAAGGGCCACTCCTATGTGTGTTGCTTGACTTGCTCGATTTCGAGTCTATACAGATCGAGTAGTATGAATAGGTGAGGGAAAGGCGAGTGGGTTGCAGAATGGGTAAAGTGCCACGGTGGTGCAGAGATTTGAGGCTGGAAGACTAGAAGTCAAGTGGACGACGGGATGGTAAGTGGCCCTCGTCCGCCGATGGACGGGCGCGCAGAAAGGTTACAGCGCAAAGGCGAAGAAAAAAGAACTGCTTCTGCTGGCCGAAGCGGATTTGGACATAGTCCTCGTACTTATGGTCTTTGTAAATTTTGTCGACAGCGAGACGTAAGGTGCAGATGGAGAAATGTAGGATGAATTGGGGTTGACAGAAAGATGAGCCGAAGTGGAAGGAGAATGCGGCAGCGGCACTGCAGGCAGAGCCAGAACAAGTCGGCGCACATCCGGCCACCGGCTTCACACAGGGTTCCTGGCAGCCCAGTGTTTACAGTGATGCAGCTGGAGCTCCACCGCACAGGCGCTGCAAGACGGGAGCAATCTACAGCAGGAAGCACGGCAGCGATAGCTGCCTGTGGGTGTGAGGCTCAAGCTGAGGTTACCTTAGTTTACTGTGGCTCGCCCACCACGATGTGGCTGACTTAACGCGGGCAGGTTTGCCTGCCGGAAACCACAACCAGATAGTCGACTTAACGAGTAGGGGGGGAAAAAAGACTCTTGGCGCCCAGAACCCCCCAAGTACTGGTACTTGTAAAAGATCATGGCAAGAGCAGTGTAAGTGAGAAGGTCTGTGCTTGTCCTCCTGTGCGGTTCGGGCTGTCCCTCAAGGGACCCGCTCACAGTGGAAAGTGGGGGTGAGCTGCACAAACAGCGGAGCAAGGTCAGGACGGACGGCAGCTGCGTGCGCGGGCAGGCAACTTCAGGGTGGGCAGCTGTCCCGTCGCATCATCGCATCCCGCTTCCCATTCAACAACCTCGAGGCCATTCCCCGAAACTTCACAAATGGACTGGAAGACGTAGACCATCATCATACACACAACCATGGAACACCTCTCGATAAACGATCAACCCCCACCGCCGCCCTTCCCTCAGGGCCCCGGCCAGCCAGGACCCGGCATGCCTGCGCCGGGACTCCTTGGAGGCGGCCGTCCTCCCCAGCCCCAGCAGTTGCCCGCGCAAATGTTCACCACAGCTGCCCAACTCCTCGACCTCACCGATAGTAAGAAGGAACATCGGCGACACATGTTTGGACTGGAAGAACTAGGCTGACACGAGCGGCGGGGTACCAACAGAGAAGCTAATGGTAGCATTGCGTGACGGACGAAAGCTCACAGGCATCCTCCGCAGTTGGGATCAGTTTGGTATGCCTCCATGAACCTACCTACCTACCTACCTCTCATGACAACACATGACCACCACCTACACACGCACGAACGAGCACAAGCAATGAGGAGGTGACCTGTGTTAACACGAACCCATTTCTTCCCCACCATACTAGCCAACCTAGTACTACAACAAACAAAGGAGAGGATATTCGTGCCTCCAGGCACGCAGTCACCCGCCCAGACCAGGGGGCTTTACGCCGACGTTGACCGGGGCCTCTTCGTTGTCCGCGGCGAGAACGTACTCCTTATGGGCGAGATCGACTTGGACCGCGACGACGACCCGCCCCCGGGCTACGACCTTGCCGACCTCGAACTGGTGCAGACGCTGGCCAAGCAGAAGAAGGCCGAGGAGAAGGCCAAGGAGAAGCGCAAGGTCAAGAAGCTTTCCACCATTGGCTTTGAAGGGGAGAACGTTGGCGAGGCGCTTCTATGAACGATATATCACGACATCGATACGCTTTTTACAAAATCCGGAACGAAGAGAGGGGAGGAGACGACCAAAACATTATCCTGCTATGATTCATACCCTGAGATGTGGAAAGATGGGGAGGGGTGTTGAAGGGAATGGGATGGGCGGTTGGAAGCAGAATATTGTGAAATGCTATCCGCCCCAAGCTGCGACTTTATACGAATGGAAGATCGCAAAAAGCCTTACACCAAGGTCGCCGAGAAAAGACAAAGTGTATTTAACCGTTACAGTATTAAACTCGACCAATTCGATGGACTGGCTCGAATTCAACCTTCTGGTCACTGTACTGACTATGATCATGTTTGAGCTAGGATAGCCCGCGAGAGATATCCCCAACTAACTTTTTCTACTAGGAACTATTCACATAGCCGGTACAAACCCATCCACTTCAACCCCCTCCCACCTCTCCGGGAAACGTTTCCCTTCATTCCCATCCCATCCACCCGCCATCATCGCCACCGCCAACAACAACGACGCCGAGTTCGGGAAATAAGGCGTTGGCACCCGCGACCCACCCACCGGATACCCAGCATCGTCAAACTGAAATATGGGATGAAGCAGATACTCAACCGCCTGCTTCGCATCCCCCAGTCTAAGCGCATTCATAGCCAATATCGAGAAATCCCACCCATACGACTCCTCCAGCGCCTAATACCGCTTGATATTCTCCGCCGTCTTTTCAAGGACACCCATATCCAACGACGGTCCACTAGCCGGCGTGGGGAGCAACCCATAATCCCCGCCATAGCCGGGTGATCATTCGTCCTCTTATTATCCGTCCACATGTCCGGTATACCCTCATAAATCGCGTACGTCCCATCGACCACCGGCAACGGCGCCAAGTTATCCCTTACACGCGTCCAACTTTCCGGGATAGTCTTGTTCTGCCTCTGCCTCCACCTGCACGCGACGTCCAGCCCAAAGCGCCAGTACGCCAGCTCGAACGTCGGGTTTATGGTGTTGTTGGGGTTGGTAGTCTCCGATACGGGATACATTGGCGGTCCCGAGTCGTAGTACCCCATCGACTCGTTAAACCAGGCATAGCTAGCCATGAAGTCCGCGGTAGCAGTTATCACCTCGTCCCACTTTTCCAGCGTAGTCCCATTAGGAAACCCCCTCCACTCCGTCTCAGCAAAAAACATCGGATGCGGCTGCTGCCAGATCAACAAGGAATTAATCTCCCCCGGCGCGCTGCGGCCAGTCGGATCCGTCATCTTTCCCCATCTCGCTCCCTTATATCCCTGCTCTCTAGCCCGCAAGACGGAAGAAGGGAGGAAAAGAGTGTAAGTGGAAGGTAAGCTGCGCCAAAAGAGGGGGAAATGGCTCCATCGCGCGAAATGTACGCTGTTCCAGAGGACCATTTCGAGGTGGAATTTACCGTACCAGCCGTTGTTGACTAGGCCGGATTCTTGCGGGGGGAGGGAGGAGGCGTGATTGACTGCTAGGAGGTAGAGGGAAAGGAGGATGCGGCGTTGGAGTTCGGTGGCGGAGGTTGTGATGTTGGTGCTGGTGGGGGATGACGATGATTTGGACCTGATGACGCGAGAGAGATTGACGAAGGCGCCGGTTATCCAGTACGTGTTCCACCAGATTTGCGTTCTGGCTAGTAATATGGTGAAGGAAGCCGTCATGGTGGTGGTTATGCTGGCGTTAGTTGTTGCATCCAAGTCTAAAGGCTCAGGTGAAAAAGTAGCTGTAAGCCGCAACCTTCTTGTTGCTGTCGTTTTCTTCTTTTTGCTGCTGTTCATCCTAAGGAAATACCGATGAGTTCCCTCAGCCGGACCAGTCACCGTTCCTTCTCCCCCTTCCCATTTCAGCGTGAGAAAGTATGTCGTCTGGCCCAAAGAGTGCTGGATCACAGCGGAGTAAGGGGATGTCTGGCGCTGCAAGACGGTCGTGTGCTTGTCTGTTGCGTTCCACACGCCGACGAAGGGGGCGTCGAACTTGTTCCGGTCGGAAAAGGGGAAGTCGAAGAAGAGACCGAGCCCTCCATCACCGCCGGGGGATCGAGGTTGAAGCAGCTTGTAATCAACCTCTATCAAGACGGTGTCGGAGTCTGGATCGACCGCTGTATTTACAGAGACGGGAACGCCTTTGTAAACAAACGATGACCTTAAGACTCCTGACCAAATATCGAGTGTCTGCGTCTTCTGCTGCAGGTCTGTCTCCGTGACGTTCTTTTTATCACTATCAGGAAAGGCAAAGCCAATACTGCCCAGGTTGATCCGCTGTGGATTCTGGATAAGCCATTGCGAGATATCGTTCTAGGCCGGATTAGGGCGTGTTCGGTGCCCCGTTTTTGGGACTTAGAAATCTTCCAAGTCAAAATTTCCAAGTCCTGTTCGATAGCACCTATAAGATTTCTGGGGCGAAAATGCACGAAAATCTGGTCTTAGAAATTTAGAGCCCCATAATAGCTATCTAACTAATTAAATTAACGTATTCTTTCGGAAATTCCAAGACCTAATCTCCAAACCTCTAAACCTCTAGAAATAGACTCGGAAATATATTTTTTAACCTTTTTTAACCTTTTTAATCCCTAAAATCCAAATTTCGAAACTACGTAATTCCCTCATCGTTACTATATCTTTTTTATCTTTTTCTTTACTATAATTAATACCTTCGTTAACTATTACCGTAAATATAAAAAGCGGGTTATAATATTCACACTACTTCTCCTCTTAATATATATAGTATTATTAGAACTAAGAATCCTTATAAATATCGGTTTAATTAGAGGGTTTTAATATAGCTTCGCAACTACTAGGCGGCTATTTAATAAGTATAAGGGTAGATTTAAATAATTACTTCGTATAAGAAAACATACGTTTTATACCCTAATTATATAATTTTAATACTATACTAATCTTACCGGCAATTAAATTATAATTGTATACGAAAAAGTAATAATCTTCTTATTTATTATTATATAAGGTTTAACCTTTTGGATAGCTATTTTTACATTCGACCGCAATTTAAATACTATTTCGAAGTTAGTATAATAAAAGAATAATTTATTATATACAATATTTATTTACTAAATAAAATAAAGTATTTTATAATATTTTGAATACTTATATAATTTTTACTAATTGAAAGATTAAATTCCCTAAACTTATTATACCCTATTAAATAGAGAAGGATCCAAAGGTATTCCTATACTTTCGAAAAGTATTGGGTACTTTCGATAGTTCGCATTTTAAAATCCGACCCCTAAGTAATAAAGTAAAGCTATAGTATAATTATAAAGGAAATTATTTAATTAATATTCTAGTTATATATAATTTTACTAGGCGGTTATTATTTATAATACCTAATTAAGAAGGCTCTACTAACGATATAAGGGTCTTAAATAATACCTTTATTTAGAAGGAGGGGGGGTTTCGTATCCCTCAAAATTAGTATTATTTCGCCGACGTTAAGTATAATAGTACTTCTAGACTACTAATACCCTATTATAATATATAATATTATCTATAAGAGTTTACTAAAGCTAGGCTAAAACCTTTAATACTAAAGGAGTTATATAACCTCCATTATAACCAAAAAAAGATCATTATTAAAAAGGTTATTAGTTGGTTGAAAGGGACGTTTAAAATCTACCGGTATTCGCGGTCTCTACCTATCGAAATTTAGGTAAAAGTTATTATCGCAATGTCGGCGATCCTAAATTAGTTGCTCGAATATAACGATTTTTTTAATATTTTTAACAACTATATAATTAAGAAGGTTATAATTCTAAAGGAGATTATAATACACGAAAAGCGGCAAATTCGTACTATAGATCTTATTGTTAGCGATACGTATCGAAATTCGCGTAAGTTTATAAATATTAAGCGCAACGGCGGCGTAAATAGGTATATAATAACGGTCTATTCTAATATTACGAAAAGAATATAGAAGAATTATTACGAGGAATTTAAAAATAGAAGAGAAGTATAAAAATTTAATTATTAAGAAGATTTAATTTAATAATAGGGGGGGGGGGGAAGAAGGGAGGAAAGGAATTAATTTATAAAATTAAAATTATCGAATAAATAATATAATCCAATACTTAATACTTAAACTACCCTTCAAATCGAATAAATCTAATAAAATTGTATTTATCTAACTATAAATTTAAATTGCTAGATTTATTTTCTAGAATACGTAAGATTGAATATTTGAAATCGAATGTAAATATTAGAAATTTATAAAATATTTTAGATTTTAAATAAATATATTTAATATATTAAATTATACTAGTGCTATTTTAATATCCTGCTATCCTTACTACCTTAAATCTCAATACTACTTTTAATACTTATATTTATTGCAAAAGTACACCAAATTTTATATAAATTAAATACATCGATTTAATTCAATTAAACGATTAAAACGGTATAAATTTTATATATATACAATCTTTTTTAATAATTTTATATTATTAAAGAAAAAGCAGATTAAAATAATAAGATACGAAAATCCGGGGTTGCCCTACATTCTGCTATAGATCCTCCGTTTAGTTTATAAATTATATTATTAATAGCGCTATAATTTTAGAGGTTTGAATATAGTACTAGATTAGAGTATAAAGTAGGATCGATAGGAAAATCTCTATTAAACTCCCTATTTAAATTTTACAACCCTAACCTTTTTACCTCTATCTTTCTATTTAACTCTTTAACTTTAATCCTTTTCTTAATTTTACAAAAGTATACTATCCTCTTACTATTAGATAAACCTATAAACCGTTTCGCCTTTATATCTAATTCCTCCTATTTATAAAACGTATATTTAATAACTTCCTCCTCGACCTTATCCTCCTAACGATTGCGAAATAATTTAAGGGCGCGATTAAATTATATACCAAATTATTCGCTAATAGGCGGGGTAACTACGGGCGTAATAGGGGTAAGCGCAGGGCTATTTATAGTTTCGGTAAGGATACGAATACTTTTGATAATAGTATTATTAATAGTTTTTTTCCTTCGCTTCTTAGGGTTAACGTTAAAAGCGGCTACCTTCCGCTTTCTATTACGAATATAAGCTAGAATAGGGAATTCCTCCTCTAAATTGGTCTCCTCGTTAGAGTTAAAGTTGATAGGCGGGGTAATAATTACTTCTTTCGCGTTTAATAATATTCTTATAGTTTTAACGTATTTACTAGTAGTTCCCTAATTTTTAGTAAACGCTTCTTCTATAAATTTATAATAGGGAAAACCTTTATTTTTAAACTATTTAAAATTAAAATAAGCCTATAGACCTCTAATTAATTACTTATATAGATCTATATTATATATTACCGATAACTAACCTTAATAATAGTATCTTAAATATCGTTAGTTGCGGTAATAGTACCGGTATTAAAATTAAAACCGAATTTAAATATATATACGTTTTTAATTTAAATCTAAAAATGCTATTTATAACGAAAATAATCGATTTTATTATATACTTAATTTATATTAAGCCCCCTTTCGAATTATTTAGCGAATTTATTAATAAAATTATTATATACTTACTCTTTATAACCGTTCTAAGAAATTAATCTACTCTCTACAACACCCTTTAAAGGGTAAATAATATAATTTCTTATTTACTACTCTATACCTAATTTTCTTTTTAATTTTACCTCCTTTATTAGACTACTAAAATTAAAACTAGGATTAAAACTAAGTAAAAATATAAATCGAAGGAATAAGAAAGGAGGGTTAAATAGAAGAGGAGGTATATTAACTAGGCTAGGATAATTGGTTATTATTTTATAACTCGGCCATTATTACTAAACGAATTAGAAGGATAAATTTTAAAGCAAAAAAAAAGGTTTTACTTTATTAAAAGAAAGTATAAGAAGGGTATATATAATTAAGGGGAAAAGTACGATTTTACAATAATAAATATTAGTCGATATTTATTTATATAATAATTTAGTCGACTTATATATTTAAAATTTCAAAATTTAGATTTCCGGGTATTCGAATAAGTTCTGGAAATACCTTCGGAAATAGTCTTGGCGACGAACTAGCAGACCCACAACGTAACGGAATTTGCCGCTAAAATCCATTTCCGAATAGGCCAGCTAGCTCTACTATCACAAGGTTAGCCTATATTGCATATACTAGTAACAGTAGCTCTCTAAGACTCCTGTCACCATTATCGGTTAATTAACTATATCTCCCGCTATAGACCCACTAAGGGTTTATAGCTCGAGTCCTATAAAGGCCTATCTCCCGATCGCACCTCTATACTCTTCCCTTTCTTCCCTCGTACAATTACGTATATCAATCATCTATATCTAACCTTTTGCCCTTTTCCCGTAATAATTAATTATACCTTTTAATTATTATATTTACAATATAAACCCATCTTTTATCGCAATTATTTTTCGTTCGCGTACGTATAAAGATCGCTTCGTTACGAATCGCTAAGCCCAATACCCCCCCCCCCCCCAAATATTAATAGTCGTAATTACAACAATCGCCTAATTAAAATTCTAAACCTCCCTTTATTAATACGTAAAGGAAAGTACTCTTTATTTAATAAATAAGGGATCGCTTCGTTTTAATTACTTTAAATAGTCCTAATAGCGGACCTTCTTATTAAATAATCCTAATAACGGACCTTTACCCCTCTTCTATTTTAAATAATTATTTCTCTTTTATTTTATACTTTATAACGATAATAATTCCGCCCTTTTCTCTTTAATAGTAATTTTAATAGCGGTAATCTCTTTAACTTCGTAGTTCCTAAGGCTAGCGCTTTTAATTTAAATTTATTATATTCCACCTTTAACGAAACCCTCGAAATTAAATTCGATATTATAATTTACTATACTACGCTTCTTAAAATTCTTAGAAATATAGCCCTTACTAACTTCCTTAAAAGCTTTAATTAAGAAAATAGCTTACCTATTCCTCGTAAATACTTCGAAAATACGGCCGTTATTACTTATTACCCTACTTTCCAATCTATTGTTATACCTTTTAATCGCTTTTATTATACTAATTTCGTATTTTACAATAATATTATTAACGATTTTAAACGTTCTAAAGAAGAATTTAAAACCGCCCACTAAATAATTAACAACGTTTAATCTAATTTCGATTAAAAGAATTTCGATTACGTTAACTTTAAATCTATTTATAATATTTTATTCGTAGAATATAATACCCTTAAAATATAAGCTTCTTCTTCTTCCCCTATTAATAATACAATTATAAAAATAGTTATATCCTCCTTTCTTTACTAAATAGTAGAGAACCCGCCGATTTTTACTAGTAAAGAGATTAACGACCCCGCTTATAAATATAAAATCTTTAAGGCCTAGTATTTCCGAATGTAATCCTAATAAAAATACAACACTATTCTTTATTTATTTAAGGACATTAAGATTATTCGTACTACTATACTTTTAAAATTTAAAATCTTATTTAATATTTAAAATAATCTAAACGTAATTTAATCAGACCCCGATAAAGTAAATTAATATTAGAAAATAAGCGTTAAATTTATAAAATATTTAGTCTTTCGTTTCTAAAATATAAATTTTAAAATAGACGCTAACCGCCGTTTATAAAAATTATATATAAAAAATATATCTTTCGTAAATTTCGAATTTAAATTAACTAATTTAATAAATTTCTATAATTTTAATAATTTAATAAAAGTTTATTATTTCTAGAATAAAATTAATAAATATTTCCGTAATACTTTTATTTACTACAACCTTCCTCCTAATAACGATTTTAAACGTTAATTCGAAATATATTATAACATTACTAATAATTTTAAAAACGCAGATCATCGCTAAAAAATAGTAAACTACTTCTTTAACCCCGGTAATAGCACTAGTAATAATAATAGTAGCGGAGGTCGCTCTAACGCTAAACTTTCTACTAATAACGTCCTTATTAACTAAGGCGGTAATAAAATAAATTTAAACGCCATTAATCTCGTAATCTTTATCTATAAAAATATTTTCAACTAATATTCTTATAATAGTTTCTACCGTCGTTATAGTAAGCCCGGCTATATTACCTACGACTATACTGCTTTAATTAACTATAATTCCTAAAGCCTTTAATATTCCGCTAGCAAAAAGTTAAAGAATAAAAATCGTAGTAAAAATTATAATTAAAAATAAATTTACGCCGCCGATACTACTCCAATTACTTCGGCTACTCTAATTACCGAGCCCGCTATTAGTAAAAAATATTATAATAATTAAAAAAACATTTAGCTTCTATATATAATTGCGTATAAAAGCTTAGCCGGGTTATATTTAAAAAACAAATTTTAAATTCTACGGAATTAAAGGGTTTAAAAGAAATTAAAATTTAATTATTAAATAATTCTACTTCCCCAAATTTAATACTTTTATCCTCTTATATTATAACCCGTTCGTATAAAAACTATTATATTACCTTTATTAATAGCGGTTATTCTACTTTCGTATTTATTAATTACTCTTTTATCGTTAAAAATAACCTTCCCTATTTCCGGTTATTAAAAATAAAAAAGTTCGTTCTTACTAACGGAATAATTAAGGGTATTATTTTTAAAGGAATAATAATTAAACTCCGGATCGGCCTTTACGAAGAAACGATTACCTTTTTAATTTATAATATCTTTAAAAAATACCTAATTATCTTAAATTTCCTATAAATATAATATTATCGGCCCAAAATCGATTATAAATAATATAATATATACTTTAACTATACCGCCTACCGAAGCCGCTACTTACTAACGGATTTCCCTAAATACTAAATAATAATATTTAAAACCCTTATTAACCGGGTCTTAGTAGCTTCCGTCCGCCCAACCCCTTTACTACTAATTAAAAAGGAAGAGACTGAATTTCCTTCTCTAATTATTAAAAAAGAAGAATTTCGCCCTTTAATTATTAAAAAAGAGAAGATTAAAAAATTGTAACGGAGCCCACTCTAAAACCCTTATCCGCTCCTAAATTCCTTCCTACCGTTATTAAACCTAAAATCGATCCTAAAACTAGTTACTATACGGTCCCTACTCCTATTAAAACGTTAATAGCCTAGAAAGCTAAATCTAAAATTATTATTACTAATACTACCACTCTCCTTATTAAAATTAAAAGCCCCGTATTTTATAAGCCCTATATATATATAAATAGCCGCCGTATTTTAATTAGCGCAAATCGCCCCTAATACTACTATTTTCGTAAACCCGATTATAAATTCAACCTTAATAATATTAGGGCATTTAATATAACCGTATTTAACTTTATTTATAAAAAGGAATAACTATAACCGTACGTTACAAATTATATTAAAATCGAAAGGCTAGTAACTATAATAAATCTTTAAAATTTAAATTTAACCGAGGAAATAATTAATAATATTATAAAAGGCGATAGAAGGAAATATAAAGAAAATCTACCCCCTACGCTTCATAACTTCATTAACGAAATAATTAATATTTATACTTCAAAAAATACCCGAAAAGCTATAATCCTCACTAAAGTAATTAACCTTACTAGAAATCTCGAAACCGACGCGCCCGTATACGAAGAAATTATTTAATAAATATACTTAACCAAAATCAACGAGGAGGATATAAAGAAATTTTTCGATAAGGTAGACCGACTATTAAAAACTAAAGAAGAAATTATCGAAATTTTAAACTATTTTAAGGAACGGAAATATATTAACGAAGTCGCCGCTTTCCTACCCTCGCTAACGGAAAAAATCCCTCCCTATCGTTTATACGATTATAAAATCGAATTATAATTAAAAAAGTAACCTCCTAACGTACGGTTATAACGTATATCACCTATAAAAATTATTATTATTAAAAAGTAAATCGATAATAATTTAAAGAAGAAATTTATCCGGTTATTATAATTTATAGCCACCTCCCCTCTCTTACTAATTAAGAAACCCAGTAGCGGAATTCGCATTTACATAAACTACCGTAGTATTAATAACGTTATAATAAAAATATATTATCCGCTACTACTAATTAAAAAAACCCTTAATATAATTTATAAGGCTAAAATCTTTACGAAATTTAATATTATTACTATATTTAATAAAATCCGTATTAAAGAGGAATATAAATAGTTCACCGCCTTTATTACCCGCTTTAACCTTTATAAATCTATTGTATATCTATTCGGTTTATAGGGCGCGCCGAGAACTTTCTAAAATTATATTAACGACGTTTTATATAATATCCTTAATATTTACGCTACCATTTATTTCGATAATATCTTAATTTATTCTAATAACGAAAAAGAGTACGAAGGATATGTTAAGGAAGTCTTATAAAAAATAATTAAAGTAGGACTCTAAATCGATATTAATAAATACGAATTCTATATATAGCGAATTAAATATTTAGGTCTTATTATTACCCTAAGTAATTTTAAGATAAACTTAGAAAAGGTCTCTATAATTACAATATAAGAAGTTCTAAACTCTAAAAAATCATTCTAACGCTTCCTAAAATTTACTAACTTCTATTATCATTTTATTAAATATTTTTCTATTATCGCCGGCCTATTATACGAATTAACTAAGAAAATAACGGGATAAGAATAGGATAAATAGTACTAGAAATCTTTCGAAGTATTTAAAAAGGCTTTTAATAGTAGACTTATTCTTCGTATTTACAATTAATTTAAATAAACCATTATAAAAATAAATATTTCTAATTAGGCCTATAGTAGTACGTTATTACAATACGATAATAATAATATCCTTCGCCCCGTCGCCTATTTTAACTAACAGCACTCTTTAACTAAATATAATTATAATATTTACAATAAAAAGTTATTTACTATTATTAAAGTATTAGAAGAATAGCGCCCCGAATTAAAAGGAATATAATAATTATTTAAAGTCCTTACGGATTATAAAAGTTTAAAATCCTTTACCGTTAATAAGTAATTTACCCCCTAATATATATAATAATCCTAATTTCTCTCCCGATTTAACTTTATAATTAAATACCGACCGGGTTTATTATAAGTATACTCCAACGTTCTAAACAAGAAATTAGAAGACTTACTTAAAGATAAAGCCGATAAACGGCTACTAATTAGAAATAAAATTTTATTCAATTATAATATCTTCGTTAATAGAACTTTCGTTTTAAAAAGTGGAAAAGAGGTTATTAACGTCGGAACCAAATATATTTACAACTTAAAAATAATAAATAATAAATTTACTAACAATTTAATTATAGAGAGTTATAAGAAGTTAATATTTTTATAAGATTTATTCGCTTATTTATCGGACCCCGGTCGCTACGTATAATTTAAAGAAGTAAAAAATTATTTGAAAAAATATTTTTCGTTAAATATAGGGTAATATAAAGACGAATATACTTTCGAAGTACCGTTATTATTAACTTTAACGATATTAAACTTTAATTCTAATTCCTTCGCTATATATATAATTCGCCGTCTACTAGTTACCCGGGTCGTAAAAAAACCTATTCGTTACTCTCTTAATCTTTTTTCTAATTAAAGATATTTAATACCGTTAAGGCCTACTATAAGGCCTACCTACCGTATACTAAATCTAAACCGTTACAATACTCCCTTTATAAATTTTTAAAACCGTTAGTAGTACTTTTCGTACTATAGAAAAATATTTCTATAAATTACGTTATCCCTTTAACGCCCTATATACATTAGAAATAGGAGTTTAAATACGTAGCCGTTGTCGTTAACTATTTAATAAAAATACGATACTTTATTCCTATAATTAGCTTTACGGCCGAAGAATTAGTAGACCGGTTTATTAAGAAGATTTATAATATTTATAATTTACCGGACTCTATTATTTTAAATTATAATTCCTAATTCATTTTATAGTTTTAAAGAATTTTATCCTCCCGTTTAAAAATAGCTCTCAAACCCTCCTCTACGTTCTACCTAACTATTAACAGTTAAACGGAATATATTAATATAGAAATAGAGAAATATCTTCGTTTTTATATTAATTGGGCGTAGGATAATTAAGTAAATTAATTCCTAATTGCGGAATTTACTAATAATAATCTAATTTCTAAAATAATAGAAATATTTCCTTTTTTTACTAATTATAATTTTTACTTTCGGATAAGCATCGAATTAGCAAAGCTATATCCGCTAAACCTATTAATTTAATAGTAAATAAAGTATTTTAAAATTAATAAAATAGCCGACCATTTTAAAAAAGTATTAAAATATATTACGGACTAAATAAAGTAAATTTAATAATAATATAAAATTAACGCTAATATTTAATAAATAAATACCCTAAAGTATAAAGCGGGAAATAAAGTCCTATTTAATACGGAAAACTTCGATACCGGCCGCCCATACGTAAAATTCACCCCCCTTTATAAGGGCCTATTCGAAATTATTAAAACGGATAATTATAAAATTATATTTAAATTCCCCGTTAATATAAAATGTAGCCCGACTTTCTATATTAATAAAATTAAACTATAGGCCGAAGTAAATATCCCGGGTTAATTAGAAGTATAAGAAAAGGATATCTATACGAATTACAATCGTAATATAAAGAAGATTAATAATAAAAAAGATTTAATAGAATAAAATTTTATTAAAATTAATAATTACCGTAAAATAACTAACGGTCGTTAAAAGTATTTCGTTATTTAAACACTACCTTATTAACTTTTATAATAATTACGTACTAATATAACTATGTCTCTTAATATAATACGGCAATTTTACGAAGTATACCTAGAAGCTCTAATACCCCTAAATTAGTTAGCGGCGGAGCAGAAGCGGAGGAGGACGCTAGAAGAAATAGAAGAGCCGGTTATAAAAGCGGAAGCTCCGCGAATAAAGTACGAAAGAAAGTCGCTACAATTAGCGGCCATAGAAGTTTTTTACGGTTAAACTAAATATTTAATAAGGTTATTTATTATTTTATATAATTTTAATTAATTATATAGCTTCTTTTAGTCCGAAGAAGTATTATAGGGTTAGCTTATATTATATATACTAGTAATAGTAATTCTTTAAGACTCTTATTACTATTATCGGTTAATTAGCTGTACCTCCCGCTATGGACCCACTAGGGGTTCATAGCTCGAATCCCATAAAGGCCTATCTCCCGATCGCACCTCTACACTCTTCCCTTTCTTCCCTCGTGCAATTACGCATATCAATCATCTACACCCAACCTCTCGCCCTCTTCCCGTGATATCTACGGAAATCCTACTTCTGAAAGCCCATTTCCAGGTCCAAAAACGGGGCACCGAACACGCCCTTAGGCTGGGTGTAGGACACCAGTCTGTCGTGAGTCCACCACTGCAAGCCGGTGAAGTCATCGATAGATGTCTGGTTGGGCGTGGTGGGTACTGAAGTTGTGCCAGCCCCATGTTGAAACCGTGGCGTAGGGCTTGAAGGTCTGCAGGCCGGTGATGTCGGCGCCGAAGGCAAAGTTGCCATTTCCTACTTGTAAGAGGGTGGAGTCTGAGCTGGCGTTCCGTCGGGGGTTGTAGGCTTGGACTACTTTTTGTCTTTGGTGGGCGGAGATTTTGGCCTCGGCTAGGCAGGGGAGGAGGAGGATGAGGAAGGTAAGATGCCGCATTGTCACTTGTACATACCTTAGCTCACTTGAGCTATCTGATACTCACAGCCATAGTCCTAGGGATATCTTCATGATACCTTATACTTGGGAGGTGTAGTTTCTTTCTCTGGGTTGAGGTCAGTCGCTTCATCTTGGCGGACACTTCTCCTCATCTATCCGGGCACTGCCATAGGGCAAACCGTGGATCGTCAACATGGAGAAGCCACCATTAGCCTGTCCACCCGGTAGTCTGGGGAAGGTGAGGGGGGTTGCTGTCCCGAACAGGGCAAAGATGGTCACATAGAAGACATTTAGCCATTATCTCCGGCTCCTGTTATCCCCAAGGTCGTTGATTGCGGGGGTGCGTTGGTGTTGTTGGATGAAGCAGCTCGGTGGAAGATCTCCCGACCGGGCGACGTCGACCATTCCAGTGCAGCATGTCTTGCTCACCATGAATGATGAACCATGCGACGACAACTATTCCCATGGACAACAGTACGGCTGGTCCCGCACAACGGAATGCCCGAGATGAATGGCAGTGGATGTTTCCATCCGATTTGCCATGTGCCGTCGATCCGCGATTCGGAACTTCCCATGCTCCACCGGATGGAGGCTGTGTGTGGATGTGTTCATAGCCAGATGGATCCTTCAGCCACTCTTCATCAAAATGAAGACAGCTCTAAGCCTCTGGCAGTTGTTGGAGGAAACTGAGTGACAATACCATGTGACAAAGCATGGTGATGATGAAAATGATTGCCAATGACAGAATAAACCCAGGCCTTCATTCTGGCTGTTAAGGTACGTTAGGTAGCTAAGATCATGATGTGGGGATGTTGTTCTGAAGAAGAAGCATTGATAATTCGGATCCTCAAAAGTGGAAGGTCATGAAAGTTGCCGGCCGCTCTTCGAAGGTTGGAATGGGCGGCCGAGACCCTTCAAACCAGTGGAGCCAGGAACCTGAACTGAAGTGACCCCACTACCGACGAACCTAATGCGGGGACATGGCAGGCGCTAAGAGCTTCCCGACTGCCCCTGCCCAGCTGCTGTGCCATCAAAGGGGCCGCCTGTGATTCGCTGCTGCCAGCGCGAACTTGACTTGTCGTTGTCAGGTCGGGCGCATCCCTCAAGGTAGGTAGGTAAACAATTAAAACAAGCCCGTGTCTCTCCCTCGCCCTTTCAAATGTCCTTAACAAACACCCAACCTCTGCTTCACCCCTTATATCAACATACGGCTGGTTGAAAAGTCGAATTAGCGCGATTTGGTCTCAATCTTCCAGCATCCGGTATCTGGCGCATTTCCTTGTATCGGTACGTTGTTCGCCTCTCCACGGTCATGCGACAAGGACCCTTCCTGTTGCCAACTCAGATGTCACCCGCCAACAAATGACATATCAGCTGTACACCTCCGCTTACTCGTGCAACCACTTGTCGCAGTTCACCCAACATCCTTCCGAGCATCTCCAACATTTTGGCCGTCGCCATGAGCTCCTTTCTTACGACCGTGTACGTTGAGCCCTCCCCCTTTTCCCGCCCTTTACGAGCCCATCACCGAAGCTTGGCGATCCGATGACGTAATTGGGAAACGAAGCGAGGATGAGCCCGCTCGCCGTCGCATCCATCTCCTTTCTACGTGGCCGGACACAACGCATAATCGGGGACGCCATACGAGCTCTAGAACAGGCAGAGATGGAAAATTGGGTGGAATAGCTGCTAACATGGTTCTACGGTAGAAACCAGCGGACGCGCAACCAGTTCCGACCCCGCGCCAGCGGCAAGGGCGGTGCGACCAGCTACCAGCTGCGACAATATGCCGAAGCAACACTTGGCGGAGGTAGTTTGCGAAAGGTGGTGAAGCTGCCTGAGGGTGAAGATGAGAACGAGTGGTTGGCTGTAAACAGTGAGCTTCAACCCTGCTGACCCAACCTGTCTTGCTCAGGGGCATGCGCTAACCAGTCGTGCTAGTGGTGGACTTCTACAACCAAATCAACCTCCTCTATGGCGCCATTACCGAGTTCTGCTCTCCTCAGACCTGCCCCGAGATGAAGGCGACGGACGAGTACGTTCGATTAAAGGCTTATACACGAAGACCAACACGCTGACAGAGTATAGGTTCGAGTACTTGTGGCAGGACACGGAGAACTACAAGCGACCGACCAAGATGCCTGCTCCCGCCTACATCGAGCAGCTCATGACCTGGGTTCAGGGCAACATTGACAACGAGGCCGTCCTACCAAGCAGGATTGGAGTTCCGTTCCCCAAGTCCTTCCCGGCGCTGGTCCGTCAGATCTTCAAGCGCATGTACCGCGTTTACGCTCACATCTACTGCCACCACTACCCCGTCATCCGCGAACTAGGCTTGGAGCCGCATCTCAACACCAGCTTCAAGCAGTATGTGCTGTTCATTGACGAGCACAACCTGGCAACCGGCAAGGATTTCTGGGGGCCTCTAGGCGACTTGGTCGACAGCATGTTGCGCAGCGACTAAACGACAAAATCTTTTATGGCTTTGGCATTGGCGCATGGGTATTTGACAGGGCTAAGCAGGTCGGCGTTTAGGTTGGGCGCGGATGGTTTCCATTACAGGCATTCGTTTGGTTGGTATGGCGGGCTGGCGACTATGGACTGACAAGGGATGGAGGTACTACGGAATTCAGGAAGGGCGGCGGCGCATGGTTTTGGTGGCGCGTAATGGGCACCGGGATCTCTTTGATTTTTCGTTGTAGAGAGGGACAGGAGCCTCTCCTGGAAATAGACGCTTTTTAATTCCACAATGCTGCAAGATCAAAATCGTCAAACTTCACATGAAGTTTCATGTCAATGTTCAATCAAGGATGCATCAAACAGTCGGGCATGATGCGCAGACGGGATGGCACCGATAACCTTATCGGCTTGCCCCACTTAGCACGGGCAGTTCCGGAGAGAAAGCAGAGAGAAAGCAGCACTGGGCAGCTGGCGGGCTAAAAAGGGCTTGGCAGAGGTAACGACGGACGGCGCAGCGGGCAGGTCCAGGATTTTGCAGCCTGAGGCAGACACGATTTTGCCGAGCGGCTCCAAACCCACCCGTTACTTTGACAAAACTGATACCGGAGCTTGACTTCACGACATCGAGGTTCCCCGTCCACCCGCATCATATCCCACACGCCCATCATGTTGTCGCGACAGGCCCTGCTCCGCCCCGCGCGGGTTATCAACACCCAGGCCCGTACCTACGCCGCCGCCGCCGCCGCCTCCAGCAAGGTCAAGGCTCCCGTCGCCCTCTTCGGTGTCGACGGCACCTATGCCACTGCTCTGGTACGCCCTCGAACCACGACGTCACGGCCAATTGACTAGTCCCTGAGCTCCCGTGCTCGTGGGGTTCTGTCGATTGGAGCTCTCACCCCCATAAAACCGAACCGACGATCGAAAGCAATGGATGGACTGGAGATATAGCAGAGAGCTAACTAGTTCCCTGCGTCATTTACACATGATATAGTACACGGCCGCCGTCAAGACCAATGCCCTCGAGCCTACCGCCAAGTCCATCACCGGCCTCGGCAACCTCTTCGCTAAGGATCCCAAGCTCGCCCACATCCTCGCGACTCCCACTCTCTCCCCCGCCGACAAGAACGCCATCATTGCTGAGCTCTCCAAGAGCGCCGGTGTCACTGGCGAGACCATCAAGAACTTCCTTGCCACCCTCGCCGAGAACAACCGCCTCGGCCTCCTCCCCGGCGTTGTCTCCAAGTTCGGCGAGCTCATGAGCGCCTCCCGCGGTGAGGTCGAGATGGTCGTTACCAGCGCCCAGGTACGCTCGCTCTATTCCGTTACGTCATTTGGTGGATGGGAGAAGGATACGAATGAGGATGGAGATTACGAGGATGATGACGGAAGGGGATTCGAGCTTATGGGAGGAATCACGACGACAATGATGACGACGACAATTGTACTGGATTTGGGCATAGGCGGAAGCTCTAGTTGGGATTGGGGGGATCCTGGATGAAGCGCGAAACACAAAAAGATGGGAAACGGAAGTGCTAACGAAATGCTGAACCACCACCATATAGCCCCTCGACAGCAAGACCCTCAACCGCCTCGAGTCCGCTGTTGCCAAGTCCACCTACGTCGGCTCTGGCAAGAAGCTCAAGGTCACAAACAAGGTGCGTTTATCATATCTCACCCTCCGAAAACCCGGCAGAAATAGAGCTATACCCCCGGCTTTGGCACATACTTACATCTGACCCAAACTTTGAACAGGTCAACTCCGACATCATCGGCGGCCTCGTTGTCGAGATCGGCGACCGCACCATCGACCTTTCCGTCTCCGGCAAGCTTGCCAAGATGAACAAGCTCCTTAACGATGCCCTGTAAATTCTATACTATTTTCCGAGTTTCCTAAGAAGATCAGAGCAAATCTTATAACATGAACAATCAACTTCCAATCCACCGACCAACCGACTACTACGGCTCCCCTGATGTTCGCGCGCGTTTCTACTGGACTGTGCGAGAGTGAAGCGGCAGATACGGTCACGTCATCTGTTTTAAAAAGGAGTGAACAGGGACTCTGAACCATCAGCAGGATGACGGAGGGAGGAAGAAGGGAGAAGAAGGGAATGAACCCCCTTTTGTGTGTATGATGAGCTTGGAATTTCAAAAGATTTCACAGCCAGTCAGTTGATCCTTCAAGTGCTCCTCATTGTTCGTGGCTGAACTATGTCAGAAACGGCCAACGCAGTGCAAATGGTTCCTTACACACTGCATTGGTTGGGTGAGAAGTGAGTGTTAAACAGACCTCTTCAGCCACTTGCCATTGACGTAGGCACATCAAAGAGGCTGGATTTATATTCAAGTCCTCTTGCGCATTCTTTTGTCACCACCGGCGGTGTATCTTACCGTCTTTGGCCTTCAAAGACCTGAAACACAAAGAATCCAATGTGATTTCAGAAACTACATGGGTTCTGGGCCAGAAGAGGCCAAGAACCACAATGCTGAAAGCCGGAGGGAAAAGGACTGCTCTCCTCGGGGCAAAACAAAGCGGGAGGAACCGGATAGCTGCCGTGAAGAAGAGTGAGTATAGGTACACTGAGTTGTCCATTGGTTATGCCTACTCGACGATGGGCCCCTGAAAGAGAGCAAATCAAACCGTACCTCGAACTCTGTTCACAACTCAGAACCCAAATACTACAAGTCGAAGAGCAGAATACAAACAACAAACGTTGGAGAGAAGGTGTGTGTCGTTGCTCAACATCGGATAGCACGTGGAAAGATTTCTTCCCACGTCATTGGGTAGTCCCGCTCGGACGAAGGGAGCAAAAGATTGGATTATCATGGAAACCAAGAGGCACATTCAATTGAGAGTTTTTTATCAACAACAACACCACCGAAAAGAGTGAGAGGGTGGGGAACAATGGGGAAAGAGGAGAAGAAAAACACAATGGGGGACATAAAAAAAAAAGAAGAGATAAAGAGAAAACAGGAAGAAAAATAGTAAAGTTAAGAAAAGGGGTAAACGTGACCGCACTCCCTTTCAGTCATAAGAGAGCCCAGGCCAGGATATCTTGACAGCTGCCACCCTGCCACGTATCCCGTTAGCACAGAACGCCCCCCAGCGTCCCAAGAGCAAGTTAACCAACCAAAGAAACCTCAGCTCAGACAACTCAGACAAGTGTCCAGAGGGGAGCAGGGGAGGTAGTCCAGCTTGAACTATCCTTGAACTTTCGTTGAAGCCGAAGGCAGTAATTAAGCGAGCGTGTGTGCGCCAGCCAGGGCAACGGCGGGGGGCTGTGAAAAGGGTTCCGAGTGTCTAATAGACAGAGTGGCAGAGTGTCAAGAGTGTCAAGAGTGTCAAGAGTGTCAAGAGTGTCAAGAGTGTCAAGAGTGTCAAGAGTGTCAAGAGTGGCAGAGTGTCAAGAGTGTCGAGTGTCAAGATCGTAAGAAGCCCCAGCAGCCCAGTAGCCCAGATAGGGCTCGATCTATAGGTACCCTTGTTAATGTGTTGAATAAGACGGGGCGAGCGAATAGGTTACAAAGCCAAAGCTGAGAGGGACGAGGTGGTCATGAACTTCTTCTTGATTGAGTGAGTGAGGGGGGAGATGGAAAGCATGATGTGAAGAAAAGTAAAGGAGAGAGAGAAAAGTGAAGGTGAGTCTTCCGCTTGGGAGATAAATATTGATCGACCCGTGGGGATGGCTTGGAAGGATTGAAGGTGGGAAGGAGCAGAGAGGTAGACGACAAAATTTGGATGGGAAAGAGGAAGGAGCGTTCCTCTTTTTTTTTTTTTTTTTTTTTTTCCTTCAAGCGTCACTTGAAATTTTGAACGAGAGATTAGCAGAGAGGTAAGGTAACCCTTGAATTTTCAACCTGACGGGAACGTTCGCACAAGGACCGGCTTGGTGGCTTTGTGAATGAGGATCTTCAGGTGTATAACAACCTACTCAAACCATCAGGTGCCAAACGCCAGACGTCCTTCCGACAGACAGAAACCCCTAGGTACTAATAAACACTATTAGGCTTGACAAGGACTTCATTACTTGGTTTTAGTCACGTGGGATTGTGCAGTGGATGAAGAAAGAATACATACGTGGACTGTAGAGGTAGTGTAGATATAATTGACCGCCTCGTCTAGGGTATGTATCGTACGGCACATCTTAACATCCCCAGCTTCACATCTTCCTATATTCCCATCTCTGTATCTGTCTGCCAGTATCTCTCTCCATCGCGGTATATCAAGAATCCAAATCCAACAACATGTAAAAAGCAACGCTAACCCAACCCCAAGTAGGTAACCAAGACCGAACCGTGTATCAATCTCCCAAAAGAGCAAGAATCCAAAAAGCCCAAAACAAACATCTACATCTAGTAATCGATCAAAGGCAACTTCTTGCCCACATCCCTCCTGCTTCTCCTCTGCCTGCTCTGGCTGCCCCGATCATCACTGCTGCTCTCATTGTTGTGCGAATGATGGTAGTGATGACCCTGCTGGCGCGCCTTGAGCGCTTGTTGGAGCATACCGGCGTCAAAGAAACCATCTATCATTACGCACGTTTGTTAGCATTCCGTGTTTTCTTTGTGTGAGGATAGTGGGGGAGGGACAAAAACTTACAACCACCAATCTCATCATCCTCACTCATCACCACGCTCTCCTCCATCGCACTACTCACACTCCCTCCCCCCGTGCCCTTAATGTTTCCGACACTGCTGCCTCCATTGTAGGTGCTGGTCGGTCCTTGACCAAGCCCGCTGCTCTGACCGGTAATCAGTCTCCCGCGGGACTTGATCCTGTGCCCGATCTTGGGCCGAACCGGCTTTCCCTCCTGTCCATTAGTCCCGGCCGCAGCGGCATCGATCTCCCTAGCCCTGCTCATGCCCTTGTTCGCCGTTGCGCTGGCGGCGTTGCCGCCATTGGCGGTGGCAGCATTGCGGGCAGCGATGCGGAGGATGCGGCGGATCTCGAGGAGGTAGGACTCCAAAGTGTCGACGAAGCGGCGGGTTTGGCGATGGCGAGAGGACACGCAGATGGATATCCACTCGTCCTTGATGATGTAGCCGATGCCGAAGCCCTCGCCGGAGACGGGGCCGAAGCCGAAGTGGCGCAGGGAGGGGTTGCCGCAGTTGGAGGTGGACAGGATGGTGGTGTTGAGCTTGTCCCAGCCAGCGTCGCCGAAGATGGCGGGGAGCTGCTGGGGTGCGCCGCCGCGCTGCGAAGGGGCGGCGGAGATGGCGGAGTGTACCGAGTCGCCGCGTTCGCGGCCACCGCTACCGGCATCGCCTGAGTGAGACTCCATGGACTGAGAGAAGAGGGAGTCCTTGGATGGCGAGCCGATGACGGAGGTGGAGGCGCCGTCTTCGAACGAGTAGCCGTTCATGCTGCTAACGGAAGTAGTGCTGGCCGTGTCGTCGTCCTGCATGCGCTGCCAGAGGCAGAGCATGGCGTACAGATGCCTATCGCAGCCCTGGGCTTTCGCACAGTCGCGTGTCTTGTTGACGTGGGCCTGGCACGCCTTGCGAAGGGCGTCGATCTTTTGGTCGCCGGGGGCATCGGCCCAGAAGGTCTGGACGAAGTTGACCGAGTCGTCTGAGACGGTGCGGATGGCCTCGGTGCGGCCGTGGAGGAACATCTTGGTCATGGCGGGCTCGTAGGTGCACTCGACCCGGCCGTAGAGGCCGTAGTAGGCGGCTTGGAAGGCCATCTGCACGAAGGCGTCGGGGGAGAAGCCCATGGAGGTGATGAAGTTCTTGCCGTAGCCGTGGAAGTCAAGGCATTGGAACTCGTTCTGCCCGATGAGATCGGCCAGGCGGGTCTCGGCGAAGCGGACGGCCACGCTGAGCTCGGGGCTCATGTCCCACTCGAGCTTGTGGGGAGTGGTGCTCACGTCTCCGAAGCTCTCGGGGTCACGTTTGGACGGATCGGGGCTAGTTGAAGCCCACATCGAGGGAGCCTTGCCGTTGATGGACCGGGCGAAGCGGAGGATGGTGTCGGTGTAGATGTCGCTAGCGAACCGCAGCACGGTGTGGCCGTCGACGCCGGTGTGCTCAAAGTTGATACCAGCGCTGCCGTTCTTGCACACGATGATCTGAAGCTTGTCGTACCAGCGGTTGGTGCAGGTGCCAATCTGTACTCCCTTCTCGATCTCGCTAGTGCCACAAAGCATGTTTTGGCAAAGGGCAGCAGCGCTTGTTGGCTCAGTATAATCCAGGCAGACAATGAAGAGAGCACTATCGACTATGCTCAGACAGTCGGCGTTGTTAGAACCAGGGTCCCTCGTCAGGACGTCCCGGAGTCCTGACCAGACCTTCCGGCTCTCCGTGCTCAACACACCGAGGGCACTCTTAGCAGCCTCCTGGATCGGGGTTTGTCGGGCGTCGTCGACGATGGTCTGAAGGTTGATGGCGATATCCTTCTCAGTCATGATGGCGTCGGAGTTGTCATCCAAAACATCGAACCAGTAGAACTGGCCATGGCACATGACGACAATGTGCTTCGTCATGTCATCTTGTTGGATCTGGCAGCCGGAATCGGTGGGGACACGAGCGGTACCAAAGAGTCGTGAGTACTGGTACATATCTAGGGGAGTTCCCCTGACAGTGTCGGGTGGAAGCTCTTCCCTGCGGACCGCTCTTACGAACTCCAAAGCCGACGCGATCAAGGAGGCGGCCCTAGTAACTTGGTTGTTGCGAGCCGGTGTCGGGTCATCCTCGAGCAAAAAGAAGGGGTTCAAGTTGAGAACGACGGGGTTGTCGTAGTTGAGGTACGAATCATACCCTGAAGATGTTAGCCGAACATGGCCTGGTGAGGGTATGTATGCTCAAAAGACTTACAGAACTGCTCGATGTAGCTCGTCTGTCCCTCGGCATACTTCTTCAACTTCTCATGCAGCTCGGGGCCGTCTGTTTGAAGAAACTCCTGAACAGCACGCCTTGTCTCGGCATGTTCCCTGTGTGTCTGAAGCGGTTTTAGGCAAGAGAGATATTTGTGGCAGGTGCTTTCGAGTTCTGGTATAGGAAGCTTGGGGAGATTGTCCTGATGGGCAAATGTGATGCCGCCTTTGGGCTTCTCTTCAGGAGTAGAGGCCATGCTGTACTGACGAGCCTTTAGTGATGGGCTGATGGCGGGCCTGAGTGTGATTTGGAGGTCAGGTACGGAGCGCGGTGTTGTCGAAGTTGTGATGACTGGTGTGACAACGGGTTGGCTGATAGCGTCACCGAAAGCTCTCGGAGAGTAAATGTGCGAACTTCAGGAAGAGTCATTGTGTCAGTTTAGTTTGGTGTGAGGCAGATCCAGGCTATTGTAAGTGTGGTAGTTAGGCGTATAGAGATGAGACTCGAGTGCTGATGTTCAAGCTACGCAAGGCGGTACGGTAGAAATAATGGGAGTCTTGAAGACGATAAGGCGGCATGCCACTCGAAACATGGAAAGCCGGTGGTCTTGATATCTTTTTGAAGGAAATTGGGAGGATGTAAAAGACAGGGAAAGGGCTTTGGGAAACAGTCCGGTTCTCGGCCGGGCTTATGAAGGTATAAACTATACGAAGGGGGAATGGGAGCCGGGGAGGGGACTATGGAGAGGAGGGTATCAATGTACACTAGTACCATATCGAGGTGTCTGTAAGCCGAGGGGAGCAAGGGGAGCAGGCAGAGAGAAGAATAGCGCCAGACCCACACACGTAGGTAGGTAGCGGACAACCTGGGAAGTACAGTGAGTGAGAGTCATGAACATCTGGAGAATGGAGCTCTGGGGACAGAGTGGAACTACCTCTTGTCCCACTAGAAAAGCCCGAGATAGCAATTCGAGGTACAAAAAAACGACACAGCGAGTTGCTGTGACAGCAAGAGGTGGCAGCTGAGGCATGTGGTAGCTCCTTTGGTGGCCCTCCTTCAGCCGTAGTGTGCGCGCGTGTAAGTGGGAGTGGCCCCCCTGGGGTGTGAATACCGCAAATGTAGCGGTAACCCGTCCAATCTTCAGGGGTTCTTTTTTGTTTTCTCCGCAAGTCCGAGGACCCAATGTGTCGGAATGTGCCCAACTGGTGCAGATGCGTGGAACTGCCGTAGCCCGTAGGGTCTGATGAAAGCAAAACGTACCGAGACAGATGTTGATAGTTGATACTCCTTTCTCGGCAGTAGTGTGTGTATGTGGTCGTATCAGATGTGGTAGAGGATGAGAGTGAGGTGGGATCAAGTCTGGAAGTTTCGATAGCGATGAAAGCGGATAGAAGGATGATTGCTAGATGCCAAGACAGGCAAACACTCTCTCGAGTATCCAATATCTATGAGTGCTGAATAGCTGGTAGTCCTGTGTAGTCACTGGTCAGCTGCCTTGGTCATGGACGCACGTGTTCCCCAGACTAGACTAAAACTCATCAAGCCCTTCCCCGTGGGATTAAAGCATGTTGCTGGAGATGGAATGGGACTGTGGTTCTGACGCCCTTGGCGATAATGACGTACGTACTAGCGGTAAAGATACATGGTCTGCAATGGATGGTTAGTACAGGGAACGGTAAGATACTTGTTTTCGCCGGTAACTTTGCGCGAGGTTCCAGGCACGAGGGACCGTAAACTGGTATCGCGGCGGCCCGAGAAGCGAGGAGCGAGAGGATGTGCAGGCTGCAGTGCTTTCTTTGTCTGACCAGTGACGAGCTCCGGGTTGGTGGACGTTGGAAGGGGATCGTGCTCGGACAAGCGGAGGCAGTGAAAGGCGACGATACGGTTATCCCTGGGACTTGGACGGGATGGGACGAGTCGTGCCGAGTGGGCCCAAGAGGTTCCAATTTGCGGGGTTGACCATTCACTGTTAAGAGTCCGCTCCAGAAGAAGCATCCAGGCCAAGCCTTTTCTCCATTAGGTTCTGGGGTTGACACCCACTCCACTGGACTTTATTCACACCCAAGTCTCTTTTTCGTCCTTCTTCTCCATTGTATTGATTTCCGGACTGAAATTCTACACTTGGAAGGTGTGTAGTTGAGCTTGACAAAGATTAGTACTTAGTGTACCTGCTCATGCCTAGTGTACAGAAAGAGACATATGCCAACACCGCATACATGGCGTTGGAATTCAGACGGCCGCTGCATGCCGCATTCTTTCGCATGGAAAAAAGACAAACATGTGAAAGCCACGAGCACAAGGCACACGGGGGTTGCCGCCATCTATCCAGTCAATGATTTGACCTTACGGTAAACAAGAGCCTGGTGTGTGGGTCAGCCCTGACTTCTTGGGAGAAACTACCACGACCCTCATCCTCCGGCTGACCGGATATTTGTGGAGATGGTGACTGTAAAGCCACGAGTCGTTCAAGACCCCGCGAAGAGGAAAAAGATAAGGCATGCATAAGTACGGCGCAACTGCAAATTGTAAAGCTGAAAAGAAAGAATTGTTTCAAGTAAAGCACTTTCGAACACTGCCGACAAACTGTTTAATGTAGAAGGAACAACAATACAACTTCCTGCTTGCTCTTCTAGGGTAACAGATCTAGGCCGGATCAAAGGATATCTCGCATCGATGTGCATGCTTCCTCCATCAATCCGTTCGGCAGTCTCATTCCAGTTGTTACGCAGTACACAGGTAGAAAGAGTCCCGTTTGGGATGTAACATCAAGAAGCGTCCAATCAAAAAGCAGTCCTCCCTAAATGCCAAGCTTTTTGTCAGTTGCATTTCCCCGGATCTGCGATAGCGTCACTCCGTTAGACTTGACTTGGCTTTTCCCATTCGTTCGGGAAAAGCTTCGAATCAAATTGCGAAAACCATCTTCTGAATTCCGAACTGCTTCCTTGTGCATGTGTTTGTCCATGATGACATCGTTTTGCGGAGACGCTGAGTGTTCATCACCAGTCTCTCACCGCTGGGTGCTATATCTTTTCCGATCTGCTCCCAAAAAGAGAACATAAAGTGGAAGATATAACACAGCAACTTCAAACCGTCACATGATTTCCACTCGGTTACCATAGGCCAAAAAAAAAAAACCAAAAAAAAATAAAGAAAAACAAAAAAAATGGGGTTAACGCTCCATAACTGACAAGAGTTCCATCCACAGCTGTCACGCATTGAGGTCGTAATTTCTTCCTTATGTCTCCGTCGTCTAGCTCGTCAAACGCTCGCTTTGAAATCAAAACTCTGTAACAAAAGGTACCTGCAAGGATGCAAGCCACTGCACAAACCAAAATACGTACCGAACGGTGTGTACATAAGTACCCGAGTGTCCTGTGAGATCCCGAGGTCGCAGGCGTGGAGTCTGGGTAACTAATAACTGGGGAACCGAAATCCGTTACAATACAATACAATACACAGCTCCGCTTCAACTCCATCTTTTTCTTGGCTCATGACGCGAAGACGACGACGACGACGACGAAAGAGAAAAAAAAAAGCACCGACGACGAGATCTCCAGTTCTCCACCCATCATTCCCACCGCTACGCAGCACAGATAAGAACGCTGTGGCGGCGAGAAAGGCCGAGGCTTTACTTTTTTACACTACGCAGCACCTAGAACTGAGGTTTGTGCTTTGATGATCCTGTGACCGGACCCCCGCTGTTCGTTTCGTTTCGTTCGTCGCCCCTTGACCGCACTTCGCGGAGACGAAACAAATTCGTGGGGTCGTTTTACCAAACCCCTTTTCCCTTCCCACATTGTTGGAGGTCCGTGCCCCGGCTTCCATTCACCGGCACGCCCTCCAGGGTATTTAGGCCGCCCTGGTTTCCGTTTTTCCTCTTTCCGTTAGACAACTCCAATAAACCCTTTTTTCGTTGTCGCCTTTTCCAGCCTCCATCAGGTTATGAGCCCTCTCGCGCATCGCGCGCACCCTTTTCGGAAGCTATTCTAGCCTCCTACGCCTTCCTTTTCATCTACGGGGGTGCAGGAGGGCAGCAACTCCTATCAAAAAGGGCGACATCACCATCATCGACTTTTAGTCGCAACAACAACGATAAACCCCAATATCACCATCATCGACTTTTAGTCGCAACAACAACGATCTCATTAAAAGATCACCTTTGACCAAAATTACCAAAACGGTCACCTTCAACAACGACGATCCCATTAGAAGATCCACCCTTTGACCAAAATCACTAAAACGGTCACCTTTCATTTACCTTTTCATTCACCAAACCAAACTCAACCAAAGTCAACCTTCTCATCTACCCGGCTTTCTTTCTTTCACCCCACAAAGTCCAGCTGCTTCGTCTTTTGGCAACTACAAAGTCCACCCTACCTCGTGGCAACCGACAAGTCTATCGTACCCTTTGATAGCAACCACAAAGTCCATCCTTTCAACGATGGCAACCACAAAGTCCATCCTTTCAACGATGGCAACCGATCCGAAAGAAGCCAAAGGTAGCACCCTAGAGAAGAAGCGAACTCATCGAAGAGTATTTCACCAACCCCGATCCCAAAGACACCAAGGAGATAAGAGGAGGAGTAGAAGAATCCGAAGAACCAATCCAAATCCCCGTCCCATAAGGCCAAAGCCAGAGCACGATTGTCGGCCTATGCCAGAGAGCACGAATATAGCCCGTTGTAACAATACGATAGCGAAAGAGCCGGAGGATATTGATAAAGGAAAGGAGAAGGAGATGGAGATACCCTCATTTTTTCGCCCTTTTAGGAAGGGATTTCACAATGTATATAGTTAGAGGTTTTCTTCGGAGCCAGGTCTTGTCAGGCCGGCCTACGGGGGTGTGTTGGAGGTCCGTGCCCTGGCTTCCATTCACCGGCACGCCCTCCAGGGTATTTAGGCCGCCCTGGTTTCCGTTTTTCCTCTTTCCGTTAGACAACTCCAATAAACCCTTTTTTCGTTGTCGCCTTTTCCAGCCTCCATCACACATCCAACGACGAACAACATTGCATCTTAAAAACACATACGGCCATAGGTACTAGGGCCAAAAACTCGGGATCCCGTCCGGTCTCCCCTAGATAAGCCGGTGGCCGCCAGACTAGTAGTCGGATCGGTGACGACGGGCGAATAACCTGGTGTTGTGTGTCTTTTTTTGGGTCAATTTGGACTGGGACTCGGGGAAGGTTCGAATGATAAATGTGCGAAATTGGGAAGGTGCCGACTTGCTTAATTGCGTGGAAGATCGAGACTCGGAGTGTGTCATCAGTGTGGATGGGTGGATTTACATCCTTCAGAGATTTTCAACCGAGGGCGAGGTACATAGGAGGCGATGAGGTGATGAATTATCCCCAGCGCGTGACTGCGTAGAAGAAAAACGAACTGAAAGGTGTTCCAACAAGCGCACAAATCTGATGTATTCCAACTGTATTACCCTCTACCGCAGCCCGACCAGATGATATTCCTGTTTACTCAGCCAGCGGTCAAGGTCAAGCTTTGATGGGCTCCCGATCCCTCCCGAGTCCCCGAATGCCATAGCACTCGGCGATCTGTGATCGCCAATGGCAATGTGGACTGCGCAAAAAAGGGGTAAAGTAAACAAACCCACACTCCCACTCACTTTCCTTTTCTTTGAACGCCACCTCCTGAATCCTGATAATCCAACCTCGTCTGATTTCCAAAAACCAATGCAAAATACAGGATGTAATGAAGAGAGTATGGAATACCTAGGAAATAAAGGGGAAAACGGCGACAGGTATGCAAAAAGGGAAGGAAGGGCCAAAGGACTTCGAAAGATACCTGTACGCACCCAACATCGCCCATTCACTCACTCAACCGCCCACTCACTGCCTCAACTCACAAAGTAAAATCCCTCGGCTTCGCCGGCTTAGCCCCAAAATAATTCGCCCGATCATCCTCAACACTCACCTGCCGCTTCGACGAGCTGCCAGGCCTAGGCGAGTAAAACCCACCGTCGTTGGTATACACACGATCAATTCCGCCCTTGTTGGTACCACCAAGAGCATCGACACTACCGGTGTTGCTGGTACCATAAGGGTTCGTACCAAATCCATTATGCATCTCCCAGCTTCCTACGCGCTCGTGTCGGATTCCGTTCCTGGCGTACGTGACGTCAGCATCAGGCGCAGGCGCCCGATTGTTGTCCATGTTGTTATAGGCGCTGCCTAGATTCATCATGCGAAACATGCGCTCCTGCTCCCGCCTCTTCTCTGAGCCCGCGCGGTGGAAGCGGAGACCGGCGCAGAGGGTGGCTGCGAGGAGGCCGAGTCCGATGGCGGCGATAGCGGAGGCTGCGCCGATGGCGCCGGCGATGGTGGGGTCCATTTTGAGACGGCGGTCGTCGGAAACGACGGGATGGCTGGGGTCGTGGCTGCCGCCCGTGTCGTCGTCGTCGCCGCCGGTGGTACCTTTGGTTACGAGACAGAAAGAGGCGGGACTGTCGCACGTGTCGCACCAGTCGGAGGAGGAATTGAGGGCGATCCGACCCATGGAATGCTTGAACTCGTTGAGAGGCATGACTGATTGCGAGTTTCCGTTACCAAAGAGGGCGTATTCCTGCGGGAGGGAGCCGGATTTGCCGACGTCGTAGAGGAATCGGACCCAGAGATCCTCATCGGAGGGGTAGACCGAGTCGCTGCCGCCTTTGGAGAAGAGCTCGAAAACTATGGCTGCGCTTGGGTTGGGAACGTGGCTTCGGAAAGTGCCACCTGATGGTCCGTCCATCAATCCTGAAAGAGAGAAGAATGCGAAGAAGGGCTCGATGGAGGTGAAGGCCAAGTTGAGCTTGTTGGTGCGTCCTTGTGTCTGGATGTTGCTGTCGAACCACTTTGTGACTCTGCCGGCCATGGTGCGGCCTGCAATGGCGCGAATTTTGTCCCCTTCGTCCTTTCCAGATACGGTCAAGTTCCCATGCTTTTCACGCTGCTCTGAAGATGCGAGACTGCCCAAGTAATCGACAAAGGTGGAGTTCAGTTGACTTTTTGTGGCGTTGTCGTGCGTGTAGAGGTACTGGACGTGGTCGTAGAATGCGTAGGCATGATGGTAGTCTGCCAAGTCCAAAGGGTATGCGATGTTGTCGCCGTGAAAGATCCGTTCCCATTCCGCCTTGTAAAAGACTATTGTATCGTTGTAGGTCTTCTTCACCTGAGTGTCGTCTTCAAAGGCGTCCAAAGAGTGCAGATACTGGGGACAGAGTTTATTTGCGTCAACCCTAAAGGTCAGTAATGACTGTTAGCTATCTTCCTTTTCTTGAGTGGTACTCAGGGGCTCTTCATACGAGACTAATTCAGGGTCATCGACCGACGGAGACCTGATAACCGGATACTGGTATCCTTCCAGCGGATAATCCAAGATTTCGGTATTGGCGAGAAGCGCAGCTGCTATACCATCTGTCCCATTGAACACCCGTGTTGATGGGGGATAGAGACCCTGCATGAGTGCCAAAGCACTGTGGAAGTTGTAACTGTCCGCGCCCGTAAGAACATCCAGCTGCGTGTTGTCGATGGCGTTCGTGCTTAGGCCCACGAGCTTGGCTCCAATGAGCTTGGAAACGTCGAAACTCTCCGGTTCTTGGGCAGCCACTATGTAACGATTCCGAAGAACCGTGCCTCGGTCAAGGAGTTGTTGAGCACCTAGGGGAGTTAAATTAGGGGGGGAACCGGGTACGCCGAGAGGACTCCGGTCGCCATGCATAACCCATGCGATGGAGGACCATACGCGTTCTGTGACGGTCTCGTCTCTGGTATTTGAAGATGACTGCGCCAGAGCGGTTCCGGCCAGAACGGAGGCCAGAGTCGTGGACATGATGCCCATCATAGCTGCGGTTGAGGTTCCTGCCTCGAGCTCGCGGCTTCTCCAGGATCAGGTAGACGGATTTGTTGTGTGAAAGGGACTAGTGATGAAAACGAAAGAATAGGATCGTGAACATAGGAAGCGAGCACACTGAGCTTCGAGTCTTGGAGGCGTAGGAGGTGAAGCTCAGGGAGTGCACTGTTGATTATATGGAGGAGCCATAGCGCGAAAGATGAAGCAGTTCGTCCATATACCGTCCTCGGGGATCATCGCGGCTTCCATCTTCACCAGGCGTTGCAAATAGTCGAAGCAGAGCAGGCACTACGGAGTTGGTCAGCTAAGTGTGGATTAAGCGTCACTGCGGCCGGAAGAGTTTCCCGCTACTGTCAGCAATCAGCCAGGAAGGAACTGTGTGCAAGGCATAAGAAGGGAGAGGGGTTGAAGGAGAGCTGCAGCATGGTGTCATTGTATGTCTATTCTAGTTAAGTGACTGATTGTCCGTGACACGGCGTAGTGGATGATGAGTCGAGCATCAAAACAAATGCATTGCTCGCTCCGGAGCTCCCGTCTCCGGATGGAAGTAGAGGCTGCTTGGGTGCTTCCATGAAGCTAGGTGTGCGGCTTGGGGAGAACACTTCCGGCGAATTGAGCGCGGCATGTAAAAATGACAAACAATCGACGTCGTCGTTGTGGAAAGAGGCCTGACTCAAGCGATCATGCTGGGCGCTGTCTTGATGAACTTGTGGTTGAGGGGAAGAGGAGGGGGGCTGTTGGAGTTGATGTTGGAGTTGTGGAGAGGACGGAAGTGCAGATGACAGTCCTTGGAGGTGACAGCTGCTGACGGGCCAATGAGCTGCTCGCTTGGAAGATCTGACAGCTGTCTTGGCCTAACTTCACAGGTGGAGCCACTCCACTAAAGCAATGCATTGGTGATCCCCTCCCGTCGTCCCGGCCCGCGATTTCAATCCGACCTTTCTTCCCGACTGTGACATGAAGCCATCACCAAGATCATTGTCGTGGATCAGGAGTGTTGATTCAGCCATTCATAACACAGTGAGTCGCTATTCACTGTCAGAGCAGATCCGCAGCACTTTTCACTCGTGGCCCAATGCCAGCGGTAAAGACCGAGTGTTAGGTATGTTTGTTTACATACTTGCTTCTCTTTAATTTGAGTAGGGCTCTACCTATCTGCGCATGGCCTTGCTGCTATTATCAGCCATGTCAGATCTTACATCGAGAGACACGGTGCTTGATGTGAACATTTCTCAAATTCCTCGTCCATTGAATACTATCCGCCAAAACCCCGATCACCGCCCGATCACAGTCTAGGGACTCCGGGAGCGGGTTTTGCGGCAATGCAGGGGCACGATGGGTCCTCGTCCCCAATTGGGTCACACCCTAGCTTTCTCAGCTGGACCTTCTCGAAGAACCCTCATCATCAAATTGATCTGTTTGGTCTTTTTGAAATTGTCGAGATGCTCTCACTGAGATCTGGCAAAAGCAC
The DNA here is from genome assembly GCA_030685235.1 of Copromyces sp. CBS 386.78. Lineage (NCBI taxonomy): Eukaryota > Fungi > Ascomycota > Sordariomycetes > Sordariales > Sordariaceae > Copromyces > Copromyces sp. CBS 386.78. The sequence goes on along the minus strand of MU839129.1, from coordinate 9,345 downwards.
AAAGACACCAATCTGCGTACCTTCGGTTTCATATCATGAACTCAAGTGATCGCAATCATTCTCCCCCAACCTCACCGTGACACCCGAGGATCCGGTTGACATCGCGTATCCCGCCGCGCACGCAGGAGGAGCCATAACCCAAAAAAGCTGACGCCAGACGGTGACCGACCGCTTCGCTCTCAACATTCTCTCCGGGGCTAGCCTTCCAAATTGGCATTCCCATTGGGCTGTCTATAACGTCTAGACCCAAATGAGTGAGGTTCATCTCCTCATCCATCCCCTTGGCTTGGCAACCAGTGATTCGGTGATGGGGGCACCCATGAGCACGATGGGTTACATTTCCCAGTAGGGCGCCTGCTGCGCGGGTGTGCCCCTGACGGTGTGCCAACCCGCCAGCCCGCCCATATGCACACCAGGTTGCATCTTTCACCAACAGTCCCATCTTGTCCATGGGCTAGTTCAGGTTTTCGTTCTTCCGGGTGTAGTCAAGGGAACAACAGAACTTGGACTATGCAACCCCCATTCCATTCCTCTTCTGCTTCCGAACGTTGTTGTTGTTGTTTTCGCATCCAAAGGCTTCAGTTGCAACTGTTGTCGACCGAGCAAGTGACGCGAGAACATTGACATCTTTCTCTCTACCCACGCGCGGCCTCATATCCATACCTACAGGTATAATGCTTCTTATCTCGATCGGGTGTTGGATCTGAGATGAAATAAGAGCTGCCCGCTTGAATGCGTAGTGCGGCACCACCATGACGAATCTTGGCTCTTTAACGACGACCTTCATACCACCAGCCAGTTGTACCACCAACACACCCCAGATATATCAGGTCTGGAAGGGGAGCACATCACAATACATCCACGGTCCTCTCTACACCACTGATTCGAACTGCTTTCCTGACGGTTACGATGCGAACCCGACCAACTACTACAACCCCGGCTTTTGTCCCAAGGGATACACGGTAGCACCATGTTCGCGCTCCGGGCTTCCTGCGACAGAGACAACGGCAGCGAGTGAGACTCGAACGGCAGTTGTGTGCTGCCCGAGTGGAGCGTATGATAGACCTTCTTTCAAACACACTTGTCAAAATAGCTAACACCGAAGCAGTGCCCTCACCTTCACCTGCGCCGACAACACCGCTCAGGCACTAGCATGTACAACAACCTTTCCCAAGGGAGCCGAGGTCCAGATGGGTGTCACCATTGTATCCGACGGAACCACGGGCGCTCACACAATCGTATCCGAGCGACGAGGCGGCATCGGCGCCTACGGCATCCAAGTAGTCTTCGGAGCCATGCCTGACGGGCGCATCCCCGTCACCGAGCCCTCGGAGACACCAACCGCCACCAACCCCTTATCGACGACGCCTCAACCAACAATCACCGACCCATCAGCAGCAACGACCAGCAGTAGTAGCGGCGGTGTAAGCACCGGGGCGGCCATCGGCATCGGGGTCGGATCTGCGGCTTTCGCCCTCATCGCTGCCGGCTCCGTTGGACTCTTCTTCTTTACGCGCTGGCGGCGGAAAAAGCGATTACGACGTGGAGGAACTACCGGGACCGTCGGAACCCGCAGCAGCAAAGGTGGTGGTGGTGGTGGCCTCAGCAGCAGAAATGGTCCGCCTGTGCCGCCCAAGGACATGCAGCCGCACTACGAGTTATCGGAAGAGGCCTGTTCGTACGTGGCAGCCTCAACGGCAGCGTCGGACCGGGGTCAACACTCGTCGAGGCACATGAGCATGTTCTCGGATTCCCGATCAACAGGTACTTCCGGCGCTACGCCACCGCCTGGACAACCCGCAGAGCCGGAGCAGGCTCATTTATCGCCAGTTTGGCAGAGTCCAATCCAGAGTCCGAGTCAAAGTCCGGGCCCCAGTCGGAATCCGAGTCAGGCGTACGGGTACGACCGTCCCGTCGAGCACCCCGGGCACCAATTTGCCGAGCTGGAGGCGGTGGTGCCGATGGAGGCGGCGAGTTCGGACATGCCGTCGTCGACGGAACCGTCATTAATGATTCCGAATCGGTGGCAGAGCTTGCAGAGTTTGAAGAGCCGTACCGGTAGTCCGACTCCGACGACGAACCTCCAGGACCTTCCAGAAGGAGGTACGATTAGCAGCACCATGACGGGGATGGGAGCGATGGAATCGGTGACGAATAGTTGGGCTAGTCGGGGAAGGTATGGTGAGCGGGGTATGTCACCAACGCCGTGGATCTGATGCAGTCGAGGTGGTAGGTTGGGGGGCTGTTGGCCCGATTGTGAGGCCCTGGCTCGAAGCATTGGGATCGGCGAAGACGCATACAACCACAACCGGGGCAAGACGAAGCTACTTGGTACCAACCACCAACTTTGTTGAGAGACAGACACATATACGTTGTGCCTGACACGATATCCCGAATACGCCTTTTGGGCGCGGAGAATGCTGCATCAGTTCACAGAGAGCGATGATGCAGAGCGGACGCCTCTCTCTTCGACTTCGTTACCCGAGTAAACATCAACCACAAGCGATGTTATCGACTGTCATAACTCAAAACGTCGTCTGCCCTTACACCGTTAGCAACGATCCTTATGATTGATGGAAAATGAAAGCAGTAGGAAGGGGGCGGACTCCGGCCAGACGAAGTCAATGAGAGCCTGATGTTGTTTAAACTCAGAGAACAACCAGAGTAAGACAATGCGGCAGAGCATGAACTGGGCCGGGTTTGATCTCATTCTTTCGGTGTTATTTGTGCTTGGATTTTGGGTTTCGAACGCTGGGATACGGGGCAAAAGGAGTTAGGCAATCTGTCGAATATAGCATGCACATACTTAGTGTTTAGTAGTAGGGTGTATCGGTGTTGTCGGAAGACCACCTGGCATCTGATGGTTTGGATAATTCATCAAAGTCTCATAACACTCACCACGCCTGCGGCAGTGGGTGTTCGAACGCTTGGAAGTTGGGACCTGGGAGTCAGCCCTCCCGTTGCATTGATGCATGGAAACACCGTAAATGATGAATGTGGTCGATTCCAGGTAATGATGGTAATCAAGTTGGATGTTCAAAGTCAGAGAATGTCTGACTCGCCCGGCCCTTCCTACATATAAGAAGGCCACGAAGACTGACGAGCATGCAGGCTCTGTCGTACCGGCTGCACGGTGAAGGATTCCCTTCCTGCACACCACGGTGGAAAATGAGACAGGATTGCTCCTTCCCCATGGCAATTCTTTGCCTTCCGAAAATCCCAGCTTCCTCACCGACCATCCGCAAACCATCAGGCAAGAGCCACCTCGAGAACAAGGCCCCCTTGAGGGTCGTAAGACGTGGCAGGGACAATATGCTATCAGAAATCTAGCGTAAGTTGAACGTAATTGTAAAGTTGTCCTTGTATCTGAGCAGCAATATGTCAAACTGCGACCATAAGTGTCTTGTTGATGCTTGTCGTCGTCGTCGTCCCCTAGATCTCCCCCGGCGACCAGCCCTAACCCTCCAACAAGACAGCTTGGCAGGCTTGGTAACACATCCAATCAGCTTTCGCGTCGGGGCTCCACACATAGTGTACAACCCCGTAACAGAGGAAACGTCCATCGTCGCGCTAGACTACCCGTGCCACTAAAGAGGGTGCGAGTTTGGCGAGTCCCTAAAAAGTGGGGGCGTGGCACGGGTACTCCAACGCCCGCAAAGGTCCATCGTTGCAGGCAGTCCCAGTTGGAGCTTCTTCCATCATAGCAATCAACGCCAATCCCATTTCTCTTCCCAACTTTTTACAACTTACAACCTGCAACCAATTTCCGACCTTGTCGCGTCAACCCGAGCACCCGTCTTCTACTCCCAAGAAAACCGACGAATACAAAATCCACTAGCATCCAGCCGAATCGCGAATCCAACTTTCGAGCCGCCCCATCTTCTACCAGCCGGAGCCTGTGAATACACACAAGGCGCCCGACCAAACAATCACCACACCAAAACAAACCAAAACCGACAACATGTCTTTCGTCCCAGTCAACCCTCGTCCCTTCCTCCAAGATCTCGTCAACAGCCTCGTGACGGTTCGCTTGAAGTGGGGAGAGACGGAGTATGTTGGCCGTCTTGTTGTACGTATCCAACATCCAATATCTTCCACCCTAGCCTCTTAGCCTCTCACTTGCTGCTGGTTCTTGGTTGGGTTGCATGCGGTCAGCCTTGGTGCTATGGCGCAAAGCGAACTAGAGAGAAGGAAACAACAGAGCATACCCAGGCTTACCAATTCCATTTGAACAGAGCATCGACAGCTACATGAACATCCAGCTTAGCGACACAAAGGAGTACATCAACCGCAAGTTTACGGGCGCATTGGGGCAGGTTTTGATTAGGTATGTATACGTCACGTCTGTATGGCTTGCTTGCGTGCTTGCTTGTAGCAGGATGATTACCCTACCTTATTCTTGGCCTTGACAGAGAGAACTAACGGTGATGTCCACAACAGGTGTAACAACGTTCTCTACATCAAGAAGGCCGACGAGGCGGAAACAGGCGGCGATACCAAGATGGAGGAGTGAACTCGTTCGTCTCACTAACGGGAGAACTGAAGGGAAGGACAGGAACCGTGTGAGGAGGGTTGTGGTGTTCCGATATATACCCTGTTGTTACGCGTTGGAAAGAAGAGATGGATCTACTCTGCCGACCGAACCGAAACCGAAGCACAAACCACAACCACCGCTCGCCCAAACTGGTCCCCGATCATGATGAAAATGCGCATTACGAAGGCTTGCAATAGCTATGATACCGGGCCCGCACGATGGGGAGTCAGTATGGAAGGCGCATTGGCTTCCAAAAGAGGGCGAAGGTAGATGGATGGATATCAAGGCGTCAATCTACCTGGCAAAAGGCGTCGCATCTATCTCCTGCGCGAGACTATCAAAGAAGCAGGTATCTACCATCTGGACATCACATGAAGATCAGAGCTAGGAGATGATGTTTGAAGAACTTGACAGAGAGAAAGAGAAACGAGATTTGTCAAGGCCATCCTCTACTGAGCAAAAGAAAAGGGACTAGGCGGGATGAGTTAGACATACGGAGATGGCGTTTGGTTTCCTGGTCTATCAACAAAAATGCAAGAGGCGTGAATTCATCCACCATTGGCTTCGAAACCTTTTTTCTTTCGCTAAAACAAGACTTTTTGACCTTTTTCCTCGCAGCAGATTGCTTGCTGCTATCCAGTTACATACACACATACATACACTCCTAACACCCGACCAAACCCAGCCAACCGTGCCGACCATCTAGACTTGGGTAGTTACCTCTGTTTTTACGTTCCTTCTCTTCCTCTCTTCTAACCGAAAATGCAGGCAACCTTACGACTGCTATGCATCTCGGAAGCGCCGACCTTGATGCGGGTCTTGGGACCAACCCAAGCGAATACCTCGACCATCCACTCGTACCATACCTTGGTGTCGTCGGTCTGGCGCCACATGCTGACTTCTAGCTCGGTGTCTTGGGGGAAGTAGAGGGGTTGCTGTATTGTCGGGAAATCAAGAGGTTAGTATTTGTGGTCGACCAAAGCAAAGCAGGAGTCAGGGAAGAAGGGAAAAAAAAAAAAAAAAAAAAAAAAAAAAAAAAAAAAAAAAAAAAAAAAAAAGGGGAGGAGGAAAAGAAAAGAAAAGAAAAGAAAAGTAAAAGAAAACTCACTCTAAGCGGGAAGAAAATAGGGAACCAAGAAATCATATCCTTGCTCTTCCGATCAATCTGATCCGGCAAAATGCTAATCTCCACCGGCGTCTTCCCCTGCTCCTCATGCTTATACAGGACACTTTCAAAGTAGCCCGCCAGACCATGAATGACACCCCTAGTGGGACACACAAACGTCAGATGGCAATGGCGAGCATTATGCTCGTTGATTCCACTGGAGCCGTACATGCTGCCGCTGCCGTGCGTAACGTACTTCTTTGCGCGGCCGTTCTTGGCGGAAAAGTCGTCGGCGCGGGATACCTCGACGGGGTGGATGAACTCCCAGGCTTGCTGGAAGCGGCCGTGCTTGGGCACCTTTTGGGCGACGTAGGCGAGCTGGAACAGGCGGGTGACCCAGGGGATGTCGAAGGCGTTAGGGTCGCTGATGACGCGGTTGGACAGGTCGGCGAAGATGCGCGGGTGCGCGATGGGCGACAGGTGCGCGGTGTACGAGTAGGGGATCGAGATGCCGTGCGGGCGGGCGATGTGCCGCTGGATGCCGTCGAGGCATTCAGGTGAGAGCTCGTTGTCGCCGAAGGAACCCAAGAGCTCGGTCACGAGAATGTCCAGCTTGGTGATGACGTTGGGGTTGGCGGCCAGGCGGGGACCTTCCCATTCGCGCATGTCGGTCTTGATCACGGTGACTGAGTTGTTCCACTCGCGCTTGTTGCGGCGGAGGAGGTAGACGTAGGCGTTCTGGTTCTTCTCCAAAGCCCAGAGCTGGATCGAGGTGTTTGTGGATTTCGCGGCGCGGAGAACGCGGGCAACCAAGGGGCCGCGGCCGGCGCCGGCGACGGCCACGATCAGGTCCTTGCCGTCGGGGGTTTCCGGGGTGACGGAGGAGATGGGGCGGTTGTACTTCTTCCACTCAAGCATGGCCTCGGCCACGGCCTTCTCGTACTGGTCGTACTTGACCGGGTCGCCCTCGAAAACTTCGTACGTGGCCGACTCGAGGTTGTCGGAGAGCGGCTGGAGAGGGGACTGGAGCCAGTCTTGGAAGCTGACGAGCGAAGGGGTCTCCATGGCCGAGTAAGGAGGCTGGTGGCGCTCGAGGTACTTCATGTAGTCGACGTAGTCGTTGTAGGGAGGAGCATACGGCTTGCGGTTCTCCTTGATCGCTTTGCTAGCCTCAGACAGAGGAGGATAATCGATCTCCATCTTGCTGGGAGCCTCGGCGAGGCTTTCCGCCGAGGGGCCGACATTGTTCAGGATCAACCAAGGATGGTTCTTGAGGCGCATATAACGGTTGATCAGGTCCTGATGGTGACGGGTGAGGGAAGGATGGCCGGCCTTGTTCAGCGAGAAGATGTTCTTGTCGAGGGTCAGGTAGTGCAGCGGCTCGGAGAACCAGCGCTCCTGCAGGTCCCTTTCAGGTACCCGCTTGGGAATGCGCAAGGCGACAAACAGACGGCCGCTGTATTTGCAGACGGTCCGGATGGTGTGCCAGCTGTCCCAGGTGCTGAAGAGATCGATCTCGGTGCCCCTGGCATCGACCTTGACGACCTCCTTGCTACCGTCACCACCAAGAAGGGCAGAAAGCGTCTCTGCTTCCTCCTCCAAGCCAGGCTCGCGGTACATGGGCAGGTGGATCACAAGGTTCACACGGCCTCCCACCTCCTGAGCCTCCTGGATCGCGCGGGCGTACTCAGCAACAGCACGACCGTCATCCTGTCTTGGGCCGGGGATAATGATGGTCCTGGAACCGCAGAAGTTGGCGTAGGCGAGCTCGAGGTTCAACACCTGGCGGGAGATGTCTGATATGATGGGGTCGGAAGAGCAGAGGTCGATCCATGGGCTGGTGTAGGCGATGAGAGAGCCAACGTAGCTGCTGGGGAACAGGGAGGTATCGTCGTCAGTCAAGGTTGGGACTGTAACGAGTGGCAACGAAGGGTTGGCCTTTTGGGCATCAGTGAGTCCCCGTTCGCTGACCCACTGTTCGCGTTCTTGGATATGGCTCTTGTAAAGTGCAATCACGCGCTGGTGAAAGTGCTCGTTGGTGATGGGGGTGGTGACAAAGTTGAACTATCTCATGTGTCAATATTTGTGCTGCTACAAGTGGAGATCTACGTGAAGACTTACACCACTGTCCAACATCTGGCCGTACTGGTTGTCAGTGGGCGACTCATGTCTTTGGGAATCATGCTGGCCAATGTAGAAGGGCGGCCTTTGCTCGAAAGACTCGGACTCGGGATTGAACCCGCGATTTGAAGACATGATGACGGTGTCTTTTTGTGAAAATGAGTGAAAAATAGTTGACAAGACGTTTACAACCCCGCGATGTCCAGGTTAGACTTGAGGTGGTACAGCAGCGTGGGGCTGTATAGAGGTACTATAGTAGTATGTACTTATAGAGGTACGTGAACCTTTTGGCTATGGACCTTGGAAAACCGGAAGGACTCAAGGGTGGCAGTGGATATCTCCAGGGAAGAAGCGCCGGAAAAAAAAAAAAAAAAAAAAAAAAAAAGAAAAAAGTCCAGCTTCAACTTCACAAGCCTCAAGTAAACAAACGGAGGGGGGTAGGTATAGATAGCTACAGGATAGAGAAATGGAATCCTCGAGTGACAAACACTTTGAATCGTTGTATCCAACCCCAATACTCCAATATTACCCGACCTTACAATGTCACAAATGTCACAAATTTCATCAATGCAGCATCTGACTTCCACTTGTGAGCTTCGTTCTGCCTGCATTTGCTCTTTCCACTTCTTTGCCGCTGTGCCTTGCAAGCACGGTGTCAGTCCCCACTTTTGCATCTGGCCGCCAGATACACACACATGCATCAATATCGACTTTCTAGATTGTAAAGATTGATAACTCCGTCGTTTTATATTCGATTTGCACTCAAATTTGACCGTTTTGACCGGAAATTGAAGCTATATCGATATATAATACTTACGACTATAATACACTATATAAATAGCTAGTAATAGTAAACTATTTATATAATACTAGTCGTTGGCGAATATTTATGTAAAATCGTATAAACCGTTAGTATTAGCGAACGATAGATCTAGCGCTTGAGGAAAAATTATAATACGATTAGTAAATTATATTTAGAGCTTTATACCCCCTTTAATTCTATTATACTAACGCCTTAGGCTATAGAGGTTAATATAAGTATATACGTATAATAACTTCAAATTCTATTTAATTCATTAGTATATAAGAAATTCTCGAATTCCTTCAATATAAACCCGACCTTTATTTCGATAAAATATAGTACTTTCTCGCTAGCGAACTAAATATATATATATTAATAGCGACTATATTGAAATATTTAAAGGCTTCGAAATGGAAGAATAAGAGGATAGCTTATAAAGTTTTTTAGCGTAGTAATTTATTAAAATTCGATTAATTGTAAAAGGTTTCGAAATTTTTAATAGAAATATACGTATTCTATAATAAATTTGGAATCGATAAGAAGGATAGCGTTCGTTATATAGGATAGGTACTAAAGGGTATATTTCTATAGTTAAATAGTATTCTAATTAGTGGTAAGCGGTTTTATTTATTATTAGCGTTAATTATCGATAGTTTTATTAACGTACTATATTATAAAGGAGTAATTATGATACGGGATAAGAAGAAATAGCACTAATATGGAGGGTCATAGAAATGAGGCCATATTGTGCAGAAGAAAGAAAGATAGATGTTCTAAGAGGAA